>CM021110.1:261323220-261839111 GCA_007115665.2 Sequoiadendron giganteum | reverse complement strand
CTCAAGTCTCTCCCTCCTCCCCCCTCTCCCTCTCTTAGGTATGTCACTCACTCAATCCCTCTATCTCTCTCCCATTCCCTCTCTCTCACTCACTCTATCTCTCTACCTCTCTCTCTCCCCCTCTCTCTCACTCTCTCCCTCTCTCTTAGGTATCTCCCTCCCACCCCCTCTCCCTCTCTCTCTCAAGTATCTTTTTCCTACCCCCTCTCCCTCTCTCTCTTTGTCAAGTCTCCCCTTCCTACCTCGTCTCCCTCTCATAGTCACTCGCTCTATCTCTCTTCCACTCCCTCCCTGTCTCACTCCCTCTATCTGTCTCTGTCTACCTCTCCATCTCTCTCAAGTATCTCCCTCCCACCACCTCTCCCTCTCTCTCTCAAGTCCCTCTCTCTCCCACCCTCTATCTCTCTCCCACCCTCTCTCTCTCTCAAGTCTCTCCCTCCCACCCACTCTCCCTCCCTCTTTGTCTCTCAAGTCTCTCCCTTCTATCCCCTCTCCCTCTTTCAGGCCTCTTTTTGTCTCTCTCTCTCACTCCATCTATCTCTCTCCCTCTCTCTCTCCACCTCTCTCTCAAATATCTCCCTCCCACCCCCTCCCACTCTCTCTCTCTCCCTCTATCTCATGTATCTCCCCCCACCCCCTCCATCTCTCTCGAATCCCTCTATCTTGAGTACTCCCTCTCCCTCCCACCCCCTCTCTATCTCTCAAGTCTCTCTCTCTCTCACTCCTTGTATCTCTCCCATCCCTCTATCTCTCACTCCCTCTCTCTCCTACTCTCTTAGGTATCTCCTTCCCACCCCCTATCTCCCACTTTTTCTCCGTCTCCTTCTCTCTCGGGTGTCTCCATCCCAACCTCTCTCCCTCTCCCTCTATCTTAGGTTTCTCCCTCCCACCCCCTCTCCCTCCCTCTCTCTCTCTCTCACTCCCTCTATCTCTCTCCCACTTTTCTCTCTCCCTCTCTCTAATGTCTCTCCTTCCCACCCTATCTCCCTCTTTCTCTCTCTCAAGTATCTTTGTCCTACCCCATCTTCCTCTCTCTCTTTGTCAAGTCTCCCCCTCCTATACCCTCTCCCTCTCATAGTGACTCCCTCCCTCTCTCACTCTCTCTCCCTCTCCCTCTCCCTATGCCTCTCTCTCAAGCATGTCCCTCCCACTACCTCTCCCTCTCTCTCTCAAGTAGAGGGTTTAGGGATTAAGGGTTGAGGGTTGAGGGATTAGGGTTTAAGGGTTGAGGGTTAAGGGTTGACATGGTATAGGGGTTGAGGGGTTAGGGTTTAAGGTTTGAGGGGTAAGGGTTGAGGGTGCAGCTATGTGTATGTCATTATTTTTAGCTTAATTTCTTAAAAAAAGTTAAAATAATAGTTCAACTTTCTAAAAAATAGGCAAAATAATAGTTAATTTCCACTTTTCCTAAAAATTTGTCAATAGTATTTATAATATAATAATAATATAATAATAATATAATATAATATAGTATAATATAATAAAAATATAATATAATATAATATAATAATAATATAATATACATAATATAATAATAATAAATATATAATAAAATTAATATAATATAACATAATAACATTAGTATAATAATAAAACAATAATTTCATAATTTAATACTACAATTAATCATCTTTTATTAATAGTATAATATTAAGGATAAATATAATTTACTAAGTATAATATTTCAAAAATCATATAATAAGAATAATAGAATATTATAATAGTAGAATAATATAATAGTAATATCAAAGTAATAATACAATATTATGAATAATATAATAATTTAAATATTAATAATATATTAATAATAGTAATAGTAATGTATTAATACAAATATAGCACTATAATAGTAAATATATAACAAAAAAATCATAATATAAAAATATTATTATATTATAAAAATAAATAACAATAATAATATAATACTAACAATATATAATGCCTAATCCAATCATTTATTAATATAATAATAATGTAACATAATGCAAACTTGTTATATTAATAAAATAATAATAATAATAATAATAGTAAATGTATAAAAATAATAAAAAAATATATAATAAAAACTAAATTAATAGTAATAATATAATATTATAAAAATAGTAATAAATATATTAATAATAATATATCAACAAAATCATTTCTTAAATGACCAACCAAATTGATCTTATGTATTGCACAAATGCATGCAATTTTTTTAAAAACATTTTCCCCCTAATTAACTTTTCATACCTCTTCGGCATACCCATTGCACACCAAGGTGCGATTGCTAGTTTTACTATAGTCGTGCTTTTGATTTTTCTATTTTATATCCTTTCCCACCTTTATTTCACTTTATCCACTCCTTATATTTTATTTCTATGCGGCCTTTATTGTGTTTACTGCTATACTGCGGTCGTTATCTTTCTACCCGGCAGTATGGCAGTCTTAACCGTCAAGGTCTTCTCCCGACTATTATCACTCTACCGTGGCCATCCCTCAAGCTAGCTATGATATCACGGTAAATGCTTCACCGTTAACTTACCGCCTCTATCTCCGCCATTCAAGTCTCCATCACCGGTTGCATCTATTCCTACCGCGCTACCGCGAACTCCTCGGTGACCATCCGCGGTTGCGCGGTGACTATCCATCAACCACTGCCCGTTCACTCCCTGACTGTTACCGCAGTCACCACGGTCACTGCTTTAATGGCCATGGTACCACGGTGGCTCTTCTGACTGCTACCTCCACTGTCACTTACTACCCACCGCGATATCGTAGTCAATGTTTTGACCGCGTGCGGTGTGGCAGTAAGCACTTTATGCCTTCTCTTGAACCGCTACTGCCATACCGCGAGCCCCCTGATGGGAGGTCGTGGTAAAGCGGTAAGAGATAAAAAGTAAATATTAAAGTAGTGAAGTAAGGTATTTTAGCTTTATAAAAAGCGGTGATTTTTTTTTTTTTGAAAGGTAATGAAATATAATGGAATTAAATGGGGGGAATATGTGAGGGCAGATAATGAATTTTATGGGAAATATAGTGAAAATATAAGGCATGAACAAATAAAATACCTTAGGGTTTTGATGGAAATTTATGGAAAATAATCGAAAAACCCTAGGAATTTTTATGGCAATTTTGGGTTCTAACAATGGCTCCTGTTGGGGATGAGTGATTTTGCAAACCATTGCAAGAATCCAGAGTATCTTTGGTAGAGCAGACCAAGAAAAGCCATGAAAAATGAAAGCGATGACAGATGGAGGGAATGAACAGATGAATAATATGAAAATGGAGCAAATAGAGAAGTGGAAAACCCTAAACTACTGTGCATGGAAGATAATTTTTTAAAGAGGCATTGCTAAGAATTGTCCATGCAATGGAAATCCTTAATCCTCTATACCTGCTTTGGTTTAAAAAATTAAACCATTAGGGATGGCCTCAGGCCACCTCAAAAAGAAAAACCTGCACTTTCCTCTGTCATAAACTTTGTTCTAAATAGAGCTCATTAGATTTGTTTTGAAACTATCCATTCCACCTACCCTGCAATATGCACTATCATTGAAAACCTTCAAGAAATCATTGTATTCAATCTGATTCATATTCATCTCATCAGTCTGCATTTCATTATTCTCACTATCATATGAAAAATCTTTGTCATCTTCAACATACAAAGTGTACCCAAATTCAACAAAACATTCATAGGAATGCTCATTGTCATATGTTGTTGAATGTGCCTGCAACTGCATTGGGACCTGAAAATATGAGGGATTAAGAGGGTATAGGGGTCGAGGGATTAGGGTAGAAGGGTTGAGGGTTGAGGGATTAAGAGGGTATGGGGGTTGAGGGATTAGGGTATCTCTTTCCCACCCCCTCTCTCCCACTTTGTCTCCCTCTCCTTCTCTCTCGAGTGTCTCCATCCCACTCCCTCTCCTCCCTCTCTCTCACTCTCTGTCTCTGTCTCTATGGATTAGGGTTTAAGGGTTGAGAGATTAAGCCTCACTTATGTCACAATCCCTCTCTGTTAGGCCTCACTTACCTCCCACCCTACTTTTTTAGGTCTCTCCTTCCCACCCCCTCTCTCCCACTTTGACTCCCTCTCTTTGAAGTCTCTCCTTTTCAAAGGAACATATTTGGCGCTCTCCAAATTTGGCGAGTTCCAAATGGGTTTTACCTTGAAACGGTAAAAATAAGGGTTGACCCCATGATTCAGGCCCACATTCTCCTGTGTTTGTCTGGTTCAGTGCTTTATCCGAGTCAGAAACACCTTTTTTTCTACAGTTGACTTCATATTGTACCAATCTATGCTTGATCCATCACCTTTTTACCACCAATCTGCATGGTAGACAACGTAGAAGAAGATATTTTGAAGTTTCTACATCATTTTACATTATCTAAGGCAATATATTCATTTTGGTAAATTGAAATGTTTGTCTTTAGTATATTTGTTTATTTTTGACAATATAAACTAAATTTCCTTAATGATTTTATTAATCATAACAATTGGACTTAGAATTCAACATTGAATTAGATGGGATTTGCATAAAAAAGATCAATTTTTAGATTTGCATAAAAAAGTTCAATTTTTATGAGTTTGAAGAACAAAAAAAATAAAAAACATGACATTTACTTATGAATTCTATTTGCATTGCTTATAGTAGTCCATTTCCAGCATGGCTAGTGGAATTCACTGTATTTCATTCTTTTTCCAACTAATTTGGAAAACTTTTATTTTCATCTAATTTGGAAAACCTCATTGCCAAAGAAATAGTGAATAATGATAAGATATAGCATCATAGACCCTTCTTTGAATCCATATTCTTCATGACTTTGTTGACAATCAAAAATCTGGTTTTGAGAAAAATAAACACAAGAGTCTCTAGTTTTCATTTAGGTGGCAGCAATTTATACCCTAGGTTTGTGATTCTCATTGATTTGTTGTATTGAATGGTTTCCACCCCTCTCTGCATCAATTTTTTTGTAAATTGCATTACTTACTTTTGTTCTATGTGTCTTTGTAGACATGTGGCATTCAAGGTCATTCCGAGGAAACGACCGAAGCCTCTAACACCGAAAGAGCGTGCAGTTAAAAATGCAAGGAGAAGAGAATCAAAAAATGTAGCTTGTGAAGCAAAGGAATTGCAGCCCATACAACCACAAACTTATGTGCACTCTAAGAGAGATGTCAAATTGGAAAAACAAAGGGCATGAATGAGGAAAGTTCGTGGAAGGACAAGAATCAATACAAAATTTGGGGGCACATCATCAACCATAGGTGAAGCTGAATGCACATCTCCAGTTGAAGACACATTGACAACATGTGGTTTTCCAGGTACATCGGAAATCACATCTCCAATTGAAGACACACCATCAAAAACATTGTGTTTTGAAAGTACATCAGCAAACACATCTCTATTTGAAGGAACTCCACAAATGACATCTCAAGTTGGAGGTACAACATCGTTTACATGTCAATCTCAAGGTATGTCATCAATTGCACCTCCAATTGAAGGTACACGATCTATCCCCGATGTTGTTGACCTTCCCAATATTGACACAAATTTACATTTGAGAACTCCTCCTAGAGTTTTGCATAGAAAACCTACATCTTTGATTGATATTGATTCCAATGTTTTGAAATGGATGCCTAATAAGATTCCAAAATGTACATGTCAAAGATATGCATAAATGATATGGAGTTTGTTTTTTCCGAAGCTAAGTGAGGGTGGAAGATGCCAACTATTTTTTGAAATGATGAGGCAACTCAAATTTAGGCCCACCATGAAGGCTCTTGGGCTAAGAGTTTTGAGTGACTCAAGTGAAAATTCCATTGTAAGGAACTTGATGAGTGCATATGAGAGCGTGGGTTCCACCTCATGCACAAAGGATAGTTGTGCCACACGACGTGTGATGACAAAAACACTGTTAAGCAGTCAAACAAGGAACAAGGTGAACCTTACAAAGGCAAGTAAGTCTTTGAAAATAAGTAGATCATCTCTAATGAGAGCCAAAGGAAGGCGTGAAAGAGTGGAGGATCCAAATAGCAATGAGTTATGGGCATTTTTCGGGTAGAGTGCCACGAAAAGACAAAAGAATTGCTCAAGGCTTGAGATCTTTAATTGTGAATTATTGGAAGGATAACAAAAGGACCTCTCCTAATCAAAGAGATGTTGTAAGAAGGAGAATTGGTAGTATAAACTGTGAGCCACATCCAATGCATTATTTGGATACCACTCAAACCCAATTTTTTGCTGATTTTGTACAAAAGTTTCTTGAAATTAAAATATGTCAAAGGTATTTTGAAATGCTAAAGCCTTTTTATGTCAAAATAAATCACACACGCACTACTTGTTGTTGTAGGGTTCATATTAAGTTTTCTAACCATTATGATTTTTATCGACGTATATGTGTAGATATGCATACTGACAATGTTTTGCAGGAATGTAACATAATGCCTCCACCTAAATCGTCAAGGAAATTTTTGTCTTCCATTTTATGTGAAAGAAAGGATGGTCAAATTTTTTACAAAAAATCATGTTTGGATGGCACATGTGATCATTGTGGTGGCATGCAACATTTTCCAATTTGCCAACACATGGCTAGTACACACACAATTGGAGACAAAATTGTGGAATTTGGCAAATATACGACAGTGGCATATAGTCTAAAAGATGGGAAAGAAGCAAAGAAGTGTGAATTAGTTAGTGATAAGATTCCAGTGTATCGGTTTATGGGCATTTTTCTTGATCGGGTGGTTTATGATTATGCAATGCATACACACAAAGCACGATGGTTGGACTCACAATTCAAGTTATGCAAGGACACATTTCCACTTCGTCATATCATTTCAGTTGTTGACTTCATTGAGAACTACACACTACAACCACAGAACGAGGTGCAATCATAGTACTACAACTCTGTGCAGGTTTCTATATTTGTACATATAGCATTCATTCATGCCAATGATAGTATAGAGGAAAATAGGAAAGTATTGATGGAGTATCACTTTTATATCAGTGATGATCGCACACATTCTGTAGAGTTTGTTCAAGGTTGCTTTCATATGTTCTATTCCGATCTGGCTAGCAGGGGCATACCATTTAGTCAACATATCATATGGTCAGATAATTGTACATCACAATTCAAGAATGCTAGAATGTTTTACTGGTTGAGTAGGATGCATAGGATTAGTGGTGTTCAACATATGTGGAACTTCTCAGAGGCCGGGCATGGAAAGGGGGAGCATGATGGAGCAGGTGCATGTATCAAAAGAGCCCTAGCACAAGAAGAGTTAAAGTACACAAACAGTGTAAAGTTGACAGATGCAAGATCAATTGTCCAGTGGTGCAATGGTTCAATGGGTCTAGGTAGTGAAGGCGATTCTTTAGTTCGTAGATTTTTTCATTTAGTAGATGATACTAACATTGCAAAATATGAGGATTGTTGTACACTAATAGGATCGAGCGAGCTACACTCTTTTAGAAGCTCCAATGCAGGTACATGGACTATCCATACAAGGAATATGACATGCTTTTGTTATGCATGTACACTTCAATCATGGTATGATTGCGAGTCAATAGAGTGGGTTGATGAATGGTCTGTAAGAAGTCTAACCCCACTTGACACTTATCAGCTCCTGACGGCTCTACAAATCACGGAGATGCAATCATCCATTGACTTTGATCATGTATTGGACCTACTAGAACTAGGTAATATATCTTACTTACAAGTTTTATTATGTTGCTCAATAAATAAATCTAACAAGATGAACATATCAATGCAGGGCACGTTTATGCGGTAATTACAGATGAAGACAATGAAGAGGGTATAAATTATTACCTGTGCCATTGTATTGAGGCCAAAAAGAAATTGGAGTCCCTAGTTATAGACGGAGAAAAAATAGAATATCCTACAGGTTCGGTGGTTGTTATTGGAACATGGCTTCGAAGGTATCCAGTTAAGAATGTTGCAGTTTGGTTGTTTGAGGACTTTGACATGCATTGGAAAATTCTTCAGTATTCGAACCTTGTCGTTGCTACCAACATTCATTTGATCAAATATAAGGGTAAACCTATGAACAAGAACTTGTGGAAAGTGTGTGAGTCTGACCACAAGGCAATACTCGACACAATAAAGACTAGAGTAGACCCAGATGGTTCCCTGGATTGATTTGTAAGTATGCACATTGAATTTGTAAAGCCATGTTATTGATCACTCTTTAGGACCAACACCTTGCAATAAGGCTTTTTCATGATTATTGTTTGATGTCATATGCATTTACGACTGTCATTGATCCTTTTTTGATTGTGACTGTAGGTAATACTGAAGTTTGTCAAAGTATATAAGAAAAGAACAACATCGGTTGCTGGTGCAAGTGTTTAGTGGTATGAGAAACATCGGTTGCTAGTGCATTTTCTGGTTGTCAATCTTCTCTTTCTTTTCCATCTCCTAGATTTATCAAATTGTTATATGCTACACGTTTTATGTTAAGCCTCTCAGTGATATATTTGAAATTTATACTTAGGGTCATCGAGAGATGATAAAGTAGCGAAGGGGCACATCACCATTGTAGGACCTTCAATCGACCTCCTTATCTAGCATGCATGAAGGTGATAGTAGGTCTCATCAGCTATATGAATGACATGATTTAGTTATTGCTTTTTTAATGATTTTTATGTGAGTCTATGTCTAAGATTAAGAGGCTTTTGCAGGTTTTTTGTGGACCAAATTCCTATGATACTACACAACCACAGAGAGGATACTACCCATGTGTTTCGTATGGAGCAGGTGATGTACATGTTTTGAACCATTTTGGAATGCAAATAGTTGGGCCAGCTGAGGTGGAATGGAAAAAAGAAACTGGGCAACAACTCCTTTTGTCCTTTTCTCAAGTATAATATATTTCATGATTTGTGTTGGAAATGGGAGGATTATTTCCCCGCATGTATTGCTACAAGTATTGACAAATGGGAGGATTTTCAAGATGTTCTTCCATCACTATTGTAATATTTGTCATTGACTTACTGTATTTTTTGAAGACTCCACATTCATAAGGACCTATTGCTGCATACACAACCATAGCTCTTGGAGTCTTTAGACACTGACTGACATAGACTTGACAGTCATAGGACATTGACTGTGGTGAGTGAATTTGATTTTCAAGCACTTTATAATCATACACTCACTGTACTTAACAACTAATCACTACTCATTTCTAATCTGTCCTTTTCATTTGCACACTGCCATGTACAGTGACCCTTCACAGTTCCCTTGTGTTCATACATTCATGATGCTTGTCTTAATGAATAACGTTCCTTTAAATCTATTGCCCTTTGATGAAGTGACAAGGTAGGGGCAACGTATGCCTCAAAGAAATCGATGCAACCTAGGTCATCTCTAACATACCTTAGGGTATGACATTCAACAAAACAACTACTATGGTTCAATCGACTCGATCCCTTAAGGGTGCAAAGTGCAAAAGGGCAACTATATTTGACAGGGTATTACTCGCAAATCGTGGTGATTACGAAATATCTGTCTAAAACTACGAGTTCACATTAGGATCCTCTACAATAACCTTTCTTGGTTTTCGCTATTTCGGAGGCTTTTTCCTATGGTGGCGAATTTTCACTCGAGGAAAAAGTTGTCAAATGCAAGTAGTTGAAAGTTGCAAAGTGGTGCAACTTTCATTCTGCAGCTCGTGTGACCAAACAAACTGGTCCAACACATCTGGGTGGGTACGTTTATGCTAGGAATGGTCCTCTTTCACACCTAAATATGCGGAATCACTCCGAGCTATGTTCAATCGGATCGATCCCTTAAGGGTCCAAAGTGCAAAATGGCTGCGAAATTCAGCATGCTATTACTCGGACACTGTGATGCTTAGAAACTTCTCTTCTAAACCTACAAGATCATGTTGGGCCCCTCTACAATAACCTCTCTCAGTTTTCACTATCTCAGAGGCTTTTTCCTATGGTGGCAAATTTTTACTCGGGGAAAAAGTTGTCAAATGCAAGTAGTTGAAAGTTGCAAAGTGGTGCAACTTTTGTTCTGCAGCTCGTGTGACCAAACAAACTGTTCCAACACATCCAAGTCGATACATTTATGCTAGGAATGGTCCTCTTTCACACCTAAACACGCGGAATCGCTCCGAGCTACATTCAACCGGATCGATCCCTTAAGGGTCCAAAGTGCAAAATGGCTGTGAAATTCAGCATGCTATTAGTCAGACACTGTGATGCTTAGAAACTTCTTGTCTAAACCTACAAGATCATGTTGGGCCCCTCTACAATAACCTCTCTCGATTTTCATTATCTCAAAGGCTTTTTCCTATGGTGGCAAATTTTCACTCGGGGTCAAATGCAAGTAGTTGAAAGTTGCAAAGTGGTGCAACTTTCGTTCTGCAGCTCGTGTGACCAAAAAAACTATTCCAACGCATCTAGGTGGGTACGTTTATGCTATGAATGGTCCTCTTTCACACCTAAACACGTGGAATCGCTCTGAGCTACATTCAACCGAATCAATCCCTTAAGGGTCCAAAGTGCAAAATGGCTGCGAAATTCAACATGTTATTACTCGGACACCGTGACACTTAGAAACTTATTGTTTGAACCTACAAGTTCATGTTGGGCCCCTCTACAATAACCTTTCTCAGTTTTTGCTATCTCAGAGGCTTTTTCCTATGCTGGCAAATTTTCACTCGAGGAAAAAGTTGTCAAATGCAAGTAGTTGAAAGTTGCAAAGTGGTGCAATTTTCGTTCTGCAGCTCGTGTGACCAAAAAAATTGTTCCAACATATTCGGGTGGGTACGTTTACGCTAGGAATGGTCCTCTTTCACACCTAAACACGTGGAATCACTCTGAGCTACGTTCAACCGGATCGATCCCTTAAGGGTCCAAAGTGCAAAATGGTTGCAAAATTCAACATGCTATTACTCAGACACCGTGATGCTTATAAACTTCTCATCTGAACCTATGAGTTCATGTTGGGCCCCTCTACAATAACCTATCTCGGTTTTTGCTATCTTAGAGGCTTTTTCCTATGGTGGCGAATTTTCACTCGAGGAAAAAGTTGTCAAATGCAAGTAGTTGAAAGTTGCAAAGTGGTGTAACTTTTGTTCTGCAATTCGTGTGACCAAACAAACTATTCCAACGCGTTCGGGTGGGTATTTTTACGCTAGGAATGGTCCTCTTTCACACCTAAACATGCGGAATCGCTCCAAGCTACATTTAACCGGATCGATCCCTTAAGGGTCCAAAGTGCAAAATGGCTGTGAAATTCAACATGCTATTACTCGGACACCGTGATGCTTAGAAACTTCTTGTCTGATCCTAAAAGATCATGTTGGCCCATCTACAATAACCTCTCTCGGTTTTTTCTATCTTAGAGGCTTTTTCCTATAGTGGCGAATTTTCACTCGGGGAAAAAGTTGTCAAATGCAAGTAGTTGAAAGTTGCAAAGTGGTGCAACTTTCATTCTGCAGCTCGTGTGACCAAACGGACTGTTCCAACGCATCCGAATAGGTATGTTTACGCTAGGCATGGTCCTCTTTTGCACCTAAACACGCGGAATCGCTCCAAGTTACGTTCAACCAGATCGATCCCTTAAGGGTCCAAAGTGCAAAATGGTTGTGAACTTCAACATGCTATTAATCGGACATCGTGATGCTTCAAAACTTCTCGTTTGATCCTATGGGATCACGTTGGGCCCCTCTACAATAACCTTGCTCGGTTTTCGCTATCTCAGAGGCTTTTTCCTATGGTGGCGAATTTTCACTCGAGGAAAAAGTTGTCAAATGCAAGTAGTTGAGGCATATTATCGAACAATTCACTACCTTGTCTATGGCTTGTCATGGCATTCCATCACCATGAGACCACTTTTCTTTGAGGCATTTTTTGAAAATCTCAATGGCTTGTCTATGCTATTGCTTACTATTATGCTTTCCTAGATTTTTTCCAAGCATCCATAGCTTGTTCGAGAGCATCTGTTTTAGGCTTTTAGCCATAGCAAGAAGGCAATGAACTATTTGATAAAATGATTTGGTAGACATATATGAAAAATGTCGTAGCATAGACAAAGGAATGAACTATTTGAAAAAATGCCTCAAAGAAATGTGGTCTCATGGAATTCCATGACAAGCTAAAGCAATTGGCAGCTGCTCCTAGTTATTAGTTATGCAATGTGAAGTAATTGCATAACTGCTTAGGTTGACTTTGTCAAAAGCTATATTGTAATTGAAATTTTGTCATCTATCAGCATCTAGTTATTCGTTATGCAATGTGAAGTGATGCTTTGAGTTTGAAAGATGTGCAATGCATGAATAAAAACTACAAAAATCTATTTTCTACATTTCATTAGTTAAACTCTTTATTTTATTTTCTCTCTATATCTCTATGCTATGGAAATGCCTTTCGATTTCAAAAAAGATAGTTTTTATCTCTTGTTATACAATTTTTTACATTTTTTTATCTCTTGTTATAAAAAGGAGCAGATATACAATGTTAAAGAAGAGTGAAAGCACAACTAAATTTATCATTTCAAAGCAATTTTTTTGATGCATTTTTTCAAACAGTTCACTGCCTTCTCTATGCTATTGCTTACTATTATGCTTTTGATATATTTTTCGAAGCATCCATAGCTTGTTCAAAATCACTTGTTTTAGGCTTTTAGCCATAGCAACAAGGCAGTGAACTGTTTGAGAAGATGCTTTGGTAGACATGTATGAAAAATGTGGTAACATAGACAAGGCAGGGAACTATTTGAAAAAATATCTCAAAGAAATTTGGTCTCATAGAATGCCATGATAAGAAAATGCAATTGGCAGCCGCTCCTAGTTATTAGTTATGCAATGTGAATAAATTGCATAACTTCTTAGGTTGACTTTGTTCAAACTATATTATAATTAAATTTTTGGCATCTATTAGCATCTACTTATTAGTTATGCAAAGTGAAGTAATGCTTTGACTTTGAAAGATGTGCAATGCAATGTAATCAATGACATGAATATAAACTACAAAAGTCCATTTTTTACAATTCATTAGTTAAAATATTTATTGTATTTGCTCTCTATATTTCTATATGCTATGTAAATACCTTGTAATTATATTTAAAAAACTTAATAGGTCAGTTAGGTGGTATTTGCAAAATCAAGTTGTGAATGAATGGTAATTAAGATCAAAATTGGCAAATTGCCATCTTAGAAGTCTAACAAAGGGTGGTTATGGTGGTTGATCGGTTCAAGGGGTAGTTGGAAGGTGGTATCAAGATATATTGCTGTAATACCCTGAGTTGAGGGTTGATTTTGTTCAGTTTCTAATAACAAAATATACTTGAAAATGTTGATCAATGGTTTTCTTTGTTTTCCTGAATTTTCTTTGCCTTGCACAGGCCCATACAAGTTTTTCATGACTTGAGGCTTTGGATACTTGATTGCATATGTTTTTACTCTCTTTGCATCTATTCTGAAGGTTTAAATCCACCGTTGGTGTGTGTGGGATCAGCAAACTTGGTTACTGCTCTATTTTCTGTGTTAGGGGTTTTGAGGGCAACACCATGACACATTAGCCAATCCACCTATTGTTCTAGCCCTGTTGCTCAGTGGATTGGCCTGTACCATGATTAGTTTGGTGTATGAATACTTTGGAGGCCAAGAGAATGAATAAACTCATGGGGTGTGAAGTTCTAATGATGTTCAGGGGTGTTTCTACCATGAAAGTAAGGAACTCAAGTACTAAATCTGAGAAATATTGAAAGGAATGGGATTGTGAGTGTCCTTTAAGTTACGACAGAGGTATTGTGGGGTTTTTTCACCTTTGGAAGGATTGGGGGAGGTCTGGAGTTATGAGTTTCTTTAAAACCCTTCTTTTTGTGAAGGTTTAGGACGGTTTGTGAGTAGAGGAATAGAACAAGTTCTTGGGGCTCTTAAAATGGGAGAATCCTAAGTTTGGTGAGCATCCCTAAGACTATTTCAAGTTTCCTTGGTTTGGAGGTGAGTTTGTGAGGGGGTTCCTTTCGAAATTAGGCCTAATTGTGAAGCCTAGAGCGAGGGCGGTGTATTGAAAGTTCATGTTGGTCCAAAATATTTACTATTGGTTTTGGCATATGTTGTGTAACCCTAAAAATGGTATCTTAATCCACCTTTAAATGGTCGGGTGTTTTGGAAAGGTTGGGAGAAATTAGGCTTGGACGGGGTTTTGAGTTTGGTACAGGAGCACCTACACCACATCATCAATTTTTTTTTATTTGAATACATCAATAGGGAAATTTTAGTTTCTTTAGGTTTATTTTGTCTAATAAGCTTTGAGAGATCAAACATAATGCAAATAAAGGGTGTTTTGTGTCTTAGAAGTCAATTAGAAATCATATAAGTTGTAAAATGCTGACAAAGCAACTTTAACACAAACAAATGTAATTAAGGGACCAACTAATCCCAAGGTTGGTTATGGGAATTGGGGAGAATATGGTTGTTGGAAAATTATTTAAAAATCCTTACCAAGGCTCGAATGAGAGAGTGGAAGAATTTTTGTAATAATTTTACACAATAAACACCACAGTTTTGAGCAATTTTCTAGAAAAATATTGTTTTCTTGATCTTTTTGAGTGTTGTATAGGCACATACATGTTCTTCATGGTCTAAGAATTTTAGAGGATGTGTCTATATGTTTTCTAATTCATTTATTTTTTATTTGGTGTCTTAACTCTTTGTTTGTAGAGAGAACCAACACAAATAGTGATTGTCCCAGTGTTGCTGAATCAAGGGTTTGAGGGGAAATTTGTGATGTAACAATCAATCCACCTATTTTTTGCTACTGTATCTCAGTGGATTGATTGAAAACATGTTATAATAAGTGTTTCAACTCATTTTGGAATAAGGAGTCATAATTATGTGGTGTTTTTGTGATTGTGCTATGACTGAACAAGGGTTTTCCAACATGGAAGTGAGGAACCAAACAGAGGTTTTTAAGAATTAATGCCTATAAGGGTTATGTGAGGGTCTGATGTGTCTGTGTAGAAGTATTTTGAGGTTTTTTGGGATTTGGAAGTGTTGAGAGAGGTCTGGAGTTGTATGTTTCTTTAAAACCCTTGATTTTGTGAAGGTTTTGGAGGGTTTCTTGGGTTTTGTGAGTTAAAGGCTCTGTGGACACAAACTAATGACAAAATTTGAGGTTTGGCACCATGACCTAAGACTTTCCAAGGCATTTGGATAGATACCTAAAGTTGGAAGGGTGGTCCCTTTGGAAAAAAAGGGCTAATAGTGAAGCCAAAATTGAAGTAGGTGTGTTGAAAGTCTATGTCGGTCCAAAAGAGAGACCACTAATTCTTTGGTATGTTGTGTAGCCCTAAAAAGGGTATCTCAATCCATCTTGTAATTGTCTAGTGTTTTGGAAAGGTTGGGAGAAATCTGGCTAAAACTGAGTTTTGAGTACTATAAGAATAACTAGTCTTGATGAATCTGACTTAGGGATTGTTGCCAATTGATTCAATTCTCATTGTATGAATGTTGATGGTCTTTGTAGGGCCTTGGTGGAGTCTTGTTATTCATTTGCAATGTTGAGGAGTTGAGACCCTTGAGGGTGGGTTGATGCCTATTAGGTTGAATCATTATGAAGAAGAGTTCTTGATTGAGAATTGACATTTCTATTTTTGTGAGTCTTCTCCACCTTGGCTCTGCATCAGAGTGCTACAAGGGTGGATTGTTGGGTAAGGTGTTGAATGAAGAGTTTGGTTTGATGGGGCTTTGAGGTTGTGTAGATTGCTCAAAATAGGTTGTATTAATCTTGTTAGGAGCCCCTTGAAGGCAGGTTGTCAGATTGATTGGGTTTGAGCCTCCTTGCCTCTGCATCGGTGAGGCACAAGTAATTGAAGCATTCCAAAGGATACAAACCACCACAAATGGAGCTTACTTATACAATACGCTTTAGATGGGGCTTATTGAGCATTCACGGTAATTAATTAAGCATTAGATGTAAACAAAATCCATGCCTACAAAATTCAAGCATACAACTTACACAATACACATGATAACATCATTCAAGAATGGCAGTAGCAAAATAAGATTTTCTTTAATTAAAAATCCGAAAGGCTATACAATGATATATATCGATAAAATTATATAAATATATCCAAAAAACCATATAGGCTTAGTACAAAGGAGCCATTTGGACAAAATATCACGTATATATATCAATAGTACAAAACATATGTTCCAAAATGCCACATAGGCATACAAAAAACAACACTAATACATAGTCATTTCCCTCTAGGGGAAGGAAATAGATCTCGTGCTACCTTCAAAATTTGCCTGGATGGAGTGATTGTTGCTTGTCTTGTCTTTCGAACACGCCCACTACTCCTCCTCTCTTCACTCTGGACCTTCAACTGATACGATTAAAAGTAAAGATGTTAAAACATAGAAATTGAATTATGGAATGGCATATAACAAAATATAATCACTTACCGCATACATATAGTCATCATGCACATTTAAAGCATCACCATGTCCACGATCTGGAGTGACAACCACCTGTAGCAACCATGAAGATAGAAATTAAACTACATAAAATTATCGTGAAAATTTTCTATAATAGACCATAAAAGAGAAAATATAATGTCAAATCGACTAATCTATTCCATACCTCTCTCAATGGATCAGAACTGGCTATTGTTGCAGCAACTCCATGGTCCATCGTGCCACCAACATCACCAGGGCTATCTCTTGTCAACAACTGCAAATGAAACAATATCTCAGGTATCATGTTGATATAGGAGAACATAATGTGACATGATCAAGGAATACTTGAATGCAATGTTTGTGTTTCTCATCAATTTTTTAGATTTGTATATACGCAAAATTATGAAAACTAGCTAACATAGATTTACAACCCTATTAGTGAATAAAGGCTACCCGAGTGTACGTTGTTTGAGGATATGAATCATGAGGTGTGGAGGAAGAAGGTGCACCAAGAAACTGTTTGAAAACTGAAGCATGTTATGAGACAAACATTCAAATATAACATTCAACTGTTCAAATGCAATAATAATATCTTTAATAATACTTGCATACCTATGGACTCATCGTCGAGAACGTATAAGGGTTTGTAGGAATAGAGAATCCCTCATGAACAGTGCGACCTTGAAATTTCATCATATCAAAATTCTACTAATTTAGTTATTCTTAAATTTCAAAATATATTTTAATAAACAACATTAAAATAACTTGCTAAATTTTACCTGAGTGTCAATGCCGAATGTATCATTCAGAATATCATTTGTGAAATCCATCGCCTCTGCAATTGACGTAGGCTGTGTAGCTGCATCATGAGCACCCTGATAATTGTACGTGCAAACAACACCACAAGAACCACAATGGTGGGGTGGAGCTCGGGGCCTACACGTCTCCTCCACACCAGGCTCTACTAGAGGACTCACACATTATAAATGGTTTGGGTGAGTGAGCCAATTGACTTCATCGTGTCCACCTCTACACTGTCCTTAACAATGGAAGGAACAACGACATGCTCCACCATGGGTCTGCCCAAGGCTCTTAGTGCCAACTGTGGATTATGTCATGTAGCAGGTCTATTGTGTGTGGAGCCCCCACCTCTACCCTAAAAGTCTAAGATGTCAAAATAGTTTGGCATTTTATTGAGGACAAACTCGCAATAGAGTTTTCTCAAAAAGTATCGCGGCACCTCATGGTTATTGCATGGAGGTTGGTCAAATACCATCCACCACCGCTCCCAAAATTTATTTCTAATTAAATCATGGTGGCACCAATGGATGGGGAACCTCCTGCATGCATGGGACAAAGTTTCATTGGCTTTTGGGTCTTTAAATAGGGCACACAACTCGGCTTTGCTAATTTTTAGTTTTTTGACATCTGCATATGACAAACCATTAGCATAAAATTGTCTCATCTCATCTCTCTTAGTTGACCAAAAATTTATTTTCTCGCTCATTTCTCCTACATGAGTTAAAATTGACTTCAATGATTCAACAATCCGTCTCCTATAAGGGTGGGTTTCTGCATGCTCGGTTAATCTTGCAATTAATTATTGAATGTCTCTTTTGTTGTTTTCAATTTGATTTTGAATATTTTCTTGTGTTCCTTGAGGATGCCTATGAATTGATGAAGGGGTTTCGGGATGTTCTTGTATAGGAGGCTCTTGATGAGGGGGTGATTGTGAATTCTCAATGTTTTGAGGTGGAGATTCATTCCCTGAGAATTAGAACAAAGTTTTATTATAAAAATATATTTAAAGTTGCATTCCAAATCGAATTCAAAATAAATAGAATAAAAATACACACCTCTTTGCAATCTTCGACCTCTCCGACATGTTGGCGGCATTCTCGTGGAAAATGGCAAGCTAAGGATGCAAATAATGGAGGAGATTTGGCGAGCGCGAGTTGTAGACTTGAAATCTTCCTTCTCAAGCCGCGGGTTGAAGACAAAATGAGGGTTCCAAACCCAACTTTTACATTTTATGTCTAGAAATACATTTGGCGCACGCCAAATGTATTTTTAGACATTTGGCATGTGCCAAAGGCCTTATTTCAGGGTTTTTTTGATCTTTTTTCAATTTGGCACCTAAATTGTGTCACAGATTGGTGCACTTACCCACTTAAAGATATTTAAAATCTACTTACCCTATTTTTATATAAATGGAAATATACTTACCCTAATTTTTTTAAACAATTTATTATTATATATATAAACATAGAAATAATAATTATATGAAAATAGTAAGGAAAAAAAAAATTGCTATGAAAATCTTGTTTTCCTTTCTAAATATATATTTTATATAACTTTTACCTGGAAAAAATAGAACTTTTTATTTTTTGACTTCAGTTAAATTTCAATTAGCATTGCCTATATTAAATATTTACTTATAGCTCATCTTCAGTTTCAATTATTTTCTTTTTCGATTCTTTAAAGTTATTTTATTAGTTATTTCAAATATGTGGCTTCAGGTTCTTCACTCCTTTATTTCAAAATCTACTTTAGTAAAACAGATATTTACAGATATTCAAAATCTACTCTCTACTTTACCAAGTAGATATTTCAAGATATTTACTTACCTTAATTTTTTCTAACAAATTATTATATATATAAATGGAAATAGAAATATTTGAAGATATTCAAAATCTATTTTCTAACTTATCCTATTTTTATATAAATGGAAATATACTTACCCTAATTTTTTTTAACAATTTATTATATATATATAAATGAAAATAGAAATAATAATTATATGAAAATAGTAAGGAGAAAATAAAAAAAAATCTATGAAAATCTTGTTTTCCTTTCTGAATATATTTTATATAACTTTTACCCAGAAGAAAGAAAACTTTTTAATTAAATTTCATTTAGCATTTCCTATATTAAATATTTACTTATAACTCATCTTCAGTTTCAACTATTTTCTTTTCAGATTCTTTAAATTTATTTTATTTACTATTGTATTATACTTTAAATTTATTTAAGAGTTTTTTTTTAACTTATTCAAATCACATTAGGTTCTCTTCCTTATTTACTGTTATATTTTATTTATTAAGAAATATATCGTTTGAGTAAATACATGTGCTAGATATCCTTGGTCTCCTAGTACCAACAATGATGTACTATAATTTAATATAGTGTACTACAAAAAAAATATATATTATGAATTTATTTAATAGTAGTGTGATTTGATTTTTATTTGAAAAACATGCATTGACAATTCTTTAACTTTCATTCAGCTATAAATATTAATTATATTTTCCCATTGTTTCAATTTCTTTTGTTTTTTATTTATAAAATCTTTGACTTAACTCATCTCAGGAGATGGCTAGCCTCTTGTACAACTAACTATGTTTACAATCATACTTTGTATTGTTCGACCTCATGTATTACAATCTAAAGTGATTGAAGAGTCTTCTACTTATATGCTATAGAATAAAAAAACCTTCTTTTCAAAGTACTTGCTCAGTAAATTTATAGTTGCAAATTCTTTTAATTTCATGTACTTTTATTATAATTGTGTTAACAATGACTTGACCTAATTTATTATCATTTTTAAAACAAATAGTTACAAAATAATTATAAGCTAGACTTATTGCAAATATTTTGTATTTTGATAGGTTTAGCTATTTTTTTTGCTTATGGATATACATTATTTTCATGTACATTTCAAATTTCACTATATACATGTTTCCTTGCACATACACTTGATACATTCAAACCAAGACACCACAAGCACCATGTCCAAAATACCTACCTTATTTCCCCTACTACCCCAGTCAATTAACTTTTTTAACATATTTTAATTTCACACATATTAAAGATTGGAAAGAAATTTTCTTCGATACCTAATTCCCATACTCTTAAGTTGCGTGCAGGACAACCACTTCCTCAAACTTGCAATGTTACTATGTCAAAATTAATTGCAAATGCAATTTCCAACATACTTGATGGCATACCCAATTTAGAGCCAGTTTTACAAGTTGTATCTATTGAGTCCATTCAACAACCTAAAACTATAATTGTCAAATTTTGCATGCAACTATCTGATGGAATGCACAAACATGTAGCTCTACTACCAACATAATTCAATGAGATTGTCTTAGAGGAGGCGTTAGTTAAAGGTTCTATTGTCCATCTCAAAAACTACAGTTGCAAAAAGTTCCCCTACTTCACGTATGTGCATACTTTCCTTCTACTGTTTAGATCTTATTTGTTAAGCATCTACATCTCATTAATACGTATCTTTGTCCTTTCATTGCAGGGAAATTGTAATTCATAGTTTGGAAATAATATCAAACAATGAATCATTGGTTGGAACTCCAACTGCTATCCATCAAGATACAACTTATATGCCCTCTAGCAGCTCTCAAGAGCAATTTACCAATTCCCAAGCCACCAATTCTTTCTTCGAAGAATCCACAACATCAATGGAACACCACAATATAGCCCCATTTGAACCCATTCCAATTACATCATTAACCCCCAACCATAAGTATTGGACAATTGAGGGTCACGCATTGGCTAAAAGTCCAATTCACGAGTACAAAAATGGAAGCCATGATGGAAAAGTTTTTGGGTTTGATTTCATAGATAAAGCAGGCACTGCAATACATGTCACCTGCTTTAATGAACTTGTAGACATGTTCTACCATCTTGTAAACTCCAATAGCCTATATGTAATATCTAATGGCTGCATTAGAGTTACCAACATGAAATATAGCAGCAACACAAATCCTTATGAAATTTTCCTCCATTCCTCTTCAACTATAAGTTCATCCACTTGTGCAGAATCCAATATACCCGAGCACACCTATCATATCTGAAGCATAGATTCATTAATGTCATTACCTATCAATACCCTCATAGATGTCATTGGAATTCTCTTGCACATCTCCTCTACATCAACCATATGTAAGAGAGATGGTACGAAAACAATAAAGTGTGCAGCAACCATTATAGACATGTCAAGTTGTACCATTGATATTACACTTTGGGGTCACCATTGTGAAATTGCTGGTAAACAAACATCTGACCTTTCTATGTAGCCAAACCCCCCCATTATTTTGATAAAGAGTGAACGTATAACATCTTGGTCTAGAACATCCATAGATACTATTTTCCCAACTACCATTATAATCAATCCCAACTTGATAGAAGCCACTACATTACAAACTTGGTATGCAACTAAAGGTATTGCCAAACCCTACCTTTCCATTTCAAAGAGCCTTTTGCCCATTAACAAATTTGAAAATCCAATTCCTATTTCAAGTATTACAGAGACAAGCTCTATTGAGAAAAAAATGTTTGTGTGAAGGCCACTATCACAAAGCTCCACTTAGACAAATTTTACTACCTTTCTTGCCCTCACTTGGTGGAAAACAAAAAATCCAAAAAAAATCTTTTGCAAAATTCGCCCAGTTCATTTAAATGCCCTAAGTGTTCTTCAGAAAATTCAGAATGTGATTATAGCTATATACTGAAGATGGACTTACAAGATGCTACAGGTCAGCTTCTTAAAGTTATTGCATTTGAAGAACTAGCAACTACATTGCTAGGTGTTTATGTAGAATATTTTCAACTCCTACTAGCGAACAATAATGCTGCTAATGACATTATCACCAATGTTGTCAACTACTAGTTTCTACGTGAGCAGGTCTTACCATCCAAACAAATTTTTTTGGTGGGCATGAAACACATAGCATTATTACCACAACTGTAAAGCGTGTTTAGTTTTTTAAGATGTCACTCGACATGTAAAATCTACTATATGTTTGTAAATATTTGTTTTTACATTTCAAACAAAATGGTTTCTATTTCTATGTTCAATGTTTTATTGCCACATCATGTTGTTCCCTAAGATTTTTGCGTGCTTATGTTTGTAAATATATGTTTTTACATCTCAAACAAAATGGTTTCTATTGCTATGTTCAATATTTTATTGCCACATCATGTCTATAATTTATTTACATAGGATTTCTACTCACATTCAATGCTTCGCTTGGTTATTTATTATTGCACCATGCTACAATTTAAGATTTGGATTTTTTTTACATGTTATTTCTTACGATTTATTATTAGTTTTTTTATCATTTATAATTATGTTATTTCCAATTATGGTGCAATAGACTCTTTCCATGTACAATGTTACATCAATTTCAAATTCTATATTTGTGTCAACATAAATGTGCCAAAACAAACATAAAGGATCTATATATATACTTACCAACTTACATCACTTTCAACATTTTTAACACATTTTCACAAAAACTATTCAATGGATTTGGAAAACACAAGGTAGGCAAAAAAACATGCCTGCTGAAATCAGCAACAATGAGTACGGTACCATGCAAGAAAAGATGACATCAACAAAAGAAGACGAGAAAATACACATATTTCCACAGATCGTGCCTCCACGTCTACACTCCCTCTACCTGCTAATCCATCCTACCTACATACACTTGCAACTAAATTCCATAATCCAATTCCAGCAAATTCATTTTATCATGTCCATCCGCCTCCAGATTGTTCTCAAATTTTTTACACTGCTAGAAATACTTTTCGTTCAAAGTTGGATAAAATTGCAAATATTTCAACTTGTTTCATTTGCATGGAGAAATATCTTGGCATTAAAACAAGGCAATCACATGGACTTTCTACTTGTTATCGATGTGCATCTGAAAAAAATGGCCATCATTTTTCCAAATGGAATAACATGGACCCTGGTGACCAACCACTTTGTTTAAAAAAACTAACGCAAGTTGAAGAGATTCTAATAGCAAGGATCAACCCAATCCTCCAAGTTACCTATGCCGAGGGTGGTTACTAAAATATAGTGGCCACACTATTGTTTTTCCTCGGGATGTTTCTACTATTGCAACCCACTTGCCTAAGTGTATAGATGATTTAGATATATTAATTGTTAACAAAAAAACATAGGGCACCAGGACTACAACTTCTATGTAAGTAGAACACGTGTATTCAAGGCCTTGCAATATAAAATCTTACACGACCCATACTACAGATTCATACAATTCGATGATATTGCATTATCATCGCTACCAGTTGCTTCCACTAACATTATAAACCTGCTATATGCAACAAACACTATTCCTAGTCCTATAACTACAACCATGATGCATACAAATGATGCAAATGATGACTGTTTGCAAGAAAACATGCCACCTAGTACTTCATTTGTTGCAAGCCTTCCCACTGCATGTAGAGAAGTTGAAGAACTGCATTTTTTATTGCAACTAGGATAAGGCCGGCCACGCGTGTTCATAGACTGGCCACCAATCTCTTCATCTCCCATCAATGAGTACACAACTGAAGGATTATTTATAATGGTGTTCCCTAGTTTGTTTCCAAAAGGTGTTGTTGCCTTCAAACAACAACGCATCAAAGAAGTCAAATTACATGAATATGCTCTCCACCTACTTAAGTACCATGATAATAGGTTTGGCCAACACCCACGCTTTAGGTACTTCATACTAAATATTCTCATGTGCCATCACAACCAAGCCACATTTGTTTTTGTCCAAAAAAACATTGAACCTTGTCTGCCAACAACTATCTTTGATCTTCGTTAGTGACTGAAGGACTTGCCTGATGACAAGATTGTTGAACAACTCATACGCTTTGGCTCATCGATTCATGGAACACGTCCATTTCAAAACCATTGTAGAGGAGAGCTTTCAGATATGGTCATACAATTTGGTTGTCCAACGCTATTATTTACACTCGGTGCAGCTGATACAAAATGGCCAAAATTGCATAGTATTATTCCATCTACTGTACCTACAAATCTACAAGAATCTTACAGATGGAGGATAGAAAATATAGTTCAAAATCCACACCTTACAACACAGTACATACATCAGATATTTACTACATTTCATGAAGAGGTCTTGGAAAAACTACTTGGTGCAATTGACTACTGGTACAGGTATACTCTTTGTACTCTCCTCTGTTTACATTTCTTACCTTCTAAGTTGTTATTAAACATTAAAATTCCACCAGGTATGAATGGCAACATAGGGGCTCTACACATATCCATGGATTCCTATGGATAAAAGATGCACCTAATATCGAGACAATACAATGGAAAAACCTCCACTCAGTAGAAAATGCAGTTGAATATATAAATAGATATGTCTCTGCATGGAATCTCAAACCCCTTCCCTTAAGGAACCAAAGAATACATCAAGCTCCTCTCGATGATCCCTGCTTAATGAACACAAGATTGATTATGTCGTCAGAGCCTTTTGTTGATTACACTGAATTGCTAAATTGTGTAGAGCGTCATACAAAGTGTACCTTACAAACATTCCTTAGGAGAAAAGGCCCAAACCTTTAATGTCGATATAAAGCCCCTTGGACCATGCAAGATCACTCAAGCCTTATAATAGATGGGTATGTGCAGGATCATCATGGAAAAAATAGGCCCTTAAGTGGCAATAAAATTTTAAAAATCAGAGTTAGGCAACTTGACGTAAAATTTTGAACAAATTATCTATATTATTTCAAAAATATGTAACAATAGAATCTATAGAAAATTGAATTTATTTTCTAAACTACTAGGTTTATTTATTTATTTTTTTAATCTATTTGGTGAAAATTTGAAATTTCAATGCAGTAGTACTTAAATTTCAGGGAAAAAATAAGAAGTAGGTGTCTGTCTGACCACCCTAACCATAATAAAATGATAATATTTTTTTATAAGATTTTACATATAAGTAGGGGACTCATGTCCCAATGTGATGCATATTTTTTTGTAATTTTTTTCCAAGTAAATAATTAATTATTATTTTTTTTATTACAAATTTTAAAAAATATAAAAACTCGTATGTCTGACCACCTTAACTTGGTCAAAAATTCATGAAATTCAATTCTTTTTTTTTAATCCTATAGTATGTGAAGCATAGAATGTGACAAATGTTTTGGATTCAAAAAATATGATACCGTTTGAAAGCTATAGATTTTTTTCAATCAGCCTATCAATCAAGACTTTAGTCGTAATTCAAATAGAAAATGAATAATAATTATTTATTAAATTCAAAGTAAAGCATAATTTATATTGGTGGAAAGCCGAGAATCTCCTTTAAAAACCCTTTTTGTTTCATCAATTTTGGGTAAAAAAAAGGTCCTCAGCCACATGGGCCATCATATCACTTAGATATCGCCACTTTTTGGCCCATCATGATCCTACACATACCTAGATGAGCATGGCCAACCTACTTTCACCCCATGTCGCAATGACGATCGTATAAACATACACAACCCTTCTATACTCTCTATTTGGAGGGCCAATGTAGATTGCCAGCATGTACTCTCTATCCATGTTTTCCTCAAATACATTGCAAAATATGCAGCAAAAGCGGAAAGAAAATCAAAAACATAACATGACATGCTTTCTCGCATTTCAACCAATATTGAGTCTGACATGCCAGCCACAATAAATTTTTGAAAAATGCTTGCTGAAACACTAGTTGACCGTGATATTGGAGCCCAAGAAAGTTGCCACCTCTTACTAAAACTCCCCCTCACCCTATCAAGTAGGATATTTGTTTCTTTAAATGTTAGCCAAAAAAAAAATTCATCGTCTTTCTATCTCCCCAGAAATAACCGCCACATCCCCAAATTACATTGATGCTTACATGGCATGCCCACCTAATCTTGAGTCCATGTCTCTTATTGAAGTAATCCAAAAATGGGCGTTTAAAACATCTAGAAAGCGTAGCCTCTGGAAAGAGTGTTCCATACCTACCATTGTTCGCGTCTCCCCTCACTTCATAACCATCCTCACAAAAGATGACATAAACTTTGAAGGATTTTGTTGGAGTGAACTACTTCTATACAAGCCATTTCACAACATTTCCAATTATTTGGGTTCATCATCTATTCAAATTATAGAAAAGTGGGAGAGTTTTTCTAGGGATTATCATCCCTGGCATGTACTATGCACATCACCTGAAGCTCCAGAAGATACTAATTCAAGCACCTCTTCCAATAGAGACGATATAATGCAAGATAACAACCAATCTGAATGGTAAGTATTGTCTTGCCTATACCCAAGTCTTCCCCTCCACTTTGATGAACTAGACATGCTTGGTAGACGTGACATTGACTTGAACCATGATTGGGGATCTACCCAATTCAATCCACACCAGCAATTCTCTGCTACTACATTCATAGAATCCAACCGTCCAACATTCCAAGTCTGCCATCTTACCACTTGCCCTACCCAGCAAGAGTTGTCTTTCCACCAATAAAAATCATTTGATATAGTTTTGTCACATGTAAATGATGATACTTGGCAACCTCCTCTAAAAATAATTTTTCAAGGTACTACTGGAATTGGTAAATCACACTTGATAACAACCATCAAATTTGCATTGATAAGCTCAAACCACAATGGTTAGTCACCATTACTACTTCTTGCACCTACAGGTGTAGTAGCATTCAACATAGAAGCATCGACAATTCACTCCACCCTTTGAATACCTATCAAAGAAATGGACCCCCTGTAAGGTCAATCACATGAAAGCTTCCAAGAAAAAATGTACTACATTAGGTACATAGTGATAGATGAAATGAGCTTCATTGGACCCAAGTTGCTTGAACGCATTGACATGAGGTTACGTGAAGCATTCCCTAGCCATAACCAGATTCCTTTTGGAGGTCACTCAATCATGTTCTTCGGTGATCTAGGACAGCTTCCACCGGTCAAGGACATCCCCATGTATGCCTCTAGCTCATACGGGGGCATTCTATGGAAAATATTCACAAAGGTTATCACACTAACCAAAATATTTCATCAAATTGGTGAAGATCTTGCATAGATTTCTTTCTGATCTCTCCTCTCTAATTTGCGTAATGCAAAACCTACAATTGAAGATTGGAAAGTTCTAATGTCATGCTCTAGCTCAACACTTCCCCCTACAAAGAAAACTACATTTCTACCCTCCATACATCTCTTTGCAACAAATGAAATGGTCTCGCTACATAACCAGTGAATGTTATTGTCTTTAGCAACACCGGTTGCAGTGTCAACAACAGGGGCCACCATGCTCAAATCCATTAGAAGAACAACTTCAATCTACGATTCTTTTATGTGTTCAGCAAAAGGTTATGCTATGTTCAAATTTATGGGTGGAAACAAGCCTTGTTAATGGTGCACTTGGGGAAGTGAAATAAATCGTGGTGAGAATCCACCTTCACTTCCCTTGTTTGGTGTTGTTCAATTCAATAATTACATTGGCCCTGTTTGGGACCACAATAATCCTAAAAATTTCCCACTTTCCCCTTTGATTCATGGGCTCCGTCGTCAAATCCTGCTCAAAATGGCATGGGCCTTAACAATACATAAATCACAAGGACTAATATTTGAAAAGGAAACAATCGACATCGACAACATAGACTGGCAAGGCCTAACATTCACAGCTATTTCCAGAGTGTGTGCACTTGCAAGCCTATGCATAAAACCAACCTTCACATTTCAACAATACACATGCATGCAACAAAGCCCTTATGTAGCTCGCCGGAAGCAAGAGGAAGAACACTTATTAGCATTGTCAAATTCCATCTCCTGAGAAAACACTAGTGCAAAAAAGAAGTAGCAAGTTAGTTTCTTCCCTTTTGCTGTTTACATTTCCCCTACTCCAAAACTAAAAAATCATACACTACGAATCAAACATTAATACCTACTTGCTATTCATTTTTCTACAGGTTTGCAAATTCTTATGAGCAGGAACAATACAAGGAAAAACACTCTTGCAACACAACCATTAACTCACAAGTCTACCTTTCTCAAGACACTTTCCTTTCCAGAAAAAATGTTTATTTTACAGTTAACATTTGCAAAAGACTTTCATTTCTTTTCAACTTTAGATACAAATAAAACTTCTTTGTACAACACTCTAATTAGAAGATTATTACATACTTAAAGTTATTAAAATTTGCAATTTGTTAAATGTGACAGCTGGAAAAAAAAATTGTACCTACGATATATGAAGATTCAATATTATTTTGTACTCTGCATTGGTAAACTTTCATAGTTTTACTGAGAACATTACAACCAAAAACTTTCATAGTTTTAGTGAGAACATTCATTCAAAATTATGATACTACTTCATATTTTTGTAACAATCATGTATGATACTCTCTTGGTTAATGTTGTTGTTCACATTTATATCATTCTAGATTGTACTACTTCAGCAATCAAGGAAATATCAATGTTGGTTACTATGTTTGTGCATAAGGTATGATGAATATATACTTATTTGGTATTCATATGTGCCTAACCTCTTACTCTTAAATTCCAGTTAATGAGAACATTCATTCAAAATTATGATACTACCTCATATTTTTGTAACAATCTTGTACGATACTCTCTTGGTTAATGTTGTCGTTCACATTTATATCAATATCAATGTTGGTCACTGTGCTTGTGCATAAGGTATGATGAATATGTACTTGTATGGTATTAATGATTTTCTACATTTTCATTATGTACAAATTTCAGCTAAAGCCATTCACCAAGCTGGCCCTTTTAAAACTTTCACAAAACAAATGGCCTGTACAATTACTATTGCAACGAATGGAATACATGTGGAAGTGCTCTGATAGACATGTACACACAATGTGGGAGAATTACCAAGGGACGTGAACTGTCTGATCAAATGACAAATTAATTTTTTTAAAGGCTTAAGGAACTTTCAAGCAAATGCAACTGCCAGTTGTAAAAACATACTTCGCAGCCCCTTACCTATGAAAAAGGGAGTTTTGCAAAAATCATAAGATTACTGAGAACATATTTTTTTTTATGTTTGATTGTTGTATTCAAGAACAAGATAAGAATATGGACAACAAATGTTATCTTGTACAAATTTATATAGTTCTAAACTATTCTTTTTAAAATACATTTTGTTACAATTGCCTTTTGTGTCCTAACACTTCTATGCAACTGCCTTCTTTGTTGATGGAAAGAGGTGGGGAGAAACCTTACTGATCTTTTTTTTTTTAATTATATCACATTACAACAAACTTTTTACTAACTCACCTCTCTTCACAAATATAACCAAAAACATTACCACAAATTTGCCTGATTGACCTTCCACACATCTTCAGTGTATCCATTGCACACTAAGGTGTGATTGCTAGTTAAATAATTGGAATTATTTAATCAATCAAGATGAAATAAATTGAGATTAGGACCTTATCAAATAAATGTTATTTATTTAATTGGTCAAAGTGATGAAACATGAATTAATCAAATAATTTTGTTTTATTTAATCAATAGGGGAATTAGGGTTTTTAGGACTTTATTAAATAAGTGAAATTTATTTAATTTGTCTGAAATGATGAAAAAGTTCAAATTAATTAAATAATGTTGTATTATTCAATTAATAGTAGAATTAGGGTTTTTGATGCCATTTTGATGTGCTGCGATGTGGGAACATTGTAGGATGATTCTGAGATGTTTTGAGACATTACAAGATGATTCTAAGATGTTCTAGGGTGATTTCGAGATGATTTGAGATGATCCAAGACATTATGGGATGTTACGAGGTGTTCCAAGATGATGTTCAATATTATTTGATGTTGTTTGAGGCTTTTTGATGTTGTTCAATGCTATTCGATGTTGTTTGATATTGTTTGATGTTGTTTGATGTTGTTCGATGTTGTTCAATGATATTCAATGTTGTTCGACATTGTTTGATGTTGTTCGATGTTGTTTGATGTTGTTTGATGCTATTTGATGTTGTTCAATGTTGTTTGATGTTGTTTGATGTTGTTCAATGTTGTTCAATGTTGTTCAATGTTGTTCGATGATGAATTAATTAAATGATGTTAAATCACTTAATTGATAGACAAATATGAGTGCCAAAATGCTAGTTCATGAGCTAGGACATTTTTAGGTGTCTACAATATGAAATAAGAATCGTCAAAGAAGAATTTGAATAAACCCTTTGTAAACACTCCTAGTGGTCTTGGTAGAGCTATAGAAATACACAATGCATATAAACATTAAAAAAAATGTCACCCACAACTTAAGACTTTGATTGTAATAAAATCATGAAAAATAGATACCCTTTATATAAGCGTAAGTGAGAATGAGATATTACACATGGCTTAGAAATTGGTCATCTACATTAGGATTTACCTTGCTCTACACATATATAATTGAAGCCATTATCAATATTCACATCTCTTTCTCAAAGATTGCAAAGAATAATGAAGGCACATAAACCATATTGAATGCATTTTGAATAGAGAATATGTTTCTAATTACAAAAGTGAGATAGAGGTATTTACCAATGATCGAAAAAACAACTAAAGAAACCCTTTCTCAAACCCCCTTTATATAATTGACAATGCTCTAGATGCTTCCTTGCTTTACAACCTAGTAGTAATTGAAGTTTATGTTTTTGTTTAAAATGCGATCTCACAACATTCAAATTTTAGTTCCAAAAATGAAAAATGAGATGATATGACAAACTAACTTAAACTACCTTGATATCATACTTTAATTGAAACTGATAACCAATAACATAAAAATAATTTGATAGAAATGCCAATTATATTATTATACTATCAATGGATGATAAGAACGTAGGGAATATGTTAGCCCATGTGTTTCTTCTTATAGACATTATAAAGCTTAAGACTATAGGGAATTTACACTTCTTCCAACAATTCTTAGTTATATTTGCCAAATTAGATCATAACAAGATGCAAAGGGAACGTGGCATTTGTGAAAGTGACATGACACATAATTTGATGTGGGTTAGCATTTGAATTTGTCATTGCTTGGAGAGCCCTCTTTGTTAAGGCTGATAGTAGAGCTAAAAGCTTCTTTGTTTTTTCTTTTGACTTCAATTTGAACTGTCTGTCACCTATGTTATCAGACAAAAACATGCAGGCACTCAAAGTAAAGCAAAAAACGTCGTGTAAACCAGCATAAGCAATAAAGGCGAGAATCTTTTTTCTCAAATTGCAATGAACGACATAAAACACTATCACATGGTACAATCTGTAAACTGATGCATTAAACAGGCGACATATAATGTCATTCGTTTTAATCCACTGAACTTAGTATCCCAGGAGAATGGCCATATACAAACAAGCGTTAAAACAAGAAAAAGGTTGGAGAATCTTGGAGACCCGTCTCTCTCAGAGTTATGGTGGACCAACAGAAATTTAAACTAGCTGGCTAAAGAGCTGAATCGGCACTGGCCTTGCCCTCCCTTTTGGGTAAGTTATAATTACCTGATAGGCTTACAATGGTGGGACAATCTATCAAACAGAATGAAATATTTTATTCGATATGTTCGTGTACCTTTCACTGAAATTTTGTTCGGTCCATTGCACCTATATGGCACAGCCCAAGTGAGCACAGCAAGCTACAGTACTTAAAAAGCTGCGCACCCGACCGTCGCCACCTCCTTGTTGCACACTCTTCTGTGCTTGCATGCCATGTTGTCGTTTATGTGTATGCTTCTCATACAAAGTATCATCTTTAAGCAAGAAGCTGATTTGAGATCTTCACTTCCAATGTTACTAGCTTTCAATCGTAAAGATTCAAAATAAGTATTCATTTCTAGTATTTTCAAAACAATAATTTTCAAAGTGGATCTTTATCTTCAACATGGATTAAGCTAACTTCATTTGATCTGTCATTGAGTTTTCATTTGAGAATATCATTGATTCAAGATCTATTAGTTCAAGTTGTGTGACCTTCTTTTTACAATAATAACATTCAATTTCTCCTTTGTTTGTATATAACCTTTTATTATTGCTTCGAGATCTATTAGTTCAAGTTGTGTGACCTTTTTTTTAACAATAATAACATTCAATTTCTCCTTTGTTTGTATATAACCTTTTATTATTGCTTCATGAGTATAATACATTCTCATATTGAGAATCAACCTTTGTATCTTCAACCTTTGTCTTTTTTTTTGTTACAAGGACTAAGTCATATCGCTTTGATATCATATTGGATAATATAGGAAAACAATATTATAGATATACTAATCTGTAATGTGCACAAATAAAATAAAATAAAATACTGTTATTGATTATCTAGGGTTGCAAAATATTGTGCAAATACTTATATATAAGCATTGCTTCCAATACAACTTCCCTAACTACCTTACAAGAATAACTAATTATTTAATAACAATAATAAACAATAAACTACAGAGTCACTAAGGTGACTTTATTACAATAAATATATTTATAATATTCCAACAAATATGTTTGTTGAGTCTAATGTGCAAGATCCATGACCAAGTTTAATGTAAAAGGAATGATTGAATTTAAATTATTAGCCTTGCTTGAAAATGCTTTGTCATTTTTTTAAAGACCAATGATTCTATCCCCTGATCTTTTAAATAGAAAAAATATTTTTTTAGCAACAAAGAAAAATTCTATGCTAAAATTTTAATTATTTTTTTTCGTGTTATACTGAATTTATGAAAATTGAATCTTTGATGTATCTATAGTTTTAATTTATTGTTATTTACCATTAGAATTATAAAAAATAAATGTATATATATAATAATTACTAATGATCAAAGTTTTTGCATTTTGGTTTTGAGTTGTACTTTAATATTTTTATTGTAATAAAAATGAATTTATAAAATAATATTGAAGAGAATAATCTTTTCATATTCATTATTTGGAGATAGAGTGATTTGATGAAACAATTCATTCTAACTCTTCCACCTAAACTTTAACAAAGACAAAAATACTCATATTTCCACTTTAATTACCCAACCTCATGGTCTATATAATTTTACTTTCCACTATTTTTAATGCATTGTAAAATCTCCAACTACAAAGTCTTATTTTCATTGTCACTTCTTAATTGGGTTAATTTACCGAAATGTCATCATAGGTTTACTTTTAGAATAATTCATAATCTTTTGATCCTTCATTTCTCTCAATTTTCTATAATGTTGAATTTTGGTAGCATGATTTTACATGGTTTCATTTATTTTGTTAATTTTAGAATATTTTATTAATTTTATTATTTAAAATTAATATAAGATTGACAAGATATGCATTCAAGTTAGTTATTCAATAGAAAATATTGACCTATTACTTTTTAATTCACCCAATTTCAAATATTATTTAATGTTTAGTAAAAAACATGCGACAACCTTAAATAATGTCTCTAAGGAGAGAAAAATCTACATATGTGGAGATAATAGGCTCTAATATATTTAAATGATGCAAAAGTTATAGTTTCAAGGACTAAAATCATTATTGGATTGTGCAAAATGTGTCCTTTGAGAAGGCCTTGACTATATCAAGTAAACATAGATGGTAGGTGTAAATGCAATCTCAACATCCTTTGCCAAAATATTTCAAGAAGATGCCAATATGGAATCTTTGGAATGCAATAATAGGCATATGCAAATTTTGCAAAGTGGTGTAATTGTGAAGTCTATCATAATAAACATATACAAGAGGTGGATACATATAGAAAGTACAAAAATTGTTAAATGACAAAATACAACAAAGAAAATAGGTCAATCAGATTATTATCCATAGGATGTACATGAAACAATATTCTTGAAAAGGCTTTAATTTCTTCTATGGACATAAATTAGACTTTTTCATGCACAAAATGGGCTTGCTGATAAATATTTAGAGATTTTACAATAAAATGCATTAGGAAGATGTAAACTCAAATTCCTTAAACTTTGTGATATCCTTCAAGCTTGTGTTATAAGTAGAAATTTGGATAGGTTCATATATCTATTAAAAATTAATTGAATAAGGACATTTGCCTCACGTGGGTGTGACAATCATGCTAATCATGTATGTTTGATGTGAAAGTATTTAGATGTCATGATATTTTTGTTTGATCAAATGCTCAAACAAAATTTTATTTCATGAATTGAAATGTTTGTTGGTTATGCACAAAGAGCTTTTTATAAGTTAACTTTCCTACTCATAATATTATTGCACCTTTACCCTATCGACATAACCATTCCACCTCATAGTGATGTTCTTGTTATTTGAAGTGATGAGGCAACATGTTGTTAGAGTTATAATTAGTACCTTGAAGTATTATAAGTTAGGGTGCTTTTGGGTCTTCCTTTCCCTCCCAAATCTCAAATATGCAATTACCTTATGCATTTGTTTTTTTCTATATGGATACATTAGTAGCTACACATTTGGAATTTGAGGGTACATGCTTAAAACATTAGTGAGGGCCACACTTTATCTTTGGTCATTTTTTCAATTGTATAACTAACCTAGGTTAGGTAAGCAAGTGTAAAAATTATATTCAAATTTTTAAATTGAGTCATTTTTGGCTCCTTCCTGTTATTCAATTATATTGGTAATCATGTAGTAGGCTTTGATTTTAAATATGTTTAATTTTTCATTTTAAAGCATTAAGAACAACCAATTAATGTGAGTCCAAAACAAAAACAAAAGGCAAAAGTGTAAGCTATGCAATTTTTACCAATAGAAAGCATGGGTTTTTATTTGATTATAATCTTCCCAACTTTTACAAAACTTTCAAGGATAAAAATTAAAATGAACAAGAATTTATATTGTTGTCCATTTTGACAATTCAATGTCATTTTAGCATATTGATTAATGTACTAGCTCATTCAAAAACAACAATATTAACCAATGTAATTTCACTCTTTTTAAGCAATCAAATATATTGATTTTTATCTTGTAATTTTAACATTTGTTTTTCAACACGAATATTCAAATTTGTCAACCAATAATAAATATTTTAAGTTAATTGTTAAAGGTTAATTTTTTAAAGTTCTTACTAGACCAATCAATATTTTCTAATCCTTTAACTAGTGACTATCAATTATACTTTAAACTATGTTCTAATGGAGTGGACTAGTCAATATGTGGCACTCGTTTGATAAAGAATTGAATTTATTTTGTCATAATAGTCTCATAATGTATTGCTTGTTGTATGTTTGAGAAAACAATATTTAAATATGATTTCTAAATAAAAAGAGTGTACATGCATATTTCTACTAGTTGTCATAAGTACAAAAAAAACCATTTAACAAGATATAGATCATATTTGAAAAAACTAAGGAATTTTTTTTGGAAGGGGAACCTCTCTACCTACTTGATTAATAGTTATAACATTACAATACCTATAAGAATATTTAATAAAATCAATATATTATTATTATTATGTAATATATAATAAATTTATAATTTAACACTAAATTTATACTATCTATATTAAATTTATATTCATATATATTTAATCTTGCATTCATTTATGTGTATGTTAGGAGAAAGCAAGTCATATACAACTCACATTTAATTAAGGCTCATATCGCATTAGTATTTTCTATTTTAAGTTAGATTTATATAAAAGACATAAGCAAACACATTGTAGAAGGTTGCATGGATAACAAACCATATTATATGCTATGACATAATGTATGATTAAGTTGTAGGACACAATCATGTCTTCAAAAATAGGAGTGAGGCAGTTCTAATGCATCTACTTAATCTTTGTTCTATGTTCACATTTCATAATTAGATTCCCTCACAAAAATAATCCTGAATCTCAATAATTTATTTTATAATTCAATTGACTACTTTATATATTGTCCATATTATCCAAAACAAAATATTAAAACGATTTATATTTGACAATCTTTATCTCCATCCAACACACAAATAACAAACAACAAAAAAAACACCTAAAATTTTATTTTTAAATTGAACATACATACATACTTTATCACTGATCAATCCATTAAGGCAGCAAAATAGGGCATATGCTAATGTCCCCATCCATAAGTAGAGACAGCATAGTAGTAACATGATAGACACAAAGTCCCAATAGTAATAAACATTTTCCTTGTGCCTAATGTCTCATCTACTAATTATTAAAGAGCGACAAGGCCCACAGGTCGTAGACAAACATTGTTCCATCCTCAAATTCACAAAAGGAATTTGTCACTTGCACAGAGTTTTCCAGCGACTCGAGACACCCATGTCGAGGAGAATGAAGAGCGTAGCCACAAATGTCTCTTATGTTCTCTTCACTAATCCCCTGCCAAACATGCTCTCCACATTCTACCACTACCAAATCTCTTTGTTGGGAGCCTGCATTAGTCTGTGGATTGTTTGAACAAGTGAGATTCTCAGAAAGCTTTTCTTCCTGTTCCGGGGAATTCTCAGTTTGTGTGATCTTCATCATGCCCTTCATTTCACTACTGTCATGAAACTGAATAGCCCTCAAAGGCTTGTGGGTGTTGGGATCGATTCCTTTGCCATGAAGTTTCTTGCTCAAACGAGTGTTCCAGTAGTTCTTCACCTCATTGTCTGTTCTGCCTGGCATCCTCTTCGCAATCAGTGACCATCTGCAATGCCAAACACATTATCTAACCTAATTCAAAACATGAACAACTAAAATACAATATCTTCTATCTTTTTAAAGTTATGAAATTTCCACACTTCATGATAAATTAGATTCTTGTTATTTATTTCTGAATTAGATCATGTAAAATATTCTTTCATTTACGGATCATCCTTCATAATCCATCATAGAATGAGCTGCCGGATCATAGATCTTAAAATATGATCCAAAATGTTGATGAAAAAATGTTTACATGATCTAATTCAAAATTAACAAGAATCTAATCTTCATCTCTTCAAAATCAATCTTCAATTTATTATCAGATATGTTCTCCTAATGAATGAAAATCGTATAGAACTTTCATGCCTGTTCCCCAGCAGTTTGTGAAGTCTTATAATAAGCTCCTCTTCATCTTCAGAAATATGTCCCCGCTTCACATCAGGACGAAGATAATTTATCCACCGCAATCTACAACTCTTGGGACATCGTTGCAAACCTGCAAACAATCAGTTATAGTTGGTATGACTCCTTTCTTTCTGATAAAGGATCACTAAATGTAATCCGAAACATCAATACAAAAACATACACAGTTAATTTTATAAGAAAAATAGATCACTGAATATGATCTGAAATGTTGATACTAAATTAATGATATCAGATTTCCACAGTTCATATTGTAGATCATTGCTGTTTGTGGATTAAACTATGTGCAAGTTTTTTCTATCAACATTTTAGATTTTGGATTATACTCCATGAACCATCATCAGAATAATAGAAAACTGTAAGAATCAAAAAATCATGTGATTTCGAAACTTGATAAAAAACTTGCACACAATTTGATCAGATTATGAATAATTTAAAAAAATAAATAAAGCACAGAGCAAGTGACCTGTTCTTTGGGGTATCGTGCACCATCTCCCTTCTCCATGATGTACTATGTAATTTTTCAACAGATGATCTTCATGTGGAGTCCAAGGCCCTCTGTGACGCTTTTGCAGCTTTGAGCCGGACGCCATATCACCCGTCTGGCTATAAAAATCCCTATGACCTCCCCTCCACCCAGGATTAAAAGCCTTTGATCCTATAACATTGCCAATCCTCTAGCAAACCAGGTTTCAGCCAGAACAAACATAGTCCCACCTCTTAGATTCTGGTTAAATTCTGAATATATAAATTCATCTGAATATATAGGGAATCAAACAAGTATTGTCATTTCTTCATGTGCGATATTATCATGTACCAGTAAAAACAATAAATTATAAGAATAAATAATCCTGGACCACAGAATTTATGTGCCCATTTTTGTGATCTGATAGATCCATTGACTGCCCTAAAATAGAGTTTTCTCTATAGAGCAACAGAGAGTTCACGTGAAGATAAAGATGGGACAACAAAAGGGAGAAAGAAACGATCAATGGGCAGGATTTCAGGGTGAGAGACAAGGAATCAGTAGTAGAGTATATAGGTATGGGTTGAGTGTCCTCCTTGGTCCCCTGTCTTTTGTCTGTTTCACGTGCCTCCATCCTCCATAAGTTTGTTTGTCAGCTGTCGGTGGATGCAGCAGAAGTCCTCAGTACTGGAATCCTGTTCAAGGTCTCGTGCTATTGTGGATTTGACCGAAACCAATAGTTGGAGAACACCAAATAGTTATCGTAGTACTTGACAATTGACACAATTCAATTTTTTTTTGATAGCGTATAAACAATTTAATCAAGTGGCTCCATCATGTCTCGCAGTCAAATTATGAAGTAACCAATCATTCTTTAAGGATGGGGGTATCATAATCTATCACTATTTTAAAAGCCATTCTTTGACTCGTTTGGGTCACCTTTTCTTGATCAGCTCTCGTGGTGGACAATTGTATAGCATCGATATTTGTTTACGATGAACATTGTTGTACGTTGATATTAATATATCAAAAATATAATACACAATATTAAATTAAAAAGTAGTGGAATAAAGTCACATGTTGAAGTTAAAAATGTGATTAAATTCTTAAGTCAATAAGGCTATGTTCCCCTATACATCTAGGAGGTTTTGGTTGTCAACAATAGGCTTCTAGTCTATAATGGAATTTTCTTAATATTTATCTTTGTCTTGTTAAGTAGTAGCACATGCACAGGAAATGACAAGGTCCAAGTAAGAAAATTGTCCACTATTTGGCTAGCTAGTATAGCCATGTTAAGAAGTAAAGGAATATAAGCATGGCAAACGAGACCATCCATGTTGTTGAGGATGTGGAGAGCCTTGAGAACCATGGTGGTCTCATATGGAGCTATGGTTGCGAGCACATTGACTCCCCTGTGGCAAAAATGCACACCCCCATGGCAAAGGAGGATCCTTATTGGCAAGGGAATGAGGAACATGAGCAACCATGCAGGGGGTGTTGGCCTAGTGCTCATTTGATGTTTACAAATAAGCAACCTCTAGAGCCACCTTGTTGGCTTGGACTTGTATTTGTAAAATAATAATATAATAGATACTAGCTTTAGTATACATGGAAAAGTGCTTATCCATGGCCAAACTAGTAAAGAAAGCTATATTTTTATCTTTCTAGATTGAAAACAATATCTCTGCTCTGAAATAATTCTAGATCTAAGTGTATTTAGCTAGAATGTTGGGCTAGTCATCTAGAAGTATCATATCCTAGGAGTAGATCTTAAGGTAGAATGGCTTCAAGAAACCATGTATCCAACACCAAGCAACTTGAGATCCAAGAAAAAGTCGTAAGAGATGCCTTGATAGTTTCCAAAGGACTACATAAAAGACAATGAGAAACAACCACTCCTAAATGAACTAGTTGAGACCCCAAAAGGAGACCTTGATAAAGAAGACACTAAGCAAAATGAGCTAGCTTGGGTTCCACTAAAGTGCTCCAAATGGTTTGAAATCAATGTCACCATTTAGAGGTAGAGAATTAAAGATTTCATCTCACATTAAGCTTGGGAACCTAGGAAAAACAGGACAAATCCATGAATGTACTTTACAAGGCTTGTAACTCTTAAAATGAGTAACTAGAAACAACTTCTAGTTCTTCCACCAAAGATTTATACAATAGATTCCAACCTTTTGAACTATTTTAGAGGGAATTGTATCCAAGATAATATAGTAAGACTTCAGATCTTGAATACCAAGCTTGAATCTAGCTTTAAAATCTAGCCAATAGAGCTAGGTCTTAGTATTTATGAAGAAAAGATCAAAGATAACAAAAACCCCGTATTCCTAAATCCTTATGGCATGGACCCAAGGAACTCTTGTAGATGCTCAATCTTGGCAAGTTATCACATGATGCCACCATATGGAATGCTAGTTAATGAAAATCCTAGTTCTAAAGTCACTCCCATTCCAAATGAGAAGATTTTTTTAAGCTTCTTACCTCTCCAAGGTGCAAAAGCCAATCCTTTCCTATAGGTGTCAATTACTCCTAGGCCACCACAATCCCTTGTGAGGCAACACAATTTCTAGGAAGCATTATGAAATCCTTTTATTTTTCTTCGATGATGTTTAGAGAAAATTCTTGAGGATTTGCTCTAGCTTTTGATAAGAGGCTTTATGTTGGTGTGAACGATGTATTTTACCTAATCAATTTCCCACTAGGTCCTATTCACACTTGCATACTCAAGATTACTTAGGTCATTTAATTTTTGTTTCTCATGTCATAGGATTAAGACACTTGTCATGATCTTAGTTTTTCTTAGGGTTCCAACCTTGTCTATATATACAAGGGTTCTCTTATTTGTAGATGAAAATGTATTATATCATTTTGTACACATCTAATCAATTTTATGGATCCATAACATTTCTATTGCGTCTCTCTTATGTGGAAGGTTATTTTGGTTGTAGGTTGTCCTTGGATCCTATGGATTGATCATCAAATATTCTATGGTATTAGAGATCTAACAATATTACGTGGTATTAGAGCTCTATATTTATAATTGTTGTTCCTCAAGTTTAGAGATTTTTTACCAAGAAATGTTATATGGTACATCTTGGTGCAAAAGGGACCTCACCATCCATCAAAAAGGTACAAAAATCTATAAATTGATATAAAAATCAATAGGTCTTGGCCTAAAAAAAATAGTAGTTCAAGTTCAACAATCAAATCTAACATGGTATCAAAGCATCAAATGTATGACTTTCCATCCTTTTTCTGAGAGATTTAACCTTGAGAAAAAAATTGGAACATCTTGGAGCAAAATGAAAATCATTTTTTTGTCCAAAACCTCCAAAAAATATTAGAAACACCCATCCAAATGTTCTAATTTTTGTAGGAAAATTTTTGGCAAATTTTTTAGTGGTAAAAAATCACATTAAAAAGTTGTATAATGTACAAAAATGTGTACACTATATGGGGTTGTATAGGAAATGCTCCAGTGGCCATCACTATCACTAGTACAAAAACTGATGAATATTTTTCTACAACAATGAAAAATCTTTTCTTGGTACATTTCTTTGTTTATGGTGATTTCAAATTCTTCCAATATTATTTTTACCACCAATGGCAGTCTCTAAAATCAACAAACTACCAATGGTAGCCTCCATTGCCAACATCGACTATCAACAATTCTATTTTTAGCTATTGGTGAGCTTGTGAGCAACAACAAACATGTTGACATTTTAAAATGGTGTTGAAAAGCTAGTCCCCAATCTCACAAAATAACTTTGATGAGGATTAAGTGGTACATGTTGGTGTAAATAAAGTCATTATTCATATAGTTAGCTAATCACCTTTCTAGGATTGACCTATTCACACTTACCTTAAGTTTACTTAGGCTATTTCATACTTTTGTCTCACTTCAAATGGTTGAGACATTTGTCCTCATCGTTTGAAACACCTATTGCATGCACACTTTACACTTTCTCACACACTTGTTAAGTGAGCTCACAAGTGTTACACCTATGGAGGGGTAGTCAAATTCTCACTCCTACATTCCCACCTCCTGATCCTTGCCTATATGTGAAAGGTTGAGCATTGTATTTTACACACTCTTCATATTATATGATAAATATCCTATTATGTTCATTGTTTCATTTGTGGAAGGTTATCAATTCACGCTTTCTAATTTTAGCATTCTCCAACATGGTATCAGATCCATGAGAGTATGTTCCTTCCCACATCAAAGTGACTCCCACACATAGCCCTATCATCAAATCATCGTGGAGCCAAACATACATTGTCATTGCATCCAAAATGCTTGAGAAACGAAGAAATACTTTTCATTTTGTCAATTTTGATAACTTTCATTTTTTTCAATTTTTAATTCTTGTACTTTATTGTACTGTACAAATCTATATGATACTGTACGATCAGTACAGTATGGAATTTTTTTTTAAAATAGCAAAGGGCCAAAATCACCCTTTGGTCATCTACCAATCTACTATTTTGATAAAAATGGATTTTTTGGGGAAATTTTGCAGTATCCATCCTATTTGGTTGAGGTTTCATTTGATTTGTAGGTTCATGGCATTTTATTTTGGGCATATTTTCTATGGTTCAAGAGCATTTCGCGAGCATTCCATGAGCATCTTCTTTCTAGGCCCATGTGTGAGGGTTTCATGGAGCTTTAGTGTGGTGAACATAGGTTGTCTTTGATGTCAAAGGTTTTTCAATGGTTGCTGACAGTTGTCATCAAAGGGTGTCAGGGCTATCGAAGATGAAAGAGATTGTAGGAGTACTAGAATCATCATCAACTTAAAGTTCTGGAAGCATGTCGGTTATCAATTTGTAGATTGTCTAATCAATTATATCCTACATCTAGTAACATAAATTTTTATTGAGACTTGATTAACTTTAAATAGTTGGTGTACATTTATTATACCATGCCAAGTATGCAATGATATGAGTGTGATGGTCCAAAGATCAGTTCAAGGATATCTTCTAGGTAGAGAGATTTCTCAATATGGCTGGCATTTCTTTCAGAAATATATGTTTGCTTTACGATATGGAAGGAGAGTATGCCTACACTTGTTTTATTAGTTTCCTAAGTTTTCAGAGGATATGCTCAGTGTGCAAGAAGCTTTAAGTGTTAGAAGGTTCTCTATTCATGTTCAAATTTCAAGGCATGTGCGATAATGACAAGGAGCATGTGGAATTTAAATCTTGCATGTGGAGTGAGGATAAGACCTGGTTAAGGCTCTTGTGGTGGCACACAGTATCAATTCATTTTAGCTGCAAGAAATTTGTGTTTGGATTGTTGTACTATATGTTTCATGTAATTTGAATTTAGGTCCACCTTATGTCATCCTAGTTTTATGCGGATCCCAAGCCGAAATGGAAGAATTTATTTGTAATGTCATGCATATATTTCAAATGTTAGGATGCATCAAGTGTGTGTGTGTGTGTGTTGTATTTAATGCATCAATTATATTGGTTGTGATCAAGCAAGGTAATTTTGAGTACAAAACTATGAAGAAAAGAGGGAGCACCAGTATCAAAAGATCATTCTCAATGTGGAAGAGTGCTAGTTGTGACTCTGGTACATATCAAAGTTATATTTCAAATCTGTCATTATCTATGTATTTCAGTACGACTGGTGTTCTACTTGTATTTCTCCAGTAGGGAGTGGTGTCTCTTTCTGGTGGGGATTGTTGTCTCCAGTAGGTTGGTGCCTACAGATTCTAAAGGGGATTGGTTTCTTTGGTAGGTTGTTGCCTACTTCAAGTTTTAATTCACTTATTATATTCCTCCATTGTGACACTGGATTTGGGCAATAGATCCAAGAAACTATTCTCATTGTGGTTTTTCCCATCTTGGTTTCCATGCATATCCAGTGTTATCTTGTGGTGTGTTTTTTTTTATGGTTAAGCGCTCTTCATGTTGAAAATCTATGTAATGGTAGAAAAATTTCAAGTTGCATGATTCAATAAGTAGTGTTGAAGTTGAGAATTTTGAATTAAGTAGATCTACTGATTCACCCCCCTCTCAATAGATTGTGTGCCCTTCAATTGGTATCAAAACTAGGTTCCTTTAAAAAATCCTAATAGCTTAAGGTGGATTCAGGATGGCATAAGATAGTTCTTCTGCTTGAAACAAAGTACCAATCTTTGAAGGATCCAATTATACTTTTTGGAAAGTTAGAATGGATTCCCTATTTGATAGCTTTAGGAATGGACATTTCGATGTCATTTATATAAGGATATGAGCCTCCTAAAAATCTCCCTCCTAGGGATTGGGCTAGAAAGAGGGATCTTAAACTCAATGCTAAGGAAAATAATGCTATTTTATGTGGGTTGACTAATTTTGAATTTGTGAAAGTAATGCAGTGCAAAACAACAAAGGACATATGGGACAAATTGGAAACAATCTATTAAGGTGATGAAAAATTCAAAGAGGAAAATTTGTAGATCTATAGAGCTCATTTTGAAGGCTTGAAGATGAGAAAATTGCTACATTCATGCTCAGAGTTGATGAAGTTGTCAATCATATCCAAGGTCCTGATGAAAGTTTGGAAGAGAATATTGTTGTGAAGAAGGTACTTAGATCTCTCCCCAAAAGGTTTGATCCTAAAATCTCTGCTATTGAGGAAGATAAGGATTTGAATACTTTAAAATTGATTGAATTGCATGGAACTTTAATTGCATTTGGCATGAGATTTGAAAGTGAAGATTCTATAAGGAAAGAGGCTACTTTCAGAGTGTCTAAGAAGCAGGTTGATGAAGATTATGATTTTGGATCAAATACAGAAGAAGCTAATTTTTTCAGGAAGCTACAAAGAGGTTTTGGTAAGTACAAAGGAAAATTACCTTTGAAGTGTTCAATTCTAGAGAAGTAGGGAATTTTATGGTTGTGTCCCCATAAGAATTCTAACAATATTGAGCAAAGAAATGGAAAGAAATCATTTTAGAGAAAGTTCAAAGGTCAAAGGAAACATAAAATTTTCTACACTAATTAGGAAGAATACTACTCCATTGAAGAAGAAGATGAAGATGCATTCAGAGATGAAAAAAGAAAAAGTTGTGTTCATGTCTTTTGAGATTGTTAATGGAGATGTTGAACTGGATTCCACAAACAATATAGAAGAGGTAGATCTTATGGAATAATTAATGTGTGCTAGAAAATAAATTAACAGACTAAAGGATAGAATTGTTGAAGAAGTGAGAGCTAAAGAAAAGCTAAAGAAAAGGCATCTAAGGAATTGAAGAATGCATAAAAGATGATTGTTGAACTGAAGACCCAAACTAAAGAAGCAAAAAGAGTTGAAGAGGTTCAGATAGATTAAAAGTTACTATCAAGAGACAAAGACTGTGAGAAGCTTGAATCAAAAATTGTGGTAGTAAGAAGAGAGCTTGAAAAGGTGAACCAATAGCTACAAATTAAGCTTGGTAAAAATATCAAGACCCTAGATCAAATTTTGGAGAGTCGGAGAGCTCCACATATCAAAACCAAAATAGGTTTTGATTATCAAAAGAAAAAGGCATTAGAATAGTTTGAGAAGACTACTAAGGAAAGTCCAGAAGTGATAGGCTCTAGAAGTTAAAGTTCTGAAAGAACCATGGTAAGTGATGAAAGCATGAGATATAATGATGGCTTTATTCAAGTGCATAACAAAAGAAGATTTGGAAGAAAAGAATACAATACCAAGTCAAGTTTTCCTTTCTCTGGTTATTCTTTTAATTGCAATAATTCTAGTCATAAGGTTGTTGACTGTAGAAGAGCTCTAGTAATGAGAAACAATTTTTTCAGTAATTATGTATTTGTACCTCTATACAACTTTAGTATCCTTTGTTTCAAATGCAACAATTCTAGACATGTTGCAAGGAACTACAGAAGCAATTGTGCACAAGTCCTCCCTTTCTGGAAAGTGGGAGAAAAAAATCAAAAGGTAGAAGTCATGAATTAGGAAAGGTCTAGAAGAATGATCTTGAAGAGAAGAAGTCTGAAAAATCAATGATTGTTCAAATTTCACTACATGGTCAAAAGGAGAAGAACTTGTGGATTATTGACAGTGGTTGCTCTAGCCATATGATAGGAGACAAGAGTAGGTTCATGAATTTCAAGAAATTTGAAAGTGGTTCAGTGACCCTTGGAAACAATTCAATTACCAAATTTTTTGGTAAGGGTACTTTAAGTCTTGACGGTGGTAAAACCAAGACACGTGATGTTTTTTATGTGGAAGGTTTGAAGCACAACTTGTTAAGTGTCAATCAAATGCATGACAAAGGCTACAAGTTATCTTTTAGTGCTGAAGGTTGTGAAATCAGGGAATCAAGTACCAATGAGTTTATTACGGAAGGAAGCAAGACTGATAGTGACATTTATCATCTCAATGAGTTGAATGGATAGATTTGTCTTAATGCACAAAAATATGAAAGTTGGATTTGGTATAGAAGGTTAGGACATATGAGTTTTGATGATATTGTGAGGGTTAGCTCAAGAGGGCTAGTCCAAGATATGCCAAAGATTAAGAAGCCTCAATCAATTGGTTCAAGCCATGTCATGAAGGGAAGCAAAAAAGAAGTAAATATCCTGCTAAGCAGAACAATGATGACTAATATTCCACAAGGAGATAGGTATTTTATGATGTTGATTGATGATTATACTAGGATGACTTGGATAACATTCCATAAATAGAATTCACAAGCATTTGAGAATTTTAAGGCATTCAAGGCGTTGGTAGAAAATAGAACCAAAAGGACAAGCAAAGTTTTGAGATTAGATAGAGGTGGAGAATTTACTAATAAGTATGATATATTATGTGAACAACGTGAGATATGGAGGTAGTTATCTACTCCTAGAAATCTACAACAAAATGGAGTTGCAAAAAGAAAGAACCAGACTATACAAGAGATGGAAAGAACTATGTTATGTCAACAAAATCTACTAGACATGTACTAGAGAGAAGCTACACAGATTATTTTATATGTTCTGAACAGGGTTCAGATCAAGTGCAAGACTAAGAAGAATCCATATGAGTTATGGATAGGAAGACTGGCATCAGTAAGACACCTCAGAATAATTGGAAGCAAGTGTAACATCAAGAGAACCTAAGTCATACAAAGAAGCAAGAAAATAACAAGGATAGATAGAAGCTATGGAGGAAAAACTGAATTAGATAATGAAGAATAAAACTTGGGAACTTGTCTCGAGGCCTAAAGACAAGAATGTGATTGGAATAAAGTGGGTGTTCATAAACAAGCTAAATGAAGAAGGTGAAGTGATCCATAACAAGGAAAGGCTTGTGTGTAAAGGGTATACTCAATTTGAAAGCATATATTTTGAAGAGACATTTACTCTGGTAGAAAGACTAGATGCAATCAGGATGTTCTTAGCTCTTTCAAAATTCAAGAATTTCAATGTGTACTAGGTGGATGTGAAGTCAACTTTCTTGAATGGATAGCTTGAAGAAGAGGTTTATATTGAACAACCAAAAGGATTTCAATGTTCTAAAAATCTGGATTATGTTAGCAGATTGAATAAGGCTTTGTATGGACTCAAACAAGCTTCTAGAGCTTGGTATTATAGGTTGGATGGATACTTGCAACAACAAGGATTCCAGAGAGGAAGTGCAAATAGTAATTTATATATATAAAAAGGAGAAAAGATGTTGATAGTTGTGGTTTATGTAGATGACATCATTTTTGGAAGTAGCAGTGAAGAAATGTGTAATAACTTTCAAAAGGAAATGGAGACTAAACTTGAAATGTCTATGTTAGAAGAGTCATCTTTCTTTTCTTGGGTTGTAGATTGTACAATCAGACAAAGGAATTTTCATTTCACAATATAAGTACATAAAGGAAATTCTAAGTAATTTCAGGATGGAATATTGCAAATCGATTGCAACACCTATGGTTACTAGGTGTAAGCTAAGTAAAGATGATGAATCTACTGCAATAGATCAAACTTTGTATAGGTCCATGATTGGCGGCTTGTTATATGTGACAACATCCAAATCGAATATTATGCAAGTAGTTGGAATGGTTGCCATATTTTAGGAAGCACCCAAAGAGACTCATGTTAAAGGTGTAAAAAGGATACTCAGGTATTTGAAGTCCATTGAAGAATTTGGACTGTGGCATCCAAAGAGTGATAATTTCACTTTGACTGTATACAAGGATGTAGATTGGGAAAGATGTCTTAATAAAAGGAAGAGTAAAAGTGGTGGTGCATTCTTTCTTGGTGATATTTTGGTGTCTTGGTTGAGTCATAAATAGGAATTAGTTTCTCTATCTACAACATAAGTAGAATACATTGTTGCAGCATTATGTTGCACTCATGTGCTTTGGATGAAGTAAAATTTGAAGGAGATGAAGGTTGAGTTTGAAGACCCTATCACTATTCTTTGTGATAACACTAGTGCAATAAATATTTTAAAGAATCTGGTGATGCACTCAAGAACAAAACACATTGCAATCAAGTATCATTTCTTGAGGGAGAAGGTTTCAAAGAAGGAATTAAGATTGGAATATGTGGATACAAGTAGAAATTTGTAGATATATTCACGAAGCCACTTTCTAAGGAGACATTTGAGTTTCTTCGAAAAAAATTGGGATTTTTTGCTCCCTCCTTTTTAATCAAGAGGAAGCACAAGGTGAGGGGGAGCTTGGTCTCCCTACTACAAGAAGGGTCAGTTCTCTTTTGGAATAGATTCAGAAGTAGTGAAGCATAGACTTAGGGGGAGTCTATCTGGGGAACAAGTTTTTGGATAGTGTAGTATACCAGTAAATATTGAATAGGTTGTTAAAATGGTGCCTCTATTGACCCTTTGCCATTGATGTCAAAGGGGGAGAAAGTGGGGTCAAAATTTTGAATTGCTCAGAAAGAATAATGGTAGAAAGTGAGCTCAAAATGTTGAATTGCTCAGAAAGAATAATTATCTCAGAATGCCATATCTTTCATAAGGGGAGAAAATTCTACAATGAAGAAATCATTAAGACTTGTTTGGTGGCCCCAAAAAAAATCTATTTTCCATTGAAATGACAAAGGGGGGGAATGTTGAACATAGGTTGTCATTGATGTCAAATATTTCTGAATGGTTGCTGATAGTTTTTATCAAAGGGTATCAAGGCTGCCAAAGATGAAAGAGATTGAAGGAGTACTAGAATTGTCAATTGACTTAAAGTTTTGGAAGCACGTTAGTTATTTGTGTGTAGACTATCTAATCAATTATATCCTACATCAAGTAACATACATTAAGTTTTAAATTGAGACGTGAATACCTTTAGATAGTTGGTGTATTTATTATACCATGTCGGGTATGCTTTCAATATGAGTGATGGTTTGGAAGTTAGTTCAAGGATATATTCTAGATAGAGAGATTTCTAAATATGGTTGCCATTTCTTTTCAAAAATGCATGTTTTCTTTGTGCTTTGGAAGGAGGGTATGCCTACACTTGTTTTATCAATTTCCTAAGTTTTCTAAGGATATGTTCAATGTGCAAGAAGTTTGAAGTAGAAGAAGGTTCTATATTCCTATTTGAAGTTCAAGGCATGTGCAGTAATGGCTAGTAGCATGCAAAATTCAAATCTTGCATGTGGAGTGAGGATAGGACCTAGTTAAGGCTCCTATGGTGGCACACAATATCAAGTTCTTTTGGTAGCAAGAATTTTTTTTTGGACCATTATATTACACATTTCATGTAATTTGAATTTAGATCCATCTTATGTTGTCTTGATTTTTTTTTGATTCCTAGCTGACATGGAAGAATATTATTGTAATGTCATGTATATATTTTAAATGTTCAGATGCATCAAGTGTGTATGTTGTATAATGCATCAAAGGTATTGGATATGGTCAAGCAAGGTAATTTTGAGTACAAAACTATGAATAAATTGAGGGAGCACAAGTATTAGAAGATCATTATCAATGTGGAAGAGTTTCAACTATGACTCTAGTATATATCAGAGTTATATTTCAAATCCACCAATATTTATGTATTTTGGTAGGACTGGTGTTCTACTTGTTGTATTGTTCTGGTAGGGATTAGTGTCTCTTTTCGGTGGGGATCATTGTCTCTTGTAGGTTGGTTCCTACAGATTCTAAAGGGGATTGGTGTCTCTGGTAGATTTTTTCCTACTTCAAGTTGTAATTCACTTATTATATTCTTGCATTGTGAATCTATATTTGGGAAATAAATCCAAGCAATTATTCTCATCATGGTTTTTCCCATCTTGGGTTTCCACGTGTATCTGGTGTTATCTTATGTTGTGTTTTCTTGTATGGTTAAGTGCTCTTCCTATTGAAAATCTATATAATAGTAGCAAAAGTTCAAGTTGCATGATTTGGTAAGTAGTGTTGAAGTTGAGAATTTTGAATTAAGTAGATCTATTGATTCACCCCCCTCTTAGTAGATCATGTGCCCTTTATAGTTCCCTCTGTTGTGACCAAGTGACATCTTTGTCAAGTGCCTCTTCTATACACTTGCATATTTTAAACACCATTGCACCTCCAAAGGCCCCATGTCACCTCCATTGAATCTACTGCACACCTCACCAATAGTCCCCATAAGACACCAAGTGAATTAGTGATGCATTTCTTTTTTTTGACCTATGAGGACCAATTATTTGTTCTCTTTGCCATGGGGGTTCTAAGGACATGGCTACCTAGGGATATTCTACTTCTATTATCTTGCACATAACAATCTTCCTACATAAGTGGCATCCATGCATTCCATAGGCGGCTTCACATCAATGAGCCATATTCATTCCTCTTAACAGTATCAATCCTCACACCATCATGTGGTATCCACACATTTGGATAACTTGTCTAACTCCCACACACAAGATCTAGTTTCTATAGAGTTATAATTTAATTCTATGGCATATGCATTCATCAATGCCAATAATGGGGAATCTGTAAGGAAAGCAAGAGTGTGAAACAACTTTCCTAATGCTAATTCAAAGAGGAATTAATTAAAAAGTGGCTTTTAATTTCATTTACAAAACATTAAGATGCACTTTTAATAGGAAATTATATAATAGACGAATACACAAGCACATAATAGACACCAGATTTAACGTTGGAAAACCTTTACGAGAGAAAAATCCACCACCAAGAAAAGATCACTTTATTATCAGTAAACAATGGTTCACAGTAAAGTTACAGATCAATCCTTCACAGCATCAATTCTCATTTTCACATAGTGACATCAACCCTATAACCTCACACATGCAAACCCTCACACTTTTCAATCTATAAAACACATACAATATATATATATATATATATAACCACAAAACCACTGTCAAGCATGCATCAAGCCATCCAACAATTATTTCAAGCTACCCTACAATTAATTCGGTTACAGAGAATATTACCATATTTTCTCTCTATCAACCCTAAGACGGATCATGAATTTAATGCAAATATATCTCTATCAGGAAATACAACTTTCGGTTCAATGATTGTTGATTCACAACAACAATGTAGAATCAACAAATGAATGTGTGCCACATGTCAACACATCACTCATCCACCACTTTTGACTATTGTACCATTCAAGTTCACCAAATCAACCATCACCATATCGGAGGGACACTAATTCTTCTCCCATCGATAAAAGAAGATCCCACATGCATCGAGAAGGTGAACCGATTCGGGTTTAAATACAACCGCCCACAAAAGACTATGTGTCAGCACGTTGACCTTTGGTCTTCAAGCTAACACCACCACCAAGTCACCTTGGCTCTTCATTGTTATCGACTCATTGGAGTGTCAGAGCAATCAAAGCATCAGAGGATCAGGCATCGAGAAATCATTGCCAGACATACCACTCAAAACCCTCAACATCTTTGATATGCCAATATCTGACTGTCGACTAGGGCACCATCCAAGCTATCAAAGGTCGGGGATGTCAGAGACTTCACAACATATTCAACGATTGAACTCCGATCATCGATCCACCTGATTGTCGATCGTTGATACTCCAAAGTAGACTAAGTAACAATTCTAAAGCTCAACCAACTTAACACGCGACCATTGACATGTCGATGCTCGATCACCAATATAGGCCAGTAATTTGAGGCACTACTTCTCAACATTCTCCCACTTGACAAAGAACTTACTGGCCCTGCAAATGAACTAAAAATCATTGAGAATCATGGGCACCAAGGCCCATCACATTTGAACACAATTTGAACTTAGCTAGGCTCATAGACTTTGTCAATGCATATGCAACATTCGTCAGAATATCAACCTTTTCTAGATTAACCTTTCCATCTTCCATCATGTCCCGAACAAAGTGATACTGCACATCAATATGTTTCATCCTAGCATGGAAAGTAGGGTTTTTTGCCAAAAAAATGACATTCTAACTGTCACAATAGATAGAAATCTAGCATACATTAAGCCCAACATCATAACACAAACACTTAAGCCAAAAAACCTCTTGATAGGAATGAGTTGATGCCATTTAATTTGCCTCTGTAGTAGATAAAGCGACTACAGCTTGGCGCTTGCTCATCCAACTAATTGCACCACCAAACAACATGAAGATGTATCCACTGGTGGATCTTCTGTTATCAATGACCCTTTCCCAATCAGAGTCCACATATCCATGAATGGTAAGAGACTTTTTTGATCTAACAGAGTTAGCATGATAACACAAAGCATACTCTGAAGTTCCCTTCAAATATCTGAAAGCTCTTTTCACAACATCCCAATGCAACCTTCTTGGATTAGCCATAAAATAAATTAATACTCCCACTACTTGGGAAATTTTTGACCTAGTACAGACCATTGCATACATTAAACTACCAACTGTACTTGTATAAGGCACTTTGGTCATGTCCTTCATCTCATTTATGGACTTTGGACAATCTTCAACAAATAGCTTTGTTCCCTGTAATACTGGAACAACTGATTTCTTGCAATCTATCATATTGAATCTCTCAAGGACAATATTGATATACTTTCTCTGGCTGAGCCAAAGTTTTCTATTCTCCCTATCCCTTTTAATTTCCATCCCTAGAATATATCTAGCTATAGCTAAATCTTTCATTTCAAACTGTGCTGACAACTGATATTTTAATTTAGAAATCAAACTCTTACTATTCCCAATGAATAACATGTCATCCACATACAAGGCAATAATAAGCAAACAATCATTTTTAATTTTATAATATATACAATGATCTAGTTTTGATCTCACAAATCCCAATGACAACACATAAGTTTCAAACTTCTGGTACCACATTCTAGGCGATTGTTTTAAACCATACAGAGATTTCTTTAACTTGCAAACCAAATTTTCTTTACCTTTTTCCACAAAGTGCTCAGGCTGAGACATATAAATTTCTTACTCCAAGTCACCATGAAGGAATATTGTCTTCACATCCATCTGTTAGATCTCTAATTCATACGTTTATGCAAGTGACAGAAGAAATCCGATAGATGTCAGCTTAGCTATAGGAGAAAATATTTTGCCATAGTTAATTCCCTCTTTCTAGGAATACCCTTTTGCGACCAACCTTGCTTTATACTTTTCAACACTCCCATCCAGACCAATTTTCTTCTTAAATACCCATTTACAACCAACTGGTTTTTGACCTTCTGGAAATAGTACCAGATCCTAGGTTTCATTCTTCTTTAATGAAGCCATTTCTTCATTCATGGCCTCCAACTAGGAATATGTATTAGACATATTGATTGCCTCCTTCACAGTCCTAGGCTCATCAATGTTAGTAATCAAAGCATAGGCACAGTTTGAATCCAACATGGAGAATCCATACCTATCAGGTTGTTGCCTTTCACATGTAGACCTCCTCACTGGTTGAGGTTGAGGTTGTGGTTCCTCTTCATAACTCTCAAAGCTAGTTGAACTCTCCTCATTATCAAGTCCACCAGGAGTACGTAGTTATTTCTTTTCAAGAGTAATGGGTACTTATAATAATACCTCCTCTTTTGCTTCTTCTTCCTTCTTCTCTGATTGTAAATCTATAGCAGAAGGTTTCAACTCTTGAAATATTACACTTTTGTTCTATACAACCTTCTCAGCGACAGGATCCCAAAGCTTGTATCCTTTTACACTAGCTCCATATCCAATAAAGATACATTTGACAACATTTTTATCCAACTTAGATATTTTTACAACAGGCACATAAGCATATGCCTCATAGCCAAAGACATGAAGATGTCTTAGAGAGGTCTTCTTACCAAACCATGATTCCATAGGAATTTTGTCTACCAATCCAAAGAGGGTGACCGATTCAACAAGTAACATGTTGTAGCAACGGCTTCAACCCAGAACTTCTGCTATGGACTAGCACTACTCAACATACTTCTCGCCCTTTGCATCAGTATTGTATTCAACCTTTTAGTAGCTCCATTCTATTGTGGAGTGTAAGGAATTGTTTTATGCCTTTTAATTCCATGGTCTTTGCAATACACGTCAAAATCTGTTGAGCAAAACTCACCGCCATTATCTGTCCTCAAGCTTTTTATTTTCCTACCAGTCTAATTTTCTACCAATTTCTTGAACTCTTTAATTCAACTAAACACTTCTAATTTACAAGAAAGTATACAAATGCCCTTCCCGAATAATCATCTATGAAAGATACACAATATCTTGAGTTAGATAAATAAGGAACATCAACTAGACCAAAAACATCAGAATGAATATAATCCAACAAACCAGAAGATTTATGGGGAGTCGAATAAAATGAAACATGGTATTGCTTTCCATATATACAATGTTTGTAGAAATTGAACTCAAAATTACAATCAACAAGCCCTTCAACTAGATTTTTATTTTTCAAGGCTTTTAAGCCTTTCTCTCCTATGTGACCGACTCTATGATGCCACAACATGGTTTTCTCTGCTGGGAGTTTCACCTCCAAGTAATTTTCACCCAGATGAGCTTCATTCTCCTTCTCTATGTGATTATCTTTGCTTGACTTTACAGAGATGCTATTACATTGAACAAGGTGTGCATCCAGCTTGTACAGAGTGCCAATGCATACACCCTTAGCCAACACCATTGAGCCTCTAGTCATCTTACAACCTCCACTCAAGAAAGAAACTTGCACTCCAACATCATTCAACTTACTAATAGAAAGCAGGTTACGACCCAAACCTGACATGTGCAGTACACCATCAATTCCTTTGATTCTTCCGGTAGGGAATTGAATTCTGACTCTTCCACGATCAACAATTTCTAGAGTTGAATCACTTTCCAGGTACACCTTTCCACCAGCATACTTTTCATACTTAGTGAACCAATATTTGTGAGATGTCATGTGAAAATATGCACCTGATTCAATCAACTAGACATCATCTGATGCCTGAGTCACCAAGGCTACAATGAAGGCATCTGCATCGCTCTGAGAGGAGTCATTGTCTGAAGAGTTTTTCTTCTCCTTCTTTTTCTCCTCCTTACAATCCTTTTGGATATGACTAGTTTGCCCATAGTTCCATAATTTCACCTTGGACTTCTTACCAGGAGACTTTGATCTCCCTATACATTTGGATTTAGACTTCTTGTCTTTCTTCTTGCCTCTCTCCTTTGATCTACCCCCAACAACAAGAGCCTCCTTAGCCATCTCAAAAGATCTCTTTCGCATTTCTTCTAATAGCAATGAAGAAACCATGTCTTTCATCTTGAAAGTAGTTGTTGTACTTCTGATAGCCATTACCAGATGATCCCAAGTGTTAGATAGGGAACATAATAGAAGCATACAACAATCCTCCTCCTCTATCTTCACACCCCACAAATGCCAATTGAGCAACAATCATATTAAATGAATTCAAATGGTCTGCTATAGATGCACCTTCTTCCATCTTTAAGGAGTACAAATTCTTCCTCGGGAATAACTTATTCACCAAAGACTTTCCCTGATAAATGTCACCAGGTTTCTTCCATAACAAAGATGCAGTCTTCTCTTCATGGACGTTCAGGAGTACAAAATATTCAAGAAAAAGTCTTGTCAACCCTCTATCTTTTCTATCTATGAGGTACCACTCTTCTTGCTTAATACCTTGTGGCATAGTTCCAGACATAGCAATTCAGAGGTCTCTATCCACCAATAGGTCTTCCATTTTGAGTTTCCACAACTCAAAATTTCTTCCATTGAACTTCTCAACATCTACTCTTCCAGAAGTGCTTACCATCTCAATCTACAACTAAGATTACCCTCTTTCTCTATAAGACTCCCACTCGAACAAAATTAGCACAAAAAACCAACCCTAATCACAAGGATAACACAACTAGCCAAGCTCTAATACCACTTGTAAGGAAATAAGAGTGCGGGACAAATTTCCTGATGCTAATTCAAAGAGGAATTAATGAAAAGTGGCTTTCAATTTCATTTACAGAACATTAAGATGCACTTTTAATAGGAAATTACAGAATAGACAAATACACAAGCACAAAATAGACACCAGATTTAATGTGGGAAAACCCTTATGGGAGAAAAACCCACCACCAAGAAAAGATCACTTTATTATCAGTAAACAACGGTTCACAATAAAGTTACAGATCAATCCTTCATGACATCAATTCTCATTTTCACACAATGACATCAACCCGATCACCTCACACATGCACACCCTCACACTTTTCAATGCAAAAAACATATACTATATATATAACCACACAACCACTGTCAAGCATGCATCAAGCCACCCAAAAATTAATTCAAGCCGCCTTGCAATTAATTTGGTTACAAAGAATATTACCATGTTTTCTCTTTGTCAACCCTGAGACAGATCATGCATTTAATGCAAATATATCTCTATCAAGAAATACAGCTTCCAGTCCAATGATTGTTGATTCACAACAATGATGTAGAATCAACAAATGAGTTCATGCTATGTGTTGAGACATCACTCATCCACTGATTTTGACTGTCATACCATTCAGGTTCACCAAATCAACCATCGCCATATCAGAGGGATGCTAATTCATCTCTCACCAATAAAAAAAGATCCCACATGCACCAAGAAGGTGAACCGGTTTGGGTTTAAATAGAACTTCCCACAAAAGACTATGTGTCAGCACGTTGACCTTTGGTCTTCGAGAGAACACCACTGCCAAGTTACCTTGACTCTTCGTTGTTATCAGCTCATCAGAGTGTCAGAGTAGTTGGAGCATTGAAGGATCAGGCGCCAAGCAATCATTGCTAGACATAACACTGAAACCCCCGACATCTCCGACATGCCAATATTCAACTGTCGGCTAGGGTGCCATCAGAGCTATCAGAGGTCAAGGATTTCAAAGACTTCACAACATATTCAACAACTGAACTTTGATCGTTGATCCACCTAACTGGCGATCGTCGATATTCCAAAACAGACTAAGTAACAAGTCTAAAGCTCAACCAACTTAACACATGACCACCAACATGTTGATGCCCAATCGCCGATATAGGCTAGTAATTTGAGGCACTACTTCTCAACATTTTCTTCCCACATGATCAAATCTACACACTCAATCACTCCTCTGAGCCATCTAGCCAAGAGAATCTCCATATCTATGTGGGCTTCCAACGACATCACTTTGTCCACTTTAGATGGATCATCCTCCAAATTTCCTCCACATGCACAACTTATTCAACATCCATACCTCCAGCTCTTGTGTGGTGTTTGAACCACTTCTCCCTCACAACACTGTAGTGCCTTTTTGTTGTGTTTATTGTAATAGTGAATAGTTTTGGTTAGCTTGTAGTGGTCTTCTAATCGTCAAGCTTAACATTAATGGTCAATGCTAATAATTATTGTTAATTTATGGGCTAAATATTAACTTTAGATTGCATACTAGTTTTTTTAATAAAATATCAAAGTGCTTGTAAAGAGGGGAGTCATTTTCATTTTTGCATAATTTTCAAATGGGGAGTCAAAATTTTAAGTGTAAATAGTTAAAATAAAGATCTTTTTGAGATGAACACTTTGGCATCAAGATGATTTATAAATTATGTTGTTTATTAGCATTTTTTCCCTCCTTATTCAAATTTGTAAGAAAAATTCAACAGGGCATAACTTTCACCCCAATTATCAAAATTTTAAAAAAAATTATTTGTGTCAAAATTTCACAAGGAATTAAAATATACATGTAAAAGTAAGATTTTTGGATTTACATTTTATCAAAGAATTGTAAAAACCTCTATGAGTTACAAACGAAAGATTTTGGCATCCAATCTTCACAAATTATTAAAGTTTCTTGCATATTGTTCTAGGGGGGATATGTTTCAACACTAATCATTTTAGGGGGTATACTTGTATTTAAAATTGATATTTGATAATAATTAGACCATGTCTAGAAATTGAAAACCAAAGTACACATATTGTGGGTAATCAACATGGGGATGAATCTTGTCCTTATTTCTCATATTATCTCTTCGAATAGTTATTCAAGGTCACAAAACTTGAATTAGTTGTTGCTAAATTTGAATATAGTATTGACTCATCCATGAGTTCTAGTGTTTTTTTGCATCAAGACATTTCTATTTTTGTTCTAGATCCACCACATTGTGATGTATATCTACCAAAAATCATGTATTTATTTGTAGAATCCCACATTACAAATTTGGATGATACTATTGAGGAAATTTATCTTCTCTTTGATGTCATCTTCGATGAAGTTGAATCATTATTGAAATCTTTGGATATTTCTCACACCTTGCCTACATTAGCTTTTATCATGACAGATTGTGTAGACATTAATGGTTTGACCTAGTCAACTCGATCATCATCTATTTTGACATCCTCTACAACAATATTCACATTGATCTAGTTATCACCATACATCCATGGTCCCTATTCCTAAATCTTATATGGTACTTGATTCATCTTATCAAAAAAATTCACACATTAGCATTGTCTTGGATATCTTTGATCATCATTTGAAGACATCATGGGCATCATATCAATCATTAGATCATGTGTAGAATTCAAATACTTTCATCTTACTTCCTATACATTCCTATCAAGAATGGGAAGTCATCATGCACACATTTGTGGTGTTGTTTCTTCCCAAGGGGAGAATTATTGTTCAACATTCATGGATTAGGTTCAAAATCCAATTTCAATAATTTACAAGTACTACAAACATCATTTTGAGGGGAGGTTGCATGGTTTCTCTTCTACTATTAGTTTTGGAAGGAAGCATTTCCTCACATGGGGTTTATTACTTCTCATTTTCTAGGGGGGTCACATAGAACTTCTCTCTTTTCTCCCATATGGGGGGGGGGGGGCAGGGAATTTATTGTATATTATGCTAGAATTAGTACTTGGGGGTCATGATGAGTTCTCCATCTATCAATTCTTCTTCACTTTTACATTTCATTGCATTTTATGTATTTCTCTTTTGGAGATGCGTTTTATTTCTCACTAGGTTTTCTCCTTTACTCCACTTTATGAGAAATTTGTACATGAGTACCTAACATGGCCTAGTAGTTGGGACTCATCATCTATGCATAATTTAATATCTAAGTTGCACTTAAGGGGGGGTCTTAGTGTAAATAGAGTCATTATTCACCTAGTTAGTTAATCATCTTTCTAGGATTGACCTATTCACACTTAGATTAAGTTTACTTAGGCTATTTCATACTTTTTCACACTTCATATGGTTGAGGCATGTTTCCTCATCATTTGAGACACCTATTACATGTAAACTTTACACTTCCTCACAAACTTGTCAAGTGAGCTCACGAGTGTTGCACTTATGGAGGGATAGTCAAATTTTCACTCCTACCTTCTGACCTCCTCATATTTGCCTATATATGTAAAGTTGATCATTTTATTTTACACAATATTCATATTATATGATAGATATTCTGTTGTGTTCATCATTTCATTTTTTTCCAAGGTTATCAATTCACACTTTCTTATCTTGGCATTGTCCAATAGTACCAACAATATTGAGTGGTTTTCTAAACACATTTGTAGTTTTAAAATACAGGAGGAATATTTTGGGCAACAATAAGTTTATTCTATTGAAGAGGGAATATTCTAGCTTAGTCAAATTATGTTATTTTATGATGCAAGCCATGTATCGCCCACTTGGTGGAAAACCCTATTTTATGTTTAAAAGAGCTATTTTTTTTTTTTTGGATAACTTGGGAATACAATGTTAAAAACTATCAAACAAGATATTATCAAAAAGTGGGTTTTGCATATTTTCTATTGGTATAGGTCTCATTATCTGATTTTAATGATCATACATTTTATCACCTATCGAATTCAAATCTTCAACTCATAATTTTTTTACTATATCTTATTTTTCATGATTCTTATTGAATTGTAAAGGTATTTTAGATATATTCACATCTATTTATGCACTTTTTCTAGAACTTGTTGCAAGGTATGCGCCCTTGGTATCTGACAAACTGTCATAAGGTCCTAACACTTTAGTTAAAAATATATTAATTATGTCAACCAGGTAGTGTTCAAAGGCTACATGCAATAGGGGATATTTTTTCCATCTCTCTTAGCAAGATTTTCTGAATTTTTGACATGGTTGAAAACAAAAGTTAAACTAGAAAGCACAAAATTGTTGAAAACAAAAGTTAAACTAGAAAGAATGAAATTGTTTAAACTAGAAAGAATTCAAATTCTTACTCTAGAATGCATGTGAATTATCTAAAAATTAACACTTGCAGTTAAACTATGAAATTTAAATGAAGGAAACTAATGATTAATGACTAACTACTAACTGAAAGTACACTTAGCGACTTGTAATTAACAAAAAGAGTTGGTGCATCAAAATTTACAGGTAAACATAACTTAAAGATTGTAAACTTAAAACCATGACCTGCAAGAACACATGAAAAAACTAACATTCATCTAAATATAACATGTACAAAATGAAAGTGACGATATTAAAAATAGAAAATACTTATCTACTCTATGAGATCCCTCGAGTGGCTATCTCTTGGGAATTCCTACGATTAGCTCAAATCACATGTGGTACTTTCACAACTTCAAAGAAAATCCATACATAGCACTTCCATTACTCGGAACAGATTACTCGAAATAAAGACTGGTGATATTTATTTATTCATATCATAAAAGTGTAACACAATAAAGAACATAGCTGAACAATATTCAAAACATATCATAACAACATATCCTTGTCTTGGTAGTTACACATATATATTGTACCACTACAAAATCCTAATTTTCAAATGGTGGGAGAATACCATTGAAATTTTTTAAAACAAAATTACAACTAACCAACTAACTGAAGTTCATGACATAAAACATAATAAAGGATCTAAGTGGATCCATAAAGTATTTAATAGAAAGTTAACATAAATCTTTAAAATAAATCATTCCACCATGCATGCCTAAATTTCTAGCGCCCAAACTTTCGACGCTCTAACTTCAACCACCTGAAGTCCACTCTATTCATGATTCATGCATAAGTCTTGTACAATGACTTAAAGTCTATACCATTATATCAACATTAGTTAGCTAATTCCAATCAATTTGAGAAATAAATATTTATACATCATTTTTTAAAAGTAGACAATTATTGCTCTTAAAAATAAACACATTGGCATGGCTAAGGTGGTTGGCAAGAAAAAAGAAGGGTATTTAGCTTATCATAATCATGAGGTTATTTAAACCTCATCACCCTCCCCTTCCTAAGCCTGAGAAGGTCCTCCTACTCTCTAATGAGTCATCTACCTTTCTGCATCCCTTTTCCTATTCAGTTCATCATATTTGGAACTAAGATCATATAGGTCCTCTACCTCTTCATCCAAATGATCAGGATTTTTAAGAAAACCTTTGTTGAATTTAACCCTCATCTTCCATGTATATAATTCCCCATGAATTTGCTCTGCAGTGACAAAAACTACAGGGAGTGGCTGAAGGAGCAATAGAGGTTTGTACCGCATCCCTATCCACTTGGTTTTGAGTCATAATATTTATGTTAATACTTCAACCTTTCGGTAGTACCACCTTAGATTAGTGGGGGAGATCATCTCCCTCCTTTTGAGATACATGGTAAGGGGAGTGTACCGCTCCTCATAGGCACTCCATGCCTTTTTATTAATTGTGGCCCATGAACTTTGAAATTTTTAAATAAAATCCAAAGATTGTCATCATATTTGTTCCTTATAACTTCATAGCTTTTAACCGCTCGAAATTGGGCTTTGAAGGCAAAGGGATTTCGGTTGGGATATCTCATTTGAAGTCCCACAATTCTCTCTTCTTGCAAATATTATTTGGTTCTCTCCTACAAATAGATTTGATTATGTATATTAGACATGAAGGCTCTAAGATGTACCTCCCCAACAAAAAGGTTGATAAAGAAATCAATGTGTTCCCAATAAAAAGATTACGTATGAAAAATTCATATAGAAAATTTTGTTGAACATGGGTTTCCTCTTTGAATGCTTCTAGGAACTGTTTATCATCAGAGTCATGGGGTAAATTGCAAGAAATCCTCAAAATCTTCCATCTTAACAACTATTCATTTAAAAACATGGAATATAACTGGGATGGTTTTCTACGAGCTACTAATAATTCTCCAATCTGACATGCATCAGTTTTAGCTTGGTAGATTTTATCATAAGATTATTTCAATAATACTATTTTGTGCTTAAGTTTGGTATTTTTTCCCTTTCTTTTTTCAATAAATAACATCTTTCCATCCACTTAGCCAACAATGGAGGAATGTGAATTTGAAACCATTCCATTTTAGTCAGCTCAGTCTACACTTCTTTTGATTCCATCATTGGTTTCACATTTATTTCCTTCAAATCCTTCTCTAGCTCAACAGTTATGCTCAAGATCGCATTGAGTTCAAATTTTTGTTTTTCTTGTTCTTCCACAAAGGCTTTGAGTGATTGCACCAGATTATCAGTTAAACTCTTAATCTGGTTATCTTTTTCAGATAAATTGGCCAAATACTCCTTATCTTTCTCATCAATTTGTTGCACTTGAGATTGCAAATCTTCAATAGTTTTATCCTTTTGTTCTACTTGAGCCCTTAAAGTTGTAATTTCTTGATTTCTTTCCCTCAAAAGTTTAGTTTGTGTGTTAATTTCCTATTGTTGCTTATTTATCTGCTCTTCATTTTGTTGCAATCTAAATTTTAACTGAACAATTTAGCCTTCAATTCTCCTAATTCTATTTCTATGTGACTGAATCTTTCAACTTCTACATTAGTGGAAAGAGTGAAAATAAGAATCTTTGCATCATCACCAGACAGATTTTCTTCATTTTTTATTTCTAGTGAACCTTGTTCTGTTTAATTAGAAACCAAAGGAGACAATTGTTCACTTGGGGAGGCTATATCAATTTCCCATGTTCTCAATGGTTGTTGTGAAGGAGAAATTGTCTTTACAAACTCATCCTCAACAAGAATATAGTTTGGGATCTATTCTGCTATCTCTCCTTGTCCCATCTCAAGTGGGACATCCTCCTTTTCAAATGCAGAGGGTTTACTATGAACTAGGGTTTTATTTTAACCTAATCGGGTTTCCTCTTCACACAGATGGACTACATTCTCATATGAATAGGCTACAGTTTCATGAGGTTTCCTACCTTGTCTTTTCTTTTTAGGAATATGCAACTGATCACAAGTCGTAGAACAACTAATTTCAGTAGCCAATCGTTTGCTTCTCCTTAAAGGGGAAGGTCTTTTCAATTTCATTTTAGGCCTCTTTTCCTTTTTGTGGGGATGAATATTCTCATCTTTAGAATTCATTGAGTCCACATTTTCTTGATTATCTGGGGTCTCTAAAAGGTTGGTGGATTTTTTGGTGCTTCATCGCCAGGAGCTCTTCTGGAATTTTGAGGCTCAGGGGCACCTTGAGACACAGGGGAAGGTTCTTTAAAACTTTGAGCCACCAATCTAGATGACTCATCTTCCTCCAAATGTCTTGGGGGCTAAGGGTTTTCAAATTTTTGAAGAAATTTTTGCCATTTTTCTTCTATTTTTATTTTCTTCAGGAAATGATGTTTACAGATTAGATAAATGAGACCATGATGTTTCAATTGGCCTGAACCAATTTTAAATCTCTATATCATACTAACAATGGAATCACTAAGGAAGACAAGAAGCTTAACCCTTAATTTGGAATTTTCAACGCCATGGCACAGGTGAGTGAGTAACCGAAAGGGGGGACCGATTATGATGGAACATTGCCCTTCACATGTAAAGTATTTGATAATCTAGGAAATTGCAATTCTCCACGACTCTATAATAGACTTTCTTTGAAACCCCTTATTTTTCCCATGAGTATTCACAACTAGCAGAGGATGAGGTTCTCCCTCCCTTTTGAAGAGTTCTATCATTCTTTGATAAGAAATGTTTGTGGTTTCTATTAAATTTACACCTTCATTTTTAATACCATACAAACGAGAAATTTTCTAAGGGCTTACCTTAAAAAAAAATCCACGCACTATCGTATGCTCATCTGAGAAGTATTTTTCAAATTCCTTGACCATCTGTGTGTTATACCCCTCAAATTTCTTCATGAACTCAAGCCAACCTATCTTCTGAAACAACTCAAAAATATTACTCAATGCCAACAATTTATCTGGGGAAGTTGGTTCTAATTTACACTTAGCCCCACCCATTTTTTCTCTTTCTTGCAATTCTACTAAGTATCTATTGAATGTCGTGGCACTCTACTGGTGAAAAACTATTTGAATAGGACTATTATGCAGATTAAAGAAAATAAAATCTTTCAACCACTTGTACTTGACATTGTTGATGGGACACAAATTAATTGTTGCATTTTGCTTCACTGTATTAGAATCATTATTTTGCATGGGATAGAGTGCATGAACTACCACGTCTCAAGTGAAGGTGCAATTCACACAATTTACTAAATTTGGAAAGGAAGGTGGACATGCCAATTTATTCATTTTTATTCACAATAATTTACCTACTTAAAATAAAAGATGTACATACCTCATGTCTCGTTATTGATTTGAAAGTCGCTTTACCTATGTTGACGTAATAGCATCATCGGATGGGATGGTGAAGGGTTGTAATGAATTTATTATGGATGAAGATGGGATGGCTAATAAGTGTTATAATTATTATGATGAAAAGTTGTCACAATAATTTTGATTTATTATGATAAGAGATGGCAGTATAGGACATGAATTTTGGATATGATGGAAAAATTTAATGATGATCATGGGTATGTCATTGGACTATCAGAGCATTTGATGAGGAAGGGAAATTACAAAATTCTGGAGCATCACTGGAAGATGTGGCTGAGACAAAAGAACAAAATTTTGGAACATCACTAGAAGATGCAGCCGAAGTGGAGGAGGAAAATTTCGGAGCATCGCTAAAAGATGCAACCGAAAGGAAGAAGAAAAATTTCAAAGAATCACTGAAAGATGCAGTTGGAAGGAAGAAGAAAATTTTTGAAGCATTGCTGAAAAATGAAACCAGAAGGAAGAAGCAAAATTCTCTAGCATCATTGAAAGATGCAGCCTGAATGCAGGAACAAAGTTCTGGAGCATCATTGAAAGATGTAGCTGGAATGCAACAACAAAGTTCTGGAGCATCATTGAAAGATGTAGCTGGAATGCAACAACAAATTTTTGGAGCATCGCTAAAAGATGCAGTTAGAATACAACAACAAAGTTCTAGAGCATCGCTAAAAGATGCAGCCGAAATGCCGCAAGGAATAGAATAAAGCATATTGGGCTTAACACATTCCAGAGAATTACTGAAAGATGTGTCGAACTGTAGGAACAAACTAGGGAATGGAACCGATCGAACGAACAAGTTTTGGAGCATAATTGCAAGACGCACCAGAATTTGTATTCGATGAAAAATAAAGTCTTGCAAGACAAAAAAAAATAGCCAAGTCCAAAAGGTAAAAAATACAATAGAAATTCCTTGAAGTGATTATAAATACATACACATGCAAAAAAAATTACTGAAAATTACATTGGCTTTGTCGTAGTAGAGTCAATGCATTGTATTTCTCCTTGCATTTCTACTATTTTCATAAATTCCTCTTTGTTGACAAGTTTGTGATAGATTCGTAATTGATGAACGTTGACTAAGAGAGTTCTAGTGTCACCATCAATAGGTTTGATTTGTATTACTCCATTTGTAAATACTTCAAAAATTTCATATGGACCCAGCCAATGAGTCCTCAGTTTCCCTTGGTGATCCTTATATCGGAAATCAAATAACAACGCCCAATCTCCATTGTGGAACTCTCTTTCTTTTATGTGTTTATCATGCCAGGCCTTTTGTTATTGTTGAACTAGCTCAGTTTGGTGGACAACTTATGAATGGAGTTCATCCAATTCACTGAGCTGTAGGACTCTTTCAACCTAGGCTCGTTTGAGGTGTAAGCCTAACTCCATTTTAGTTCTAAGAGTGAAGTTCAAATTTGATGGGTAGAAGAGGTTTCTTCCCAAAAACTAACTTGTAAGGAGTAAAAGTAGTGGTTGATTTCCAAGTTGTATTATAGGCCCAAATGACTTTGGATAATTTTCTAGCCCAGTCTCTTCTCCTTGATGAAACTGTTTTTTTTAAGATATTCTCAAGTTCCCTGTTAGTGACTTCTACTTAACCATTTTATTGTGGGTGATAAGTTGACAACTTTTTATGGCTTACTTGAAATGATCAGTAAAGGCTAGCAGAAATTTGGACATAATCTAGGGTCCTTGATCTGTGACAATTTTTCTAGGGGCTCCAAATCTGAGAAAAATCTTGTTATTCAGGAATTCAACAACTTGTTCTTCCCTAGTGACTCTTAGGGCTTGGACTTCTGCCCATTTAGTCAGATAGTCAGTATAGACCAAAATGTATTATTTTCCTTGTGAAGGGGGATCTATAGGACCAATAAAATCCAATCCCCCCTTTTCAAATGGTTCAAAAACTACCTATGGTTGTAGAGGCATTTCATTGGATGCAGTGGGTCTTCCTACTCATTGGCATTCATCACAGCGGCGAACATAGTTTTTCACATCTTTATGCATAGATGGCCAATAATATCCTATAGCCAAGATTTTATGGGACGTCCTCTTGGCGGAGTAATGGCCTCCAGATTGGTCATCATGGTAGGCTCTAAGGATGTTGTATGTTTCATCTGAACTGACACAATGTCGTAAAACCATATCAGGACCACATCGAAATAGCATTCTATTAATCTATTTCAACCGAGCACTTTCTTGAATGAGGCGTTTCTTTTGTTTTGACGTATAGTCTGGTGAGAACTCCAAAGTGGCCAGATAGTTGGTGATGTTAGAAAACCAAGGGGTTTTAATGGAGATGGCAAGAAAATTTCATCTCGGAATTTATCTTGCACAAGAGCACAATCTCCATTTTCTTGTTTGATCTGGGGTAAGAAATATGAAACTATGTTGAACTTCCCGTGTTTATCAATAATGGTCACATTTAATTCTTGTAGAATCAATAACCACCTGATTATTCTTCCATTTATTGCAGGTTTTTTCATTAGGTACTTGATAGTTGAATGGTCTATGAACACAATTACCTTGTAGTCTATGATGTAATGTCAAAAATTATTGATTGCATGCACCACAGCTAAGAATTATTTCTCCATATTGGTGTAGTTTGGTTCAGTGGGAGTCAAATTCTTACTAATAAAATAGATGGCATATTTCTCTCCATTCTCATCTTCCTGACCTAAAACTACTCCAATAGCATCATTGGAAGCATCTACATAATTATGGAATGGAAGGTTCCAATTAGGTCCACATAGGACAAGAGAAGAGATGAGTTTCTCCTTAATGGTCTCAAATGATGTTTGACATTCTACTGTCCAAGAAAAATCTATATTCTTTTGGAGGAGGGAAAACATGGGGGTTGCAATCTTGTTGAAATTTTCTATGAATCTCTAGTAGTATCCAACATGTCCTAAGAAACTTCTGACATCAGTCTGGTTCTTCGGAGTCTCTAGTTGTTGTATTACCTCAATTTTCTTATGATCCACTTTTATCCCTTCAGCTGAAATGTGGTGTCCCAACATTATCCCTTGTTCCACCATTATTAGGAATTTTTTGTGACTTAGGAATAGCCGATGGTCCTCACATCACTTCAATACCTTGTCTGAATTTTGAATTCCTTCATCAAAAGTGGAACCATACATGGTGAATTCGTCCATGTAGACTTCCACACAGTCATTCACTAGCTCAATGAATATGGCCAAAATAGCTCTCTGAAATGTTGCAGGTGTGTTGCATAGCCCGAAGGGAAGGATGTGATATGAACAAGTTCCCCAAGGGTGCAAATAAATTTTTTTTTGTCTTGGTCTTTTTCTACTACGTTTTATTTGGTTATATCCACTGAATCCATCCAGGAATGAGAAATACTTCCTTTCAGCTAAATTATCCAAGACTTGGTCTACGAAAGGTAAAGGAAAGTAATCTCTATGGGTAGCTTTGTTGAGCCCCCTATAATCAATTCATACTCTCCACTTCCCATTTTTCTCGGGGAAAACTACCAAAGGCGAAACCCAGTTTCTGTCAAAGATGGGATAGATGAATCCTTCTTGCAGGAGTTTCTCAATTTTTGTTTTAACAATGTATTAGAGAGCAAGGTTGAGTCTTCATTGTGGTTGAAAAACAGGTCTAACATCTTCAGTATAGATGTGATGGGTACAAAAACTCAGGTGTATTCCTTGCATGTGTGTATAGTCTCGAGCAAAAGCTCTAGATCTATTTACCAAAATATCAAACAATTTAAGCTCATCTGACTCCGTCAACCAGTTGTTGATATTTAATTTTTTTCCTGGTAGTAACATGATGGTTTTGACTCTTGGGTAGTTGGAGGTGATAGTATAAAATTCTTTGGTTAAGGTGTTGAGAGGACAACTATGCGGTATAGTTTTGTGGATTATGGCAATATCTTCGAAGAAGTGATCTATTTTTGGAATGATATTAGCCAGGGGATAAGGTAACGCTTTGAAGTTGGTGTAATCATATTCATTGTGACCTATGTTGATTGGATGCCCTAAAATCTCTTCAACTTCTAAAATTTCTTCATCACTTGAGTCTACAGTAAGATTTTGCATATTATCTTTCAATTCATCTTCCAACTCTTCACCATGTTGTTTAATGACTACCATAGCAAGTGAGACTAGATTCTCTTTTTTTTTTACACCATATGGTTCATCAACCCAAACTTGGTTATGTTCAACAGGTTGAGTAGGAGGGTACAGGAATAAGTTTTTGCTATTGGGACCATGTGAAATGGTCATTCCTCCTACTCTACAGTCAATCTTGGTTGCAACTGTGGCTAACCATAGTCTACCTAATATTATTGGATAGCTATCCTTGGGTGTGAGGGATTGGATTATTTGGAAGTCTACTGGATATTCCCAACCATCTATCTTAACAAGAAAATTTTCTAAGACACATTTAGGAATAGATATGGATTGATTTTCTATTTGTAATATGGTAGTTGTGGGATGCAAATTAGTGAGTCCCAATTTTTCCATAACATCCACCGTCGTGACATTAATGGCTGCTCCTAAGTCCATGAGTGCATTAGGTGTTGCTACCTTGTTGATTGTCACTATTATGAGTGGACTTCTCGGGTCATCATGTTTTCGGGTTGAGGTTTTTCCGACCAAAAGGTCAGCTAGATATTTGTTTATGTGCACAGTGTTAATCTATTTTGGTTGCCTTCCTAGTGTTTTTACGCAGAACTGTTTAATTTTTTGGTTTAGTTCAAGAATTTATTTAATCGCTTGTAACAATGAAACCTCAATTTGGAGTTGCTTAATTTGTATTAATGCAGTTTCAATGGATAAGGTCATTTCCAAAGGGTTATTCAAGGTAGTTTCTTTGAGGTGCTAGGGAAAAGGCATTTGAGTTTTCTTTTTCAAGGTGGGATCCTTCTTTAAAAGATCTGTTGAACACTGGCCATCCTCTTCTTGAGATAACTCAAGAGTTCTAGATGAGGATTGTGGAAGAGGTTTGTCTTGATTACTCATCAGGTTTTGCTCTGAATGTATGGAAGTTTTCTTAGTCCTTTTAGCAGATTCTTCATTCGATTCATCCAGGATTTCAACTATGGTAAGCTACTAGAGTGTTTTTCTTGACCTCAACTATAGGTTTCCACAATGGATAGCATTAATTCTAGTCATGTTTTCCTGTTTTGTTGAATACATTAGGGTGTTTTTGATGATTATTCTTTAGATTAGGAACATTTTTTGTTGGGAGTTGTGGTTGGTTGATCTACTTGTTTTGTTGAGGGTTCTGAGAAGCTGTTAAAATGTTTTGTTGTGGATTGGGCATCCTTCTTGGCCCATTATAAAACCGATTTGGAGTTTGATTCCATTGAGGCACAAGATTTTGAGGATACCATTGTTGAGTCTGGTTTGACCATTAGGGGTTTCCCCAGGACTAGTTAGCCCATTCAGGTGGTCCCCAAGAATAAGGTCCCCATTACTCCCCAATTAGGTGGTGCTTGAGGCCAAGGTGCCACCCACTGATTATTATTCTAATTATTTGAGGGCCGCTAGGTAGGATTTGAATTCTGGTCATAAGATAAATTCCCTCCAAGTCTTTGATTCAAAAAATTGATCTCCTCCTCAGCATGAGATGTCCTTTTCTTGGAATTTTTTATTGCATTTAGGATCTCACATTGTTTAGTGGCATGATTCTTTTCACAAACTTGGCAAATGACATTTTTTTCCAAAGGAAATTCTCTTAATAGATGTATGTTTTGGCACCTTGGACAATAGATGGACAAAGTCTCAATATTATGTGTTTTGGCATGTATTCCATCCAATGTGGTGTTTATCTGAACAAAAATATCAGTTTTGAGATTTTCTATTTTCTCACGCAGTTTACCTATTTCATTGGAACCTCTAAAAAGATTAGATTTATGGATACCTCCTTGAGTATGGGAGAAATTATGTCATAAATCAGTGATATCATTGAGTCCACATTGGGACACATCTCCTTTTCACATTAAATCTAGACTTCTCCTAGAATCTTCATCAAGTCCTTTGAAAAATATGGTCTTCAAAAATTTTAGACTTATGGCTTCTTCACTATTGGGAACAGGATGCCATTTAATTGCATTCTAAACATATTTCATGTATCTCCTAAGTCCTTGGAATGGGTTTCACAATTCTAGGATTAGAAAGAGATTAATTTGGAATGAAATAAATATTTAATTTGACATTTGTAAGTATTTCTAAGTGTTAGGAGCATGTGGGGATGCCTTGGAATGAGCTCCTACAAAATAGGAGCACATGGGTGCACACATGGGAGGTGGGATCCACCTTGGTTTAGTTAACTAGTTGGTGAATTGAGTACACTTCAAAAATGCATCCTAGGTTCCTACAAAATAGGGATTTTGATTTATGCATGTTGAGTACCTATAAAATAGGGATTGAAGTTCAGTTCAGTTTTAGTTATCTTCAGTTGCATGTTAGTTAATCTCAGTTGACTTGAGTTGCATGGACAGATAATAGGTTGATACATTCAGTTAATAGATGGAGGATCATGCATGCATATTTTTTTGCATGAATAGGTGACAGATGTGTTTCAATTAACAAAGATTAACTTGGGCCCACCTTGGGCACCCAAGTAGGCATCTTTGAGTTACAACTATTGCATGGAAAAGATATTTATGATGCTCAATTAAGTGGGACCCATTTTGGATGCCTTCTTTGAGGATGAGCTTGTAGAAGATATTTTTGACATCTACGAGGTTAACACTTTAGTGTTGGGTGCCAACTTTGAGGGAGACTGTTGATTGACTTTGTCATGCATGTTTGAACTCAACTTGGCAACCCTAGGCATGGATTTTCTTAAGAGGCCTTGTGATATTATATATGTTAACTCTTATGATTTTGTAAGCAAGAATATTATCTATTATTGCAGAAATTGTATGAGAGAGTTTTGTGAGAAAATATTGCAGGTTGTGAAGAAGATTTCTTGAAGATAGAAGAAGCATATCAAGGAGAATTGAATCAGTATTATGGTAACTCATTCAAAGGTTAAATAATACAAGAAAGAACAATTCTAGTGGAGTTTTTTACCCGAAAAGGTTTTCTCCACATACATGGAGTGTCCTTTCTATTTTGTCTTATACTTCTTCTATCAATGTTCTGTCTACTTTCTACAACATTAAAATTGATCTAATTCAATATTAATCATACACAAGAGATTGTGAGAAAGAATACTAAAATTGAATCTACAGTTACACAGGATTTAAAAATTTTAAGCTAAATTATTCTAAAGTTTTACCTTCCTTTTCAAAATTCACCACAATGCTTAGATAAGAATATGAACCTATCCAGATAATCTTCTTGGCTTTCATCTTCATTTTTTCTCAATTTGAACAACTCCTCTTTCCTATCGTTGACTCTATAGTAACTTTGGCATTTGTCCAAAAAGGAAGACTCCATATCATTCTAGGTGGTTATCAACCTTGAAGCTAATCCCATGAACCAACGCATTGCAACATCTTTCAAAGTGGAGGGGAAGAGTTTCAACTTTTGGTTATTATTTTTGTAATCATACGTCTGACATAAAACTTTAAACTCAAAAAGGAACTAGGTAGGGTCTTTGAAGGATAAACCTCTGGAGGTTGGTAAGATGGATGGTGAAATTTTTTTCATGGGTGTATCATCATCTTCGTTAAGATCAATAGGATAGGTAAATGTATTTGTTCCCCCTCTTGTGTTATCACCATCTCTACAATTTCTTCTCCTTTCATTAAAAGGGTTATCATTGTTTTTATCAACCATGATGTTGAAAGGAATGATTTCTTCTTCAAAGGTTTTCTCTAATGGATAATTTTGTGGGGTACACTGGGAGGTCTCAAGTTGATCTTGCTTGATCAATTCATCAATAAGTTCTTCATCTAAGACTTTAACCTCCTTTTGTGTGGTTGGAACTACTATTGGGGGGTTTTTGGTATGAATCTTCCGTGCGGACCTCGTTTCCTGACCATGCAAAAAATGAAGCCTAGAAACTATTATTTTTCCTAAAAGAGGTATCCAAGTAGTCTCCTATTAACACTAGAAAAGAAATGGTCCCCGTCAATGGTGCCAAAAAGTGATAGGTTGTCGTAAGGTCCTAACACTTTAGTTAAAAACATGTTAATTGTGTCGATCGGGTAGTGTTCGAAGGCTATATTCAATAGGGGACATTTTGGCCATTTCTCTTAGCAATATTTTTTTAATTTTTGAAATGGTTGAAAATAGAAGTTAAACTAGAAAGCACAAAAAAATTTAAGCTAGAAAGCATTCAAATTCTTACTCTAGAAAGCATGCAAATTATCTAAAAATCAACACTTGCAATTAAACTATGAAATTTAAATGAAGGCAACTAACGACTAATGACTAACTACTGACTAGAAGTACACTTAATGACTTGTAATTAACAACAAGAGTGGGTGATCCAAAATTTCCAAGTACACATAACTTAAAGATTGTAAACTTAAAACCACGACCTACAGGAACACATGACAGAACTCAGCACAAAGTAACATTCATCTAAATATAACATGTACAGAATGAAAGTGATAATATTAACAATAAAAAATACTTATCTACTCTATGATATCCCTCAAGTGGACAACTCTCGAGAGTTCCTACGATTAGCTCAAATCACATGTGGTACTTTTGCAACTTAAAAAAAAATCCATTCATAGCACTTCCATTACTAAGAACAAATTACTCTAAATAAAGACTGGCAATATTTATTTATTCATATCATAAAAGTACATAACAACATAGAGAACATAGTTGAACAGTATTCATAACATATCATAACAACATATCCTTGTCTTGGTAGTTACACATATATATATTGTACCACTACAAAATCTTAATTTTTTGATAACAGCATATCCTTTTCTTGGTAGTTACACATATATATACTGTACCACTACAAAATCTTATTTTTCAGATGGCGGGAGAATACCATTGAAAAATTATTAAATAGAATTACAACTAACCAACTAACTAATGTTCATGACATAAAACATAATAAAGGCTCTGAGTGGAGCCATATAGTCTTTAACAAAAAGTTAACAAAAATATTTAAAATAAATCGTTCCACTATGCATGCCTAAATTTTTGGTGCCCAAACTTTCGGCACTCTAACTTCAACCACTTGAAGTCCACTCCATTCATCAGTGATGCATAAGTCTTGTAAAATAACTTAAATTCTATACCATTATATCAACATTAGTTAGCTAATTCCAATCAATCTAAGAAATAAAGATTTATACATCATTTTATAAAAAGTAGACAATTATTGCTCGTAAATATAAACACATTGGCATGGCTAAGGTGGTTGGCAACAACAAAGAAGGGTATTTAGCTTATCATAATCATGATTTTATTTATACCTCATCAATTTACTTGTGTTGTGCAGTGCAATGCTTGGGTTTGTGACATGGATTAACCACCTCCCATGGATTCATTAACTTCGGTGGTTGTATCAAGCATTAACATGTCGATCTTTTGATGCAACAACAACCGCCTGTGCAACAATTGGTATTAGAGCATGGGTCATGGGTTTGAACCCCACCCTTGCACTAGGAGGATTGTTCAAAGGTATGCACCCTTGGTCTCCTTGTGTTGTGTAGTATAGTGCTTGGGTTTGTGACATGGATTAATCACCTCACATGGATTCATTAACTCTGACAGTTGTATTGAGCATTAACATGTCAATCTTTTGATGCAATAACAACCATATGTGCAACAAAACCTACCCTGAGTATTGTTATTCATTTTTTATTTCACATTATGGTAAATAAATTAGACATCTTAGCACCTAAAAACGTTCTATTTGCATGAGATGACTTCATTTTAGCTTATTTATATGCATTGAGGTTATTGGTATCTAAATTATCATTTTATCATGGGTTTTTTGTTCATCCTCTTGTGGTAATATTAGACAATATTAATTATGAGCCTTGGAAAAATAAAATCCTGAAGTACAATGTACATTCTCAAGTGAATTAACATTTTTTCTTATCTGTATTCACTCGTAATTAAACTAGGCACACTATGGAGTAGATTAGCATGGTGTAATATCATTTATCATGTTGTAGGATTCATTTGTTTTTGTGTCAATCCTAACACTATGTGTATTGCATCAGACATTGATTGTCCCTACATCATTTTGAATAGACTTTGGGAGATATATGAAGACCCTCATATATCTCCATTCTTAGATGATCTTATTATAGATTACTTCATTACCCTTGATGATGCACATAACATACCCTTTGATGATGATACTTTAGAGGAAATTGAGTATATCATAGGTCTTGCATGTTTTGATGGTTCAAGGGTGTGTCTCCTTGTTCCTAGTCCTAATGAGATCACATCTTCATCATGTATTGTTCTTGATGAGATTAGTATTGCTACATCCATAGCCCCTATTAATTTAATACATGTTATTAAACCTCCTCCAAACATAAATACTTTGGATTCATATCTATCAAACATATCATGTTTATTTGTGGAGTCTCATATTGCATATTTAGAGGATTCATTTGAGTAAATTCATCTCCTCTTCCATGACAGCTATATCATTGTTTTTGAAATGTTAAGCAGCATTTTTAGGGCGTCGTACCCTTCACATCGAGCCACAAGGGCCAAAAAGAAGCAAGACTAAAAATAAAACATTAAAGTAAATAGAAACCAGAGATAGCCCACAAACAACACAAAAACCACAGAGGCAACCGAAAGACAGGACACCGACATAGGCAGCAACTAACTGACATTGTCCCAATTTTTAAGCAGGAGGTTCACGACCTCATCACCAACCCAGTCTTTGTTCTCCTGACTATTATTTCCCTCTAGCTCCTCAATAGCATTTGACAAGGTGCTAGTGAAAAAATGGCCCAACTTCATAGTGAAGCGGGTCAACCCACAAAACCTTTTGTTGAGCTTGTACATTCTCTTCTCCAAATCACAGGGCTCCTCCCCAATGTCCATGGTCCTCGGGACCTCTCTAGGCTCTTTGACCAGGGGATGTGGAGAGTGAGAGGCGGAGCCATCTTTAGGAACCTTGTTGTCCTTAGGAGTAAGTTGGGGGCCCTCCACAATCTCATCCTCATCATCCTTAGTTTCCTCTTCCTTGTACTCTTTGCTATTAGACCGCTCCTCCTCTGAATCCTCAATTATCTGCCTCTTCTTGTTGTTCTTTGCAAGCCTCCCAGATCTCCTTCTGGTATTTTCCCCACCAGTCATCACAGTAGTCCCCACAATAGTGTCTCCTTTGGAGTCTTTCCCTATTATGTTCTTTCCCTTCCCTTCCCTAACAATCAGGTCTGACGTACCTTTCTCCTTCCCTTTTTTTGCAGTGGTGGCCTTGTAGGCCGATTTTGCCAGAGTGGAATTCAATTCACAAAGACCCTCTGCCGCACTGGAATGAGCCTTACCCAAACCACCCTTAAGTTTCTTGGTGGCCATCTTGGCTTTGGGATTCCCCGCAGTGCCCATATTGGATTTCTTGGGAGGGCTTTTAGACTCGGTTGGGGAAATATTCACAGCCGATAAGGGTTCGATATCCTCAATGCGCATAGCCGTAATAGCTTTAGGAGGACAGAGGGCCAGGTGGAAGTGATAAAATCTCAGAATGAGCCCCTGATGGAGCGGGAGATCATTGGGGTTAAGGTTGGCAAACTCTTTACATTTTTCAACCGAGTTTTCCAAATCCATTAGAAGAAAGAATGGAAAACTAAGCAACATCTTGTGTGTTAAATGATTTAACAGGGGAAAGTGATAAAAAAAAAGTTTTAAACCTACCTTCCAAGGTGACATACTTCATCAGCACCAGGCACACCTGATCCCAGGGCTTTGGGAGAGCTTCTCTCTCAAAAACTGACTGGTTCCGCACTGGTTCCTCATCTCCTCTAAAAAAAGCTTTCAAGATTTCGTTGTCCGATTTCTTGGTGTGTTTGGGGTATTTTTTCCTAGTGCATTATAATCCCGTGGCTTGCGCTATGAATTCCTCACTGATTTCAAATGAAATACCTCCCATTGAGACCCTACGATCCTTCCACGAGTTTGAAAATTGGCCAAACAAGTTAGGGTCATGGCCGACCAATATCTCCATAAGAGGAGCATTGCCACCTTCCACACAGATGTGCCAAACTAAAGGATTATTCCATAATTCATAATAGTTATTCGGCTCAATCCTCACCCACTCGCCACCCATTTTTCCAACCTACATAGGAAGCCCAAGAGTTTGCAAAAGATACCAAATGCAGAAGCCAGCAGGATAACGGATAATTATCACATTGTATTCATTTAGGCAAGGTATACAGTGATGGGTAATTACGCCAACATACAGGTCGCATGCATGGAAAGGAAAATCAACATAGGGTGACTTGACAACAGAGCTAATGAGGATCTTGGGAAGATTGCATCCAACAAGACAACAATTGGCAGGGATGTAGGGTTCCTTCTTCTTGGATAAAATGTGCAAAAAACAAGGAAACTTGGCCATATGGCTAAAAATAGAAACATTCCTAAGGGTGCAATTTGAGACTCGTGCTAAACTAGCTAGCAAGAAGACACTAGAAGGAGGCTTTCTTTCATAATGAAGAGTCAAATCATTATTAAAAATCTCAAACAAACTGATGCAAGGATGAGATAAAACAAGATATCTCACGATCCCCAAGAGAAGAGATCGCATGGTACGGCTCCTCAGATTCATTGAAGTCACGTCCTTCCTTCTTTCCTCCATCAAGCCACCTTTTTTATTCGTATTACCATCCTTAAAATTTAAACCCCGCCACCTTTCCCTCACCTTAGTAATCGAACCCATCCACCAGGTCCAAAGGACAGACATGTGGATCCTCCAGTCTGTGCCCCACACACAAAAATCTCTAAGCCTATAGTGAGCCAAAAAATTAGATTCCCTCCACCTATAAGCCATCTCAACTTTAACACTCATCCACAAGACCCCCAATAAAATTAGGTGCACCCCCCATTTAGCACCCGTCATCCATAGTTTTAAAATCATTGTGATACTTGGTTGCTTTGTTCCCTCACGATGATAGCTTGAATTTTTGGTGGTAACCTTTCCATTTTCCTCCAAAATTTAGTGGAATCCCAACAAGAGCCAAGATTAGCCAAGGCATCTACCACTTGGTTGCCTTCTCTAAAAATATGTGTCACCTTTTTATCCCTAAATTTGGATAAAAGGAATCTTCAATCCAACAATATATCCTTAGTATTCCAACCAATTAGTCTGTCTTTATTCATAGCATCTGTAATAGACTTTGAGTCTCCTTCGATGTGGAGATTAGCAATCCCCAAAGAGACAACAACTTTGAGGCCCATGAGCAGCGCACGAGCTTTTGCCACTATAGAAGACTAGAACCCAATAACTCCAACAAATCCCACCACCAAAACCCCCCTGGGATCTCTAATCACTCCGCCTATACTTTCCCTGCATGGGTTGCCCTTAACAGCCCCATCAAAATTGAGTTTAAACCAACCTCTATCTGAAAGCTCCCATTTGGTATTTTTCCTGGCTAAGAATTTTGAATTGTCAAAAGAGTTAATCTCTAATCCCTGATGCCAAGCCTTGGCCATTCTAATTTCGAAATCCAATGGCCCCATCTCTGGGAGTTTCCCATTAAAGAGAGTGATATTCTCCTCAATGAGCTGAGCACCAATGTCAAAAAAATCCTTAGGGATCGTCTCAACATTCCTGAAGACCATGTTATTCCTCTCCCTTCCACAAACACCAACCAAAGACAGGAGGGACCTGATTCCAAATTTCACCAGGCAGAGGGTGGGAATAGGGACCATACCAACCCAAAATGAACGATAAGAGATCCTTGCTCATAACCCAAGAGACATCAAGTTTCTCAAATATCAGCCCCCAAACTTCAGCAGCAAACGAGTAGTGTAACAAAAGGTGACTGACAGTTTCCTCCCCACTCTTACAAAGTAAACATCTATTGGGAATACAAAAAACCCATTTCCTCAAATTGTCCTAAGTAAGAATCCTGTTATGACAGGTCATCCACCAAAAGAAATTAATTTTAGGGATCATGTGGCGATTCCAAATCTTCTTCCAGGGTTCCTCAACAGTATTTTGGTTTGTCAGCAGTCTGTAAGCTGACCTCATAAAGAGATCCCCATGTTTGTCAAAGGTCCAAAAAAACTCATCCTCTTTGTCATAGGACGGAAACCTAGTGCTAGAGAGAATCACCTAAAGGGACTGAGCCAGACAACAAAGGTCTTGAGACTAGGGGCAACAGAGGATAAGGTATTTCCAAATCCTAGCTCCAGGGGGTCCTGAAACATAATCACTGATATGGATGCCAAACAATCTCTGGGCCGATCCCATCATAGTCCTAAAGTCAGAGCAAGCCAAAGGGGTGTCAATCAGCCAAGTATCTTCTCATAATCTGATTCTATTCCCATTTCCCATTTTCCATTTAATCCATTTCCTTAGTAGGCCTTGTGTGCTGCAAATTCTCCTCCAGATTAAGGAGCCCTGGGGTGAGACTTCGAGAGACAATTGATCAAAGGCCTATCCTAAAGATATTTGGAATTCAAAATTTTACACCAATCCTTAGTGTTCCTTAACTGATCCCAACCAACCTTGGCCATCAGAGCCCTATTAGAGTTGACAATTGTCCTGACTCCTAGTCCACCATAATTTTTGGCTAGCAGACCATTTCCCATTTCACCAAAGAAAGTCTCTTCTTTTCCTCAGTCCCAGACCAGAGGAAATTCCTTTGAATTTTTTCAAACTTATCAGCAATGTACTTAGGCATCTTAAAAATGGAGAGTAAGTAAGTGGGGATACCTTAGAGGGCTGCTGTGAGCAGTTGGAGTTTGCCAGCATGGATTAGAATGAAGCCCTTCCACCCAACCAATTTCCTTTGGATCCTTTCCAGAATCGAGTTCCAGAAATCAGTGGTAACCTCCTTAACCATGAGGGAGGGCCCAAGGTAAATCGACGAGAGAGATCCACTGACACATCTCAGGACCATAGTCACCCTAGATTGCAAATTAGGCATGCAATTAAAGAAATAGATCATGCTTGTATTGTAATTGATGCTTTGACTAGAACAAGAGGCATAGTTGTTAAGGCAAGCTTTCCATTTCCTGGCTTCCACCATAGAGGCTTTCCCGAAGAGAAAAGTGTCATCCACAAATTGTTGCACAACAACCGGATCTAGGGAGGAAGCCGTTCTAAAGCCCATAATGGAGCCCTCTGATAGCAGACCAGTGAATTTCTTGTTGAGCACATCAACAATCATTATGAAAAGATAGGGAGATAGGGGGTCTCCTTGTCTAATCCCTCTTCCAGCAGAGAAGAACCCAAAGGGGGATCCATTAACAATAACAGAGTACTTTACAGTATTAACACATTCCATAATGAGTTTGATGACCAAATTGTTGAATCCAAACTTAGCCAAGACCTTCAGGATGAAATCCCATAACACTTTGTCATAAGCTTTGGAGATGTCAAGCTTGAGAGCCATCCCCACATAATTACATCTATCCATGGAATGGAGCAGTTCATGGGTGGTCAAAGTAGCATCAAGAATATGTCACCCAGTGACAAAACCCTTTTGAGTAGGACTAATGATTTTATCCAGAAGAGGTTTGATACAGTTCACTAAAATCTTAGAAATGATCTTATAGAAGGTGTTACAAAGGCTAATGGGTCAGAAATTAGTCATGGATTAAGGCTCACCAATCTTGGGGATAAGAGTGATGAAAGTGTGGTTCAATTGCTTGAGGATTTTACCCGATTTGAAGAAGTCCCTGGCCGCAAGCACTAGGTCCCCACCCATAGTATCCCAGAAAATTTGAAAGAAGGCAGGAGGAAAACCATCAGCCCCTGGGGCTTTGAAAGCCCCCATGCTAAAGGTAGCCAATTGAACTTCTTCCATAGAAATATTACTAAGAATCCCATATTATCTTCCTGAGAAATGGTGGTAGGAAGATGGTTGAGAATCACACTGTCTAAGGCCAGATTAGGCACCTCAGCTAGGGCTAAATAAGCCTCCTAAAAATAGTTAACATCACAAAGGCCAATTTGAGCATGATTCGAAATCACCTCCCTAGTAGCATTAGTCAGCTTAGAAATTTGATTCCTTTTCCTATGCTTGATGGCTGATACATGAAAGAAGGAGGTATTCCTATCACCTTCCTTCAACCATTGGACTCTTGATTTTTTCTTCCAAAAGACTTCCTCATTTTTGAGAACCCGTTCCCATTCCATCCTGGTTCCCCATTCCTAGTTATGAGTCCACTGACTATCATCTCCCTCCTCCATTTTCTTTTGTAAGGTCCTCAACTCTCCTTCTAATAACTTTTTTTTTAAACACATCCCCGAACACATTCTTGTTCCATCCTTTTACCATGTTTTTAATATGTTTAAGTTTGAAGAAAATCCTATACATGGGGGAGCCCTGGATAGGAATATTCCACCATTCAGCAATTTATTTTTGAAATCAGGGTGAGAGTTCCACATTATCTTAAAGCGTAAGGGAAAGGGACCCACAGCAGGGTGAATATTGGTGGTCAGCAAAAGGGGGTTGTGGTTAGAGACCATCCTGGGTAGGGTTATTAGATTAGCATCTAAAACATTAGTCCAATGTGGAGAGCAGAGGAAGCGGTCTAGCCGGACCTGAATCAGGTTTCCACCAGCCCGTCTATTAGCCCAAGTGAATTTTTGGCCCAAGATCTCAATATCAATTAAACCCGAAGAATTCAAAAAATTAGCAAGGTCAAACATGTTGTCAGAGTAATTCAAACAGCCACCACTTTTTTCTGATGGAAAGAGGGGAGAGTTAAAATCTCCAGCAACCAGCCAACGGCTTCCCCTATTCAGATTAATTTTATCCGCAATGTCATGCCACAAACTACTCCTTTAATTTCTCTGATTTGGAGCATAAATATTGATTATAGACCAGGATTCACCAAGGTAAGTCAACGAGGCCCCCACACTATTTTTATAATGGAATAATTTAGAGCCCCGAAATTTAGATGTGTTCCAAAGAACAGCCAGACCCCCCGAAGCACCCTCAGCATGATTGTAGACATAAGATGCATTAGGCCAAATAAATTTAACAATTTTATCAAAATTAACATTCATCATTTTGGTTTCTTGTAGTAGGCACACATCAATCTTATGTTCCACGACATAGTTGTTAGCTATATCATTGTACAGCTATATCATTGTTGTTAGCCCATCATCATTGTATTTGGAGCATGTTCTACATAATTTTTCATAAGATTATGGATTGGCATCACTTGATTATATCATAAGAATATTTGAGAAATTTTTAGAGACACATTTAGATTTGGATTCTCTATTCATCCATCTTATGGGAATGACATCTCCAATCACTAGTGGATCTATTTCTTCCTAAGGGGGGAAATGTTGTTTGTAGGTAGTGGATTATATTATGTGTTCAGGATTTCATCATTGGCATGGGAGCTACTTCTTTAAGGGGGGATTGATATTATCATCTTCTCTCTCCATATTGGGTGGAATTTTATTGTACTTAGGTGACATAAATAGTCTTTTGGGGGTCATATTGAGTCCACCTTATTTCATCCCTTCACTAGTATGTATTTATTTTATTCTTCTCTCTTTTGGACAGGAAATTTTTCCCATGACGTTTTCTCCCTTTCTATAAATTTTTGTTTATACATGGGTACCTCATCAATATTTCTAGATAGGACCCATCCATGCATTCACCGTTATATTTTTAGCTTCCCCCTAAGTTGTACTTAAGGGGGTGTTAGATTAAAATAGGAAATCACCTAATTAATTGATTATTAGATCCTAGATTTATTTTATCACACTTAAGCTTAACTTAAGATATATAATTTTTTTATTAGGTCATGTGTTTTTTTCTCATTGCATAAGATGAGAACACTCATCATGATTTAATTTAATCCTTGCCTAGGATTTCACCTATGATTTCTATTTTTAATTTTACTTATCAGAAGGATTCATTATTTACATTGTAATTGTAGACACTGAAAATATGTCTTGGTCTGTTAGCATCATTTTCCATTATCTTGGTCATCATCTCTACATAATTAATTTAATTTTAATTATTTAATTATTACCCTTGATCATGTTTTTCTATTAATTAAATAATTTTAATTATTTAATTAATTCATTTCCTCACATATATTCATCTTAGATCAATTAAACAAATTATCCTTTTAATTATGTCACTAACACTCGTATTCTCTCTATAATTAAATAAATTTTAATTTATTTAATTATTCATTGTGTGATATTCATCTATAGTTAAATAATTATTTTATAATTATTTATCTATTCATAGGCCTTATTTATTTCTATATAGTTAAATAATTGTTAAAATTATTTAACTATTCCTTGCTACTCTCCACCATTAAATAATCAATCTAAACTAATTATCTAATATCCCATTTCTATTTCCTCTTATTTAATTAATTGGCTGCATAATCAATTTAATTAAATGTCCACTTTCCTATTCTTCTACAAATAAATAATTTTAAATAATTAGTTATTCCCACTTGGTCAAAGATGCTCTTCTCATGAATTAAATAATTTATTTTATTCCTCCACTCTCTCATTTCAAATTGGTTTCCTCTCAATCTTGACTGTCCATTCATAGCTGTCCCAATCCCACTACTCTGTGGTGCAGTCATCCTCCACCGTCAATCTTGGAATCTTTCTGGAACTTCAATCTCATTTGTCCGTTCAGATGGCTCTTCTATAAAAGAAGGTTGTCTCCATAATTTTGGCTTAACAACCACATATCTCCAACATTCATGCTTACATTTGTAAGCATTTTCACACAACAAAATTTGAGAGCTACTTGCAAAGGTAGATTTGAGGAGAGGCAAGGAAGGTGATTCAACTTCAAGATGGAGATTTTGCATTGATCTCTTTTATTATTTTATTTCTATTTAGTTTGTTCTTGCTTGCTTGGATTTGGGTTTCTAAGCTTAGATTTAATAGAGTGGTTTCTATTTATCTATGTTATTTTAGATTTGAATCTAACCCCTATCTTACAATAGTGAACCCGATGTGAACGTATGATTTTTTTACAGAAAAAAATTGTGCTTTTTGTTTTTGTTTTTGTTGTGTTATAGGTTTGTGAGCCGCATTCATGAGAAACAACAACACAATTGAAGGCAAACTTTAAAAAATTTAAACAACACTACAACTGAAGAAATCTGAGCTGCATCCGAATGACACATTTGATCAATAGTAAGTTGGATTTGCAGTATGGAAGCCCATAGTCACTATGTTCTGAGCCACAATCACCATGTGGTAGGTTGCATCCGTAAGCTGCATTTTCCTAATAGAATGCCACAATTGCCTATTGAGGTATAGTTTTTTGGTTTTGAATTTTCTTTCAGTTTTTCTTTTTGGGTTTGCCTTAGAATATGGATTTTTGTTTGCTAACTCTCTATTCCAGCATGTGGCACAACTTGGAAGGAGTTCTAAAAACTTTTTCTTTTGAAACATAATCATTATTTCCCTATCATTTCATTTACTTAGTTTTGATTTATCATTTCTATCTTGTTTTATTTTGCAAACAACTATAATTTGCATTACACACTCATAAGGGTTTTAAAATGAACATGCATTATCACTCATGAAGGCTAAAACAAACAAAAATTTGCATATTTTCACTCATGGGATTTAAAATTGGCATGCATCACATTTCATTGGTCTAAAAAGAACTCAAGTGCTTGTTTGACACCATAAGTTGTCTTAAAATTAACTTGTTTCTACATTGTCATGTGGTTTGCATTTTGCCTCTAGGTGTGTATTCTCTTCTCTCACGCCATTTAGTGATCTTGAGAATCAAAAACACCTTTTGGAATTTGTATAATCACCCACACATTTGGTTTTGTGTTTTCTTTTTAAAATGAACACCATGCTAGTGTGAGACAAACATATTGCGTATGCTCTCTCCTCACACCTTGTGCGATCTTGGAGATAAAAAATAGTTTGTTTGACTTTATATTGTTACCCTTAGAGGGTCTGCCTCTCGAATTGTGAGAGGGAATGACCCAAGTGGTACTTTCATTTTGGTCTACTATATAAATAACGTGGTTGTGATGAAATTCATCAATCACTTTGTGTGGATTTCCTATATCGAGGGAAGTCTCCCTCAATATCCTTGAGATTTGTCAAAACTCCTTCTAAGGAAAGGGTTTGGAGGCCTCTTAATTAAGCGAACCATTGCATATATAGGAACCGATATATCCTGAGACACAAATTAAGATCCAACTAGTTAGAAGCCTACCTTTTACTTGAGCTTTGGTGACGTTCTTAGTGCCTGGGTGTAGCATCGCACCCTTAAGATTCTTACACCCAACATTTGGCTCCCTTCAATGAGATGGAGATCCCTAGCTTGCATAAGATGCTTGATTTTTGGTCTTGTGACTTTCCATAGAGAGGGTGATTTGTAGCATCCTTCCATAATAGGAGGCCCCTACCCATCAACTGTCGTAGGCAAGAGGTGATACATAATCTGAAAGTGTGTCCCTCCCTTGCATCAAAGGAGATCCCTAGTTTGGGTCTAAGAGTGTTGTCATTGGCCATTGACCTTAGGATAGGGAGTTTTTTGTGTGTGTGAACTATTTTCAAAATTGTGCTAAGCCAATGGAAATTGGGGGTGAATAACTCTCGAACATACACATTTCTTGTTTTTTCACAAAGCCAAAAGCTAATCTATTATAAGAGTGTCTTCAATGTCCACTATGTTTTTAATTAAATTTACAAAAATCTTGTCAAAACACCAGAAAGTCAATCAAAAACAATCAAAAAACTTGAAATCAACTCTCTATTAGCCACATTTGACTGACACAGACCTGCAACTACAAAACAAGTCACATTTTTTCACCAAAGAATCTAAACTGATATCTTGAGCCACATCTATCAAATAGAAACCCACATTTATTTTGCTACATCATATTTGTGAACCGCATTTGTAGAAAAGTGAGCCACAATTGGTTGATAATTAGAAATCCACATAATACTAAGCCCAATCTCACTCTTCAACATCTTGACAATGATCTTATTATTTGGAAAACGAACTTGCAATATTTGATTTGGGTTGCATATTTTAGCTTGATTTGGGTTGCATATACCTTTCAGGTTTTGAAAATAAGGGAGTTTATCAAGCCTTTGGACAGTCCATGGTTGCTTATTCAAATTGTCATGGATATTTATTTCTCCATACATCAATCTTTGTCATCATCATCTTGGTCAAAATTTGGGTCTCAAACTTGTGTCTTAGTTTAGACTCACTTTTTCAATCTTTCATCTTAATCTTAGTCTCCACAAAGGCCAATGACAATTTGGTTTGTTATCTTGGGTCAATAATATCTTGGTTAGCATCCTTGTTCTTGAATATTGAGGTCATTATCTTTAGTATCATTTTGTATCCCTTAGCTTCATACCATATCATTTGATCATATCATTTATTGTCATATCATTCCTTGATCTTGGCCTTAGATTATATTATCATTTTTCATCCTTATATGTCCCAAAAATCACAAAAATATAGCTTAATCTCATCTTGGACCTAGTTGCATCATTAGCTTCGATCATTGATTTGTATTCCTTAGTCTCATTTGTTAGTATCCATTTGGTATCATTTTGAAACCATTAGTCTCAATTAGCTTCATCTTTTGGTCTTAAGGTCATCCTTATCCTTGCATGGTCATCTTTCATCCTTATATCCAAAAAATCACAAAAAAAAGTTTAGTTTCATATCATCTTGGATTACAATCTTATAAGTCTTACATGGTTGAAACAAGATCACAAAATAAAATAAAGGACATGGATTCTTCAAGTGACCCCTTTCATAGTCCAAATCATGACACAAACTTTGGGACAAATTCAAATCACTCTCCAACACCACAAAGGGAAACACCACAAAGAGAATCAACCAACACATTTGATAATCTAGACCCAACTGAGTTCAATAAACAATTGACTCCTGAAGAGGTTGAAAGAGCTTACCAAGATCCAAGGATTTTAAGAATTGTTGATGCACTTGTTGGTTTTGATCCTAATAGATAATTTTATGCACTAGCCAAGAAAGGTGCTAAACTTCCCTCCAACTTTGATGTTTCGATAATTGTAGAGGGAGCTACACACAACCAAGGAATCAATAAATTTTCATTCACACTAGGGATGCCATCCTCATAGAAAATTTCTACTACATTACCACTTGGGACAACAAAACACATGGAAAAAACTACACACATTCCTAATACCTTAACATTTGGAAACAAGGGAACCCATGCTACAACACAAGGATGAAATTTTACATTTGGTAGATCTTTTGCTTCATCAAGCTCCATGGGTATGAAATTCACAAATCCTCTATTTCAAAACATAAGCCAAGGTCCTAAATTTCTATTTCAAAACACTACCCCATCAAATGAAAATCAATCAAACAAATAAAGAAGGATTTATATTGTCCCACGCAAAGTGTCAAATCAAAAAATAAATCAAGGACCTACATTTTTAAACACAAATCAAGGACCTACACCTCAATTCCAAAACACAAATCTAGGTCCTATACCTTAATTTCAAAATACAAATCAAGGTCCAACCTTTCAATTTTAAAATGCTACACCAAACACAAACATGACTTTTGGGAAAAACCAAAATACCAATTTCATTCCAAATAAAACCAACACAAATGCATCATTTACACAAGGTAACCAAGGTCCCATACAACAAAATGTCAATCCAAATTCAAATCCAACATTTGGCCATCTCAATACCAATACCAATGCCATCATGTAAAATCAAACAAATACAACACCATGTCTTACAGACACCTTGATGCAACAAATACAAGCCATACAATAATAGATGACAAACATAAAATTGGGGACTAGTAGAGCTACTGATTTTTTTTTGAAAATTTGTGATGATTCTTGCCTTGTCATGATTCTGAGCTTCTTTGATCAAGGGTAGGGCTCAGGATTTTAGGTTAAAAGCCCTCGCTTCAAATGTTTGTAAGTCTTAAACCCTTGGAATTTTAATATTTCATTGACCTATTGCACTTGGTTTCCAGTCACCTAAGTTAAAACTTGAGCCATTCACATCATTGTCTTTATCAACCCCTTGGGTTAGGTTTGTCAGTCACCAAGCACCTTTTTATTGCTTAAATTTACCTATGGTTGGGCTAAGATTTTTATTATAAAATGACTTAGGTCCTAAGTCTTCGTTCCTAAGGGTTGTGCCCCATTAACCTAGTCAGGTCCCATTTTAATGACTAATGTTTGTGCATATGCATATTTTCCTGACTGTTTGATCTCAAGGGTTGATCGTGGTCGTTCCCCACTAGGCCCATGGAATGTTGGTGACGCCACGAAGAAATTGTGGGGTCAGCAGGCACTGGATGCATGTCCCATTTGCAAGCATGGGTCTTGGCCTCCATTTTCATGCCCGACAGGGTGAGGCTTCAAATCAATGGCCAAGATGCGATAGTGAGACTAAATTTCAATTGTTCCCCGCCAACCCGACGCGAATAAAATAATGTTTTATTCAAAGCCGCGAGGTTAGTGGGCTTATGACACGTGTATCTTTTCTTGGGCTCGAAAGACGATGGTGGAGACCACGGGCGGGTGAGTTGGCATCTTGTTGGTAGGGTTCACATTGGTTGAGGGATTATTAAGCAATCATGGATCAAATTCAAAACTTTTTTACCCAATTTGGGTCGTTCAATGTGCCATCTCAGAAGGAGATCAAAGGCTGACATTCAAAACCAGAAATATGAATGTGATAGCCATTTTGCTTCATGTGAGGGAACATTAATGGTAGAGGCCACATGAAAAATTATTCAATTTGATCCTGATAAGCGTGAATGATTGCTCTCCTACAATCGTCGAGGTTGATAAACAAGCTTCATGACATCTTGGAGATCAACGGCCAAAATTTGGAATCAAGAGAAGGGTTGTCAGCTCACATGTGTGAAATCCCTTGGAACATTAATATTTACATACTCCATTTGATCTATTTAATGAGATTTATTCCTTTTTATTCTCACCATTTGTTGTCTTCAAGTGTTGAGATTCTGGGAGTGAGCATGTGAAGTGTGCCTAGTAGTTTCAAAATTTGTGCTAGCCTTTTACGTCAAGGGTGGTATTTCTTTCCTGAGAAAGTTTGGTGAGTTACTTTGTCAAGAATGGGTAAGGTAAGTGTTTTTTTCAGCCCCATCTGAAGGTCCAAGAGAGTTAATCTCTTTGAGTCTCAGAGTGATGTTCCCAAGGATGAATAGGATATGATCGAGGTCTTTGTGACTCCAAAGAATAAAACAAGGGCTGATAGGAATTCTTCACGGGGTTTTCTCAAGAACGCTTATCATTTGAGGAGCAGAATTGTCTCAAAGGAATTGGTCAAGGGTAAGGAGAAGAAAGTTGATAGGCCTAAGAGGGAAGCTGTGAGAAAGAAAAAGTATCACTAAGCTTACATGGGACAACATCATTCTCCCATTGAAGTCTCAGATGATTCCTCTGATAGTGGAGATGAAACTGACTCAGGCTACTGCCAGTATCTTGTGGTCATGAGTGATTTGGCTAATTATGAGGACAAGGTGGTGATGGCTACTCCACAGTCGATAAGGACATCAAGCAGGTGTTCTTATTCTACTACTGACAAGACAAAATATTACCTTGTTTCCTTTTTGAGTTGGTGCTCAGTTTTTGGTCCTTTGTGATGACATGTTTCCTTTTGGCTAGTTTTTTGTGACAATGGGTTCTTATTTTTCTATGCTTTTATGTTGATGGTGACATTTCCTGGTTCGGTGTGAATATGAAAATTTTGATATTGTGACAACAACACCTTTTGGAAGGCTCGTGGGTCTCCTCCAGCTAACTTATTTTGGATATTTTTCTCTCCCTTATTTTGCAAATGATTACATATAATTTTCTAGGGAATATTTTGAATTCTGGTGAAATTCGTGTTGAAATACAAGTAAAATATAGTTTTAATTTAGCTCGATTCTTATTGCTCCCTTTTTCTATAAAAGGGATTTCAAGGTTGATTATAGGGGTTCAAATTTTGAATCTCAGAATGGTCTATGTGAGGAGCCAAGCTCAAAAAGAACTATACTATATAAATGTTGATGAATAGAACAGTAAGAAGTCTAGGGTATGAGTCATATATGTAGTAATCTTAAAATAGTTTTATAGAAGCCTCAGATATGAAGGAAAATATTAAGTTCTAATGCATATACTCTCTTATGTAATATTCCTACAAATTATAAATGAAAGGGTTAATAATATTTTAGTTCATCTTCAATTATTTTAATTGATTGCGTGGATTTGTTTTTTGCTTCAATTCAATGAATTGATTAAAATGCTAGAATAAGGTCACAGGTCTATAGGGAAGAGCATAGGATTTGATAAGAAGTTACATTTAAAACACAGTGAGTTGAATGCTACAATGTGGTATGACAATATTCCATTAATCTCTAAGTAAGTGGCTAATATATTACTAGTTATTACATGATTTGACTCTGTTAGCCCAATGGATAAAGCATTGGTCTCTTCATTAGGGTATTTGGAAAATAAATGAGCTAGCAATGCACCTAACTAGGGATTTGGAATGAGAATTAAAAAAATCATTTAAAATACTTTCAATTACAATGTGTAACTCTGAAATTCCTCTTAATTCCCAGCACTAGGCAGTAATTTGTTCAAAGGCTAGCCAAATCTTTGATGAAGGATGCCTATTTGTATTTAATAGGAATTGATTTGTGTATAAAATTTCTCTCTAAGAACTAAATATTTCTTGAGTGTGATGAGGAGTATCCTCTTGGGTTTCACAAAGCCCAAAGAGTAGGAGTGAGGGCTTGAGAATCCTTACTCGTTAGTTGGCCCCTAGATTTGAAAGTTCTTGAGCATAAGGGTTGGCTACCCTTTAGAGAATTTCAAGGTTTTGCAGGAAAAAACACCAACAGGGACCAACAAGAAAACTTATTCCATGGAGGAATTGTGCTCCTATCCATTCGAAAGAAGCCTATACATGCCACCCTTTCCCCCTCACTTCACAGCATGAAGTTTACCCCAGTATAAGGGAAATGAGATCCAGTGGAACACATACGAGAATTTAATATGCCATGTATGGGAATCGCTTTCAAGCCTGCATATTTGATGGAACTATTTCCATGAAGTCTTATAGGACAAGCTCTATAATGGTTTGTACACCTTCCCCCTGGGATTTGAACATGGGGTGACTTGGCTGACAAATTCATTAATCACTTTTCCTTCAACATAGAAAGTGAAAAAACCCTCACAAAACTATGCACAACTAAACAAGATGAGGGATAATCGCTCACATCATTTTACCAATGATGGTGAAGTATGGATAGCAAATTTCCTTGACATATCCTTGAGAAACAACTAGTCACCATGTTTTTGGAAAACCTCAACTCAGAATTAATGATTGGACTCCAAATACAATGTTGCACAAATTTTGAGGATATCATTGAAAAAGGTGTCTTTATTGAAAATGATCTTGTGGAAAAGGGGCTAGTTAAAGTGCACAAAGAAACCCCAAAGGCTAATAATGACAAAAGAAATTTTTGGTCCCAAAACAAGAATGTCACTAATGATGGATTTGTTAATGCTAAAATGATAAATAAAAGTCCCACCATTCACCTCAAAGGTCCCTCCACATCAAACACCTCAAACATATCAAATACCCAAACACAAGGTAAAGATAAAACATCAAACGCAGTCCAAAACAACCAACAACATAGAGGACCTCCACACATTAAGAGAACATATACCCCATTGGTTGAACCCATTGAATCATTTCTAAAGCATATTTTATGATCCAATGTCATTCAACTTCCAGACATCAAGAACTATGAACCAAAATTGATCAAACCTAACTGGTGGAATGAAAATGAATATTGTGAATATCACCATGGAAAAGGACATAAGACATCTTCATGATGGACACTCAAAAAAATCATTTAGGATCTCATTGAACAAGGAGACATTTCAGTAGACAATTCACAAGGTAAGACAAATGTTAATCACACCATATTTAAAACTCCCTTGCAAGATCATGACAAAGGAAAAGCCTCTAGTTTAGGGAATAATAATAATTCCAATTATACCTGCGTTGCACATGATTACAACACTGTTGTTCACCACATAAGAGCCTTTGATGATCATGTTACCACCATTACCATAAATAAAAAAAATTCATAATGTTTTGTCACTACTCGCAAAGCCAAGGTAACTCTACAAGGGTCTACTTCCAATCCACAACCAAAAAGCTAGTACAATCTCCTAGAGCATCTAGGGAAGACTCCTACACAAGTTTCTATTATGTAACTCCTCTCTATATCTCCTCAACATAGAGCTATCCTTGATAAATTATTGCAAGAAGCATTTGTACCCACCGACCTAAATGTCAATTATTTTTAGGCCATGGTTGGATACCTAGCTATGCCACATCACGTCACCTTCTCTAAGCAAGAATTTTCTGCACAAAATTTAGATCATAATGGTCCCCTACACCTTGAAGTCTATGTTAATAAACATAAGATCAGACGTGTCTTGGTAGATTATGGAGTAGGTCTGAACATTTACATTATGAAACTGGTAAAAGCATTGGGATACTTTAAGAATTGCATAGATCAAACTAAGAAAATTATTATCAAGGCTTATGATGATGTTGAGTGCTCATCTAAAGGATTAATTTCACTTCCCGTAAGAGTTGGTCTAGCTATGTAAAACACAATATTTCATATCTTGTATTTTTATTTACACTACAAACCTCTCCTTGAACACCCATGGATTCATTCCATGAGGGCCATACCATCCACATACTACCAATACCTCAAGTTTCCACAAAATGGCACTGAAATTACTATTCCTAGTGATCCTGATTCTTTTCAGTATTGCACTAACTTGAGAAGAATTGTTGAGCACCAAGTGCCCATAAATTGAGAAGCTTCATATTACACCTCATCCCACTACATTGATCCATATGACCTCATCAAATCATCCATTCCATTCACTACAACTTCAAAACCCAAAATCTAGATTCAAGATAAAGGATGCAGAGAGTACAACATGAAGAGCCTATTTTGCATTGGAAAGTTTCCTAAATCACCAAAATCTTATGGAAAACTACATATTATGCATCCTAAGGTTATCATCTGCAATCCTCCCACCACCTTCACTAAATAGGGGGATTAATCCAAAGAATCTTTGGATGACCACATTTACACATGGCTATATAAAGAAAAGGAGGATGTTGACCCTAAGCAGTTATCAATTGAACAATATCCAAAAGGGTTCCTCTTAATGAAGCAACAAGGATATGATGGACACAATGGCCTTGGTCTAAACAAACATGGGATATTGGAACCTTTATTGCCTCCTAAATTACCAAAGTATATTGGGTTAGGGTACGTTCCACCTGAACCAAGTCCTCCTAGTACTAAGTTAACCTTGACTAAGATCATTAATGCTTCAGATGAGACTGATACATCTGAGGAATGTTACTATGGTGAAACCAATTCCAATGAGTATGAACGGGATTCTTGCACGACCAATGACTATGAGTTGGACCATGGTTTCCAAGAGCTTAGCCTATCCTCTTCCCCAACCAATATCATGGATATTAATATTTGTATTGATACCTTTTGGGAACCAAATGACTCTACTTTCGTCTTCACCTTATTTTCCTATACATTAATCCTTGATAATATTGATTATGGCTTACCCCTTGTGTACCTACAATTAATATATTGGGACCAACAAGGGCCACCAAGTTTATATGTGTTCAAGAATAATGAAGAAAATGTTGAGTTCATGGGACTTCGTGAAGGAATACCAAGTGAGAATCATAAGGTTGGATTTGTCATAGAAATTGATAGTGCAGCATACTTTGGTGAGGTTGTCCTTTCCTCTACTCATAAAAGTGAGAATGAAAAAAAACAAAATAAAAAGAATAGATCTTTAGGTGAAAATCGAAAGGCACCAGTTGACCATGAAAAAGTAAAAAATAAGGGACATATCTGAAGGTGAAAACCTCTCTAAGACGCCTAAGGATGGAGGATTGGATAGTCTCCCTATAGACTGAGAGAAAGCACCATTTCTCATAGAAGAGACAAAAGAAGTGAACATTGGGATTCAAGATAACTCTAGAATCATACAGCTTGCAGCATCTTTGACCACTGAAGAAAAACCTGAGTTTACAACATTCTTTTCAAAGAGATGAGTTAATTTTGCATGGTCAGATGTTGAAATGCTTGGGTTGGACCCTAATATTGTTTTACATCACTTTCCATTTATACCTAACGCCAAACCATACAAATAAAAGCTAAGGAAAATGAACCCACAAATTACACTCCTAGTTAAGGTTGAACTAAAGAAACTCTCAGATGTCGGATTTATACACTCTATTGATTATGCAGATTGGATATCTAATCTTGTTACTGTCACAAAATCGAATGGCCAAATCAAAGTATGCATGTATTTTAGGGATCTTAACAAGGCTTGTCCAAAATATGATTTCCCCTTATCAAATATTGACATCATAGTGGACCTCACTGCTAGATATGAGATGTTATCTCTTATGGATGGATTCTTGAGCTATAATCAAATAAGGATTTCTCCTAAAGATCAAATAAAGATATCCTTCACATGTGCTTGGGGTACCTTTTGTTGGAACGTTATGTCATTGGACTTAAGAATGTTGGAGCTACATATCAAAGAGCCATGAGTACCATTTTTCATGACTACATGCATGTACTTATGGAGTATTATGTTGATGATCTTATCGCAAAATCTCTAGAAAGAAGTGGTCACCTAGTAGTCTTGGATAATATTTTCATAAGACTTGAAAAAAGACTTCAAAGAAATGTGTTTTCAAAATCCAATCAAGCAAACTCTTAGGATACATTGTCTCCTATAGAGGAATAGAGGTTGATCCTACAAAAGTAAAAAATATCTTGGACATGTTACCAACCACCAATATTAGTTAGCTAAGGACTTTACAAGGAAGATTGTAGTCAATCCGTAGATTCATCACCCATCTAGCAGATAAGATTCATCCATTTCAACATTTGTTACAAAAAGGAATTCCCTTCATTTGGACAAAAAAATTGAAGAAGCATTTGATAAAATTAAGCATTATCTATTGAATCCACCAATTCTTATGGCTCTAACTGATGGTAGACATTTGATATTGTATGTAATAGTAACTACATCAGTATTGGGGGCATTGGTTGCACAAAATGATAATGATGGAAAAGAGCGAGCAATCTACTACATCAGTTGTACCTTGGTTGGATATGAGTTAAACTACAATGCTATTGAATGAGAATGCCTAGTATTTGTATTCACATCCATAAAATTGAGACATTACATGCTAAACCATAAGACAAGGTTGATAGCCAAAATTGATCCTTTGAAGTACCTTCTCAGTAAAGCAGCTATGACAGGACAACTGGCTAAGTGGGTTATAATTTTAAGTGAGTATGACATGAATATGTTGATCGAAAGGAAATAAAAGGATAAGGAATATTTGATCAACTTGAAAATGCATCGATGAAAGTAGATCATCCTCTAATATCCGACTTTCTGGATGAATCAATCTTTGTCATAGAAACACCAACAACATGGAAATTGTACTTCGATGGGTCCTACACAAGTCATGGTTCAGGAGCTAGCATTTTATTCATCACACCTCAAGGGGATTTCATTCCTAAATCATTTTGAATAGTATTTCCATGCACCAATAATATAGCTGAGTATGAAGCATTACTAATAGGACTCCCAATGGCAGTTAAATGGAAAATCAAGGATCTTCAATTTTATGGTGATTCCCAGTTAGTGATCAAACAATTCAATGATGATTATGATACCAAGGATGAGAAGTTAATGCCCTACAAGCGCATGGTTGATAGTTTCATATTGTACTTCAAGTCTATTACCTTTGAGAAAATACTGAGAATCTAGAATAAGGCAGTAGATGCAATGACAACAATTATATCTCTCTTGGACATCCCTAACAATGCATCACAATATGAGTTCTTGGTGGAGCATTTGTTGGTCCTTGCATTCGATGTCCTTGAAACCGAACTTGTGTGTGAAATTGTTGGTATTGAATCTCCCTAGTACAAGGAAATTTACAACTATATACATGACCAAATTATCCCTCTTGACTTGTCCCCGAACCAACGCAAAACCTTTATCCAACAAGCCTCTAAATATGCCATCATTGAAGATACCCTTTACCGTTGTAGCCTAGAAAACACCCTCCTTAGATGTCTCAACTCAAATGAAGCACAAATGGCCTTACAATGGGTTCATAATGGTATATGTGGAGCTCACTCTATTGGCCCTACCTTAGCTAAGCAGCTCACATGAACGGGGTATTATTGGCCTACAATGGAATAGGATGCTTATTACTTTATGAAGAAATGTTGCCATTGTCAAATACATGGAGATCTTGTACATGCGCAGGTCTAATCAAGAGTTGCATCCACTTACATCCCCTTGTCCCTTCTCTTAGTGGGGACTCAACCTCAAGGGAAAGATTCAACCTACTTCTGCCAATGGACATAAGTTTACCCTTGTTGCTACTGAGTACTTTACCAAATGGATTGAATCCATCCTGATGACCTATATTACTGGAAAGAAAATATCTAAGTTCATCCTTAATTACATCATATACCGGTATGGTGTTCCTTAGTCCATCATTAAAAACAATGGCTGACCCTTTAAGGATCAAGATGTTCATGAACTATGTGAAAATTTTCATATCCAACACCATTTCACCACTCCCTATTATCCCCAAGGTTATGGTCAATTTGAGGCATCTAATAAGACCATACTCAAAATCTTAAAGAAGACTATCAATGGTGTTGGTCATGATTGGCATATCCAACTCAATCCTACACTTTGGGCCTACCACACTTCCATCCGTACACCCACTGGTGCCACTCCATATTCCCTCGTCTTTGGATCTAAATTTATTCTTCGCATTGAGGTTGAGTTACCGTCTTTGAGAGTGTCCATGCAATAGTTTATTGATGAAGAAGAGTATCGTATATCCCGTTTGTATGAGCTAGAGTTATTGGATGAGAAGATAGAATACCTTAACACATTTGTAGGCATATTATAACCACCTTCAATGTGCTACAATAAGCAGGCCCAACCTAGAAGCTTTTACATTGGTGACCTAGTCTTGAAAGAGAATCTGAAGAATCAAACAGATTGAGAAAATCCCAAAAAGTTTGAACCCAATTGGTTGGGCCCTTATATCATCATGACAACATATGGATCCAGTGATTATTAGCTCTCCACTCCTAAAGGTGAAACTTTACTTGATCCTATCAACAATATGCACCTTCACAGATATTACACCTAATTCTTAGAATATCCCCTCAAAAAGTCAAAAAAATACAAAAAAAATAAAAAAAGTAAAAAAAATAGTCACCCGGATGAAAACTTGGAAAACATGCATCTTGGTGACAACAAAAAAATCAAAAATAAAATAATAAATAGTAAAGAGAAATAATTCATCCAATAGTGAAAACCACTTTTGTGGTGCTTTGGATAAGTACCATGGTGAAAACCTGGAAAATAGGCATCATGCATAGTCAGTCTATGATCCTCCATCTACTATCACTCTACATGGATTTCTATCTTTCGTCCATCCATTTGCACATATCATCTGTTCATATTAAAGCTTCATCATCCTTCCAATGGTCTGAGAACCATAGGCATTTAACATCCTTTTCTTTCATGACCATCCTTTACATCCATCAATCCCCTCACACATAATAAGTTGGTCCTATACCTGACTGGGGGAATTTCCTTGAATTATGTCTTTATGGGATCCTACACATGGTATCAGCCTTAAAACTAATCAAAAATCCAAAACAATCATAAAACCTTCAAAATCCAAAAAAATCAGAAAATATCAAAAACTTCAAAAAGAAAGTTTGAGTTTGAGTCTAAGTCTATGTCAGTCCAATTCCAGTCAAACTACATTGTCTCTGCGCATTGCTACATAGGTAAGGCCATCATTTGATGAGCCCCTGAGGCACTAGGTCAGTCCTTAGGGTTTTGTTGAGTCATATCGACTTTGGTCAGCGTCAGTCGAACTACAAGGTCTCTGCATGTATAGCATAGGCAAGGCCATCAATCGATGAGCCCTCGAGGCCCTAGGTCATTCCTTTAGGGTTTTTCAAGTCTGGTCGTGTCCTTTGTCTTTGAGCAATCAATAGTCAAACCAAATCATGAATCAACAGACGAGCATATCCAACAAGTCTTTAATTTTCAATCGATCAATTGCGTAATCATCACTACCACTTTAATAATTGGTATTATTTTGGAATGTGGCATTATGTCATTTTCCTCATTTGGTCCTATCACATGTATCCTATCAGGATGTGTCCTTCCCAAGATTAGACATTTTCATTGGTCAATCTTATCATTTTTTTAAACATGATGTCTTTCCTGAAACGAGACGTAATCAACATTGGTCAGTAAATCTTATCAATCATTCAATCAATTAAGTTTTCCTTAAACTAGATGTTTCCTTCTTGAAACCAAGTGTGGTTAATCAATCAATCGATCGATTAATATTTTCCTTATACAGGATACATCTTTCTTGAAACTAGGCATAATCAACCTTAATCAATCAATCTTGTCAATTGGTCAATCCTATCGGTTACTCCACTTTGGTCAATCAAATCTGGTCAATTAATCTTGGTCATTTAATCAATTTGGTTAATCATATCTTGGTCATTCATTCAATATTGTCACTTCGTCCATTATATCAAGTTGGTCAGTCAATCTTTGTCAAACAATCAATCAGTCAACTCAGTCATCTACCTTAAATAGGATATATCTTTACTAAAACAAAGCATAATCAACTGGTCACTTGGTCAACCTAATCAATCACATTAATCAATCAATCTTGTCAATCCTATCAACAAACATTACCCCTTCGACAAATGATCTGATGGTTTTTGACTTTGTACATTTAGCTTGTCTTATCTTTTGGTTTGTCTTTGATCATGTTACTAGCCACCTTGAGGATGTCCTGTCAAGGATTAAGATGAGCAACGATGGATCACGATATTTTTTTATTTGCTTGCTATTTGTGGTATGTTTTGACAAAAATATTGGGACAATTGGATCCTTAGTATGAGTCATGGCATTCCTTGTCTGTTGGCATTGTCTTTTGACTTCTTATCTCTTATAAATGGTAACCTTGCACACCTTGGTTTGTGTCATACCATGGTTTTTGTGCGCCATTTGTTACATTTTTTATGCTCGATGAAGATAAACATAAAAGCATGAATGTTCATCCCTTGTATTTCCACTAGCTCCAAGATAACATCCATCTTCTCCATGCTAACATCCATCTCCTTTTTGCTTCTACTTCTTTTTTTTTTGCAATTATTCTGATATTATCCTAAGACACACAAAATCATCCTACATAATCATGTTAGAACCATATAGGCACCATCATTCACATGATAGGTCATTTGTATTGCATGAGAAAATACAAAACATAGATAGCATCTTTATACATATATGCATGAATACATCCATATATAAGCATTACATTATCATTGCATCGCATATATAACATCATATAAATATCATTGCCTTGGCATTTGCATAATCATGAGGCAGTCCTAATATCAAATCATTCCACTTGCATATATCATATATATTTCCATAACATTCACATCGCATTGCATCCATAGCATCATAAATCATATATCGCATTGTGCATTCACACCAACATCATAAACATATAGAATCATCATATATATGGAAAAGAATATCAAAATGCATCATCATACATCATAAAGTAGAAAATAATGCATGTGCATAAAAACACAAACCATCATTCATAACATATTCAGCCATATAGAAATTCATCATCATATAGAATCATCTCATAAATGCATAATATCATCACAACATCATCCATCCTATAGAAACATGCATAATAAATAACACATCACATAATCACTGCCAAAGTCATGCATATCACATATATACCAAAAATGACTAGTGTCACAATACAATATCTTGATAATCTCAAAATGGAACTCACGGGCTTAGTCAAAATACATGTATATCAGTGTCTAAAACAATAAAGGAAATAAGGTCTAGTCGGTGCTCTCCCTATTGCCTGAAGGAGGGCCTGTGGGAGGTCCCCTATCATCTCGAGGCTGATGTGATCCCAAGGACCTATGACCTAACCCTGATGACCTGTGATATGGAGAGTGTCATGGCCCATATATCCCACCACTGCTCTAGGACCTCCTATTGTGTGATCTAACCAGTGACCCACTCTCAATATGTGAGTAGCTCATCTTCCTGCACTCTGGTGGTACCACTCTCTCATACAGATCTCTATAGTATCTCTCTATTGAGATAGTTCACCTGAGCTCTCAAAGTATCTTTATGGTATCCTCATTGCCTCTATTTGTATACTCTAATGAGACTTGTTCTTCCCACACTGCCCTGCTAATAGCCGAGTCCCTCTCTACCTACAGTCATTGGATCTCAATATGTAGTTGTGCCACCTAGTCATTAATAGGTTGGTCATCCTCCCCATCCCTCCTCTCTAGGACTGGGATATCCTCTAACTCCTCCTTTAGGAGCACCCTATCTCTCTTCGCCTCCTCCTCAGCCTGCCTCATCTCCTCATCCCTCCTCACCTATCCTACATTGACATCTACATCGATGTCCATCACTATCTCCTCTCCCATTGGTTGTATCTCCTCCACTACAGCTTCCACTCTAACCTCTTCCTCTTGTTGAGGGGTCTCTACCACCTTCCTACCTTTTTCCCTCCTTGGTGGTCGAGGTGTATGAGGTGGTCATCCATCCATCCCTCTCCCATCTTTCTCTCCTCTGTCCAGCCTCCCATATCTCTGCCTTTCCCTCCATCTCTCCCCTATCTCCTCGGCCTCCTCCTCCTCCTCTATCTACACCATCATCTCCTCCTCTACCTCCCTAACCTCCATCATCCCCTCAAACTTTTCCTCGTGCTCCTCTCCTCTGACCCTTCTGTCATTTTTCCACTGGTGCAGGTTTATCTAGGTATGTCAATGGAATAGGCTTGTGATCTTCTCACCATGTGTCATACTTGGGTGTAGTACTCGCATCCATCGGTCCCCCTTCCCAATCCCACTACATGGGTTGTAATGCATATATATCCTACTCCATTATGGTCACAGGAATCATCGATCCCCAAGGTTGTATCTCCTAGTTAGATCGAGAAAACTCTGCAGAACCAACAGGTACTCCCTGTTGCTCACCAAATTGTCGTCTCACCCTCTTGGGGAGGTACCTCTCTATAATGTGTTGGCTCTAAATAGTCTTCCCAATCAAATATAGAGGTTTTCAACAAAATGGTAGGTGATTATCATCATCATAAAAGGTTAGTCTACCCCTATAAGGTCTCCATGTAAAGAATCCAGCAAGTTGATAGTATGACACCAATAGCCAATGTCACCAACATGTGTCTAAGAAATAGGGCCCCTATAGATAAACACATATGGCAACCCCTCTCTGAGCTCTCTTGAACCGATGGTCTACATATTGCAATATGCTCCCAAGCCCAAACCATCAAGAGCATCACCCCACAGCTGATGCTCTGACCACCTCTATAGGCCACAATGTGTAGCTTAAAGTACAACATCACCAACATGCTTGACCCCCATGCATACATGGTGTCTTGAGTCAACATATTGACTAACATCTCTCCCCAACTAATTGGAAATATATGGTCATGCCAATTAGGGCATACCACTCCACCAATGGTTTTGCAAATAACAATAGTGAATAACTCATCCCTTTTCCAAAGTGTCCCAAGGGATCTCATACTCCTCCACACCCAGCTCTGCCTCATCCTCATACTTGAATTTCACTGTAATCATGGAATATCCTTGCTCTAGGTCGTATGCCACACACTCTCCTCAAATCAGCAAGTGAAAGGAGTTGGTCTCTGAATACTAGCACTCGGCAAGTGTGGTCAATAATCCCCTATTTTCTTGAATCATGGGCATGAATTTCACATGATATAGCCCCAAGGAATACAGTCTCTCCCTATGGGCATTGGTCAGTTGTCAATACAATCTGAAACTCGAAGGGCGGTGCTTGCGGGTTAGGATTAGGTCTAATGACACCTGTGATCACATGCAAGTGCACTATGTCAATCCAAATGCCTCTACAAACCTATTTGATCTTGACATTAGAGAAAATTTCATCAAAAACAAAGTTAAAAATTTTGACAGTCAATTGTGTCAAACTTTCTCGCATCTATGGCTTAAAATTCAAATGTGTCGAACCACATCTCAAATATGATCTTTTGAGAAAATGCAACGTTCCACATTGCAAATGCATTGAAAAATTTCACATGTAGGTCGAAATCCACACATGTGTCATTTTGTCTAGCAATTGCATCGCATTTTGCAAATATGATGCAAAAAATTCAGTTGCATCTAAACTTAAGAAATCGTGTCGATGCGTGTCACTCATGGGAAACCACAGTCACATGCAACTCACGTGATATAAAATGTGGCTAATCAAGTTAGTTGCATTTGTTTGCTCACTTTTGGAGGCCTAAATCTACCAAAAATTGACAAAATCACAAAGCAAAGTTAGAGCACTTACTACGTCCCCTGAGCGCTCTGGTCACCTATATGTCTGAACTCGATATCTGTGACGTGTTATGTGTGGAATCAGCATGTTTTTTGCAGCATCTCCTTAGCAGGCTTTGCACTCACTCTCACTATTCAATCAACTCCAATTCACAAATGACTATTTTTGGCAACCCTAGGCCCATTTATAGTCTTCTAAAAGTGGGATTTTGCAACCTTGTGTGCTGGTAGTGTCAAATCTTGTGGTCTAAGCCCATTCTTGTTGTCTTATTGAGCCCTAATCATTTTTTGTTGATTTCATGGACCTTCTATCAGCTTGTCAGAAAATTTCACTTTTTTTTTCAAAAATTCGAGAACATTTCTAAGGGGGCATGGGTCTATCCCACCTTCTTCAAGGCTTGCTAGGGCATAGTCTAAGTTTTATTTTCCTATTTATTCTTTGACACAATGCTCAAATAACATTATGTCAAAGAGGGGAAAAATGTAGACACTAAAAAATTTATTGGTCTGCGAGCATCATTTTTCCATTATCTTTGTCTTCGTCTCCACATAATTAAATAGTTTTAATTATTTAATTATTACCCTTGATCATGTTTTTCTATTAATTAAATAATTTTATTTATTTAATTAATTCAATTCCTGACATTTATTCATCTTAGATCAATTAAACAAATTATCCTTTTAATTGTGTCACTCACACCTGTATTCTCTCTATAATTAAATAAATTTTAATTTATTTAATTATTCATTGTGCGATATTCGTCTATAGTTAATTATTTATCTATTCATTGGCCTTATTTATTCCTCTATAGTTAAATAATTGTTAAAATTATTTAACAATTCCTTGCTACTCTTCCACCATTAAATAATTAATCTAAACTAATTACCTAATATCTTATTTCTATTCCTCTTATTTAATTAGTCACATAATCAATTTAATTAAATGCCCACTTTCCTTTTCTTCTACAAATAAATAATTTAAATAATTATTTATTCCTACCTGGTCAAAGATGCTCTTCTCATGAATCAAATAATTTATTTAATTCCTCCATTATCCCTCCACTCTCTCATTTCAAATTTGGATCGTTGATTATCTCTGGTCTCCTCTCAATCTTGACTATTCATTCATAGCCGTCCCTAGCCCACTGCTCTATGGTGCATTCATCCTCCACCGTCGATCTTGAAATATTTCTGGAACTTTGATCTCATCCATCCATTTGTATGTCTCTTTTATAAAAGGAGGTTGTCTCCATCATTTTGGCTTAGCAACCACATATCTCCAACATTCGTGCTTATATTTGTAGGTATTTGCACACAACAAAATCTGAGAGCTACTTGCAAAGGCATATTTGAGGAGAGGCAAGGAAGGTGATCCAACTTCAATATGGAGATTTTGTATTGATCTCTTTTATTATTTGCTTTCCATTTAGTTTTTTCTTGTTTTATTGGATTTGGGTTCCTTAGATTTAATAGAGTGGTTTCTATGTATCTATTCTATTTTGGATTTGAATCTAGCCCCTATCTTATAGTAATTATTTAGAATCAACTTCAAGTACTTTTTTGGATCAATAGAATTCTCAAGTTTGCATAGAAAATTAGTTGTTTTTTCTCTCTTTATGATAGTTGTTTGGTACAACAATCAACTCCAATTATTCATCATAATATATTTCCTCGTAGGTATTAGTTTCACATGTATGCATAAGGGATGAAACCCCTACTCTTGTGGGGTGTGCAACCCCAAGTTCCTCCTATTCTTGAGGAGGTTGATCTATAGTGTTGTTTCCACCAAGCACCAACCCAACTAATGTTTTGATTGAATTATCATTGGCCACTCCACGATGTCAAAGCTACCCTCTTGCCACCACCACTCCACCCAAGCTAGTGATGCCACCTCTACCCCACTGTTACGGGGCTTATTTTTTAAGGTATAAAGTAGGGATTTTTTTCTCTCTTTTTCATACTTATTTTCCCCAATTCCTTTATGAAAACCTATAAATAGACCCCCTTATTCCTCTTATTTGGATATTCTTTCAATCTATTTTTTCATACATGCTTACACTTTGAAGTAATAATTTAATTATGCAATTTATCTCTTGCAAATGCTCTTGGAGGTGATTTGTTGAAGCTTATGCTTTTGGAGTTATCTCATGCTTTGGAGCTTACTTCTCTTTGGTCTTAGCCCTCTTGTAGCTTAATTTCTTCCTTTTGTCCCTAGATGTTGTCCATTCATTTTCCCTCTCTCTAGATATTAGCAACCCCATTTTATTATCTAATTTTTCCCATCATGTCACCCTCATCCTTCTTTGTCATCCTTTTGCCTCAAAAATATTTTTTAAGTCCATTTTATCATCCATTTCCATCTCTTATCCATTGTCAATTATTGCACACCTTCTAGGTTTAGCCATTAAATCCTAGGATATTTCCTTTTTATTCCACCAGTCCATTATAAACATGTGTTTTCCCATCTTAAGTCTACATACATAATTTTTAATATTTTTCATGTGGTGTTTTATTGAAATAACTCACAAGGGGGCCAACTAAAGGGTGAACTTCAAATTTAATAAGGGTCATGACCAAAAAGTATAATTTTTTTAACCTAAAAATTAGATTCAATTATACTTGGGGTAAAGATTCAAAGCGCTTCTAGATAGAAAATTATCATGGTGTAAAGATATGAAAAATGGGATCTTATTTATATTTTTTAAATATGTAATTTATTATAATATCTAAATGATAACATTTAGAAATGTAAAGGATGAAAATTTTGATATTTTTCCTAACTTTGACAAAGGAAAAAAGTGCATGTGTATGGCCCACATAATTACTAGTAGATGAAATTATTTTGTAAAATCTCTTTGTAGACAAATCTAATTGATGTTAAGTCTTGGGATTGGTAATTTTTTATAATTTTATCAAATATTTTTTATTAATTTTTTTTTATTATTTTATCAAATATTTGTTATTAATTATTTAGTAAGAGTAAGGTATAAATTTGAAACCTCTAGTGTACAACCACCTTAATTTAACCTAAAATAAAAAAAACATTAGTGTTTCAAAACTAAAAGTTATCAAAAATAGAAATAAATATTGTTTCAAGTTTATGAGACTTTATGTTTAAAAATTAATAAATAGGTAGAAAAATGGGTTTAAATTTTTCAAAACTAAAAACATTTGAAATCTAGAGTTTTCCATCTACAAAAGGGTTTAATTTTGTCTAAAATTGTTAAAAATAAAGTTTCCATCCATATTGTTGAAGGTAGTTTTAGTGATGGATGGTATCATTAAATTATACTTGTAGTTTCAAAAAAATTCTTTTGATTTTCAAGGATAAAACCAAACCAATAGTTGGGGGAAATGTTTTTCTACACCCTTAATCTTAGAGTTTGCATACGGTTATGAGTAGTCAACTTGTGGCTAACTTAACTCTTAATTAAGTAATATTATAATTATTATATTATTTAGTTATTTAGGTTAACTTAGGGCTTATATTTTGTTATCTAAGCTAGCTTGGGCAATATACTAGGTATAAGTGGGGTATATATAGGAGGTAGTGAGTCTTATTTGATCATCATATTATTAATTATGTTCTCATTAGAGATATTTAAAGGTTTATCCCCTCAAAGTGGCTTGTTTATCATAGTTATTATAGAGTATTTTTATAATATTTTATATCATAGTCACTTTTTGTACAAGTTACTTCATTACAAGTGGTATCAAAGCATGATATTGGCACCATGAGGGAAAGGCATATTTTTCAATTTTGGAGGTCAACTTGTGAAGTGTATATATCTCAAATTTTGAAAAAAAAATCTTGATTTTTGGAGGTCAACTTGTGAAGTGTATATATCTCAAATTTTAGAAAAAATATTGATTTTTGGAGGATTTTTTAAGAACATATTCAAGCATCTACAATCAAAATTTCATATAAATTGAAGCAAAATTAAGCAGTTTATTGCAAAATTAGGGTCTTTTCCAAATTTATTTGAAAAACACATCTCTCCAGTTATGGAAATTTTTGTCTTATTTTTAAAATATTTTCAAGAACACCTTAAAGCATATAAAATTCAAATTTTAGATGAATTGGATTCAAATTAAGTGATTTATTGCATAATTAGGGTTTCCAACAATTTTTCTCACGAGACTACAAATCAACTAATTTCTTGGATATTTTTCTAGGAAAGTGAGATTGGGGCCCTTGTAAGTTATAGTAATTTTTTAGATCATTTATATTTAATTTGTGTGATTTACTGTAAGATTTTTCTTTTCCATCATGATAGGGCTTGCAACAAGAGGCAAAAAGAATATTGTCACACTTGAAAAATCTCCTGATAAGGATGAGGTAATAATTGAGGATATTACTCCTGAGAAAATCAACAAGGTTAAGGAATAAATTTTATTAGTGAAGATGAAGATGGATGATATGCATCAATTGGCATGAGATATATAACACCTAACAAGAGATATATCGATCTTACAAAGAATTTTAAGTGCTTTTATAAAAGGATCACAAATGGTGTCTCAAGTAACCAAGGTAGACCATCTAGGTCAGCTAATATTGATCTAAATGCTAAGTCATATGGAATCTAGGAACTTGATACCAAAGATGGATATGTGAAATTTTGATGGCAAGGATCCACTAATGTGGATAAACCAAATGGATATTTTTTTCATGTACATCAAATACTAGTATAAAAAAGGTGACAATGTTGTCCCTATATCTAGAACTAGATCAATTCATTTGGTATTAATGGCTATGTACTCAACGATAGAAAAATGGCCTCATTGTCTAATGATATTTTTTTATAGAGGAGCTACAATCATAGTATAAAAATAGTGTGATCGAAAACTTCTTCAACCAACTAGTTGAACTTCAACAAATAGGATCAGTCATGGATTACATTCATAAAGTTCAAAATATAACCTTGAAAGTGGATACAATTACATAGGATAACTTGAATGAATTATTTTTGGGTAGTCTCAAGGATCACATTCAACATGAGGTACACATGTTTATTCCTAGCTCTATAATTGAGTCCTTTATCTTAGAACACAAGGTAGAGGAGAAGTATTTAATTCCCAAAAGGCAAGAGGTTAATGGGATAAGAGAGAAAGGATTCTTAGCACCTTCTCTCCCTCAACCTACTATATTAACACCACAATAAATTGAGAAGAGAGAAAAAGGGTTATGATTCAATTGTGATAGCTTATGTTCTTTGTCCTTGGTCAACTCACGCATCAAAATCCATTATTAGCTCAAATCCCTACTCATAATGTTGCAGGGACTCCACATGATATTTCCAATATCCCAACACCAAGGCAAGGCTCCTACCCATATTGCTTTGGGATAGGAAAGATTACCTCCTTTTTTTTCACCAGCATGATTATACATCTCAAATATAATCTTGTTAGTAGGTAAAAAAATCAAATAGCACCATTTCTTGGATATATCTTCACCATCTCACATTTCCTGTCACAATACCAAGTCCATTAGTATGTTAGGGGTACCAAACCCTTAGGCTAATCCAAATAAAGAACTTCCCTCAAAACTTGGGTACCAACTTTCTTAATATCCATGAAGTGTTTCCCATGAACAAGCCCCACTATCAACACCTTGTGTATCATAGGAGTGACTACTGTTAGGAAAAAATTGATTGCGGAAATTTTTTTCCTAATGCCAAGACTTAGAGGAGAAAAGAGATATGCCTTTCAAAAGTTTATAATTACAATTCATTAAGATGCACATGTAGGAAATTACAGAACTAAGAAATACATTCAAACACAAATGACACCAAATTTACATGGGAAAACCCTCACGGGAGAAAAACCCACCACACCAAAGAAAAACTCTTGTATTACAGCAAAATAATTTGCATACAAGTTTCAGTCTCTCCTTCACAGGTGACAAATACTATAACAAAAAAATTCCCTGATCAACCTTACACTAAATAACACTGTTACAATGCTTCTCGACTTAGCATACAATGATATTCACAAACTGATCACACATCAATCATACAATCATCCAACCTTCAACCCGTTACAATTCTGGTGTGTTACCATGCACAACAAATGCCGCGATTAATTCATTCTCTACAAAACCGGTTCGATTCAACTTCCCTTGCAGACTAATCGTCAAAACTTATCAAGAATCCAAACGGCCTCTATCTAAGTCAGCAACCTCCACTGAATGGCGTACACATCAACAGTCAACAGGTCCATCTAAGGTTGGTAAAATTAAGATTGAGAACATAAATTTAAAGAGAAGGATGGATGCTCTATAAGAAACTAGAGAGAGGGATAAAGAGGAGTTCATTGACATGATTGTAGCCTTAAAATAAGTATAAAATAAAATAAAGGATAGAATTAATAGAGTCATTGAAGTTAGAAAATGCATCATAAAATATAGTGTTGTGGTCCTAAAATATCCAACTAAAAGACTAAAGAGGACCAAAGGTAACCCTCATCCAACCTAATAGATAAAAAAGAATGATAATGCTAGTCCTAGTACTAGGATGAGAAGTAGTAAATTGAAAAAGGATTGAATTTGTTGAAACCTATAAATCTAAGTAATTTATAGTGCTTTATGTTACCCCCTAATGATTCCCATCAATTATAACCAATATGAGAAATCTCAATGGTGTATCAAGTTCAATTCCTTCTGATAGTTGCATTTCCCCCTTGTCAGGCTATAGTCAAAATCCCATTTGTAAAAATCTAAAATTGGCTAGTATTTAACTTTTTAGTCTTTCGAGCTTCCGATTATCTTCTTGCTTGCACACCATTTATATCGATATTTGTATCCTATTTAGTTTACCCTTTTAATCCTTCACTTTCCTAAATTTATTAGTTTTTGGTCATCAACCTTAACCCTTGACCCTTATCGCTTTCCTTTCGTTAGCCATAATTCCTCCCCCTGATTATTGAAGTTTTGATAAATCCTTTGAAAAATGACTATGTCGATGTTTCAGACTTTGGGGATCGACATTCCTCCTTACCTTTTACCATCATTTCGTTACAAGACATAAGCCTTTGACCTGATCCTTGGTCCCCCATATCTTACTTTTGGCTTTTGAAGATCGAATCCTTCCTCTAACTTTTGTATTATCTTTGCGATAAGACATAAGCCTTCCTCACGACTCTCGATTCCTTATGACGTAACTTTTTGGTCTTTTGAGAATCAGTCTTTCCTCTCATCCTTTATCACAATTTTGTGATAAGGATTAAGTCTCATTCCCAACTCTCGACTCCTGAAATTTTCTTTCCCTCCACATTTTTTCTAATCTTTCCATTTTTCCTTTCATCTTCTCGTTCTTCTAGCAAGTAGTACACCCGAAGCCTAATGTCTGAAAAAGATGGTTTCTTGGACTTATGGACATTTTAATGATTGAACCAAGTAGCTTTGGGCCCAAAATTTTAGTGATGTTCTCGATTGATGTGATTTTTGTTGTTGGCGCTATGAATACTGCAACTACCCTCTCAACTAATATATTTGATTTTTAGGGCTATAGGGATGATCTTAAATGTATTTATTTAACAACTACAAGTGGGACAAGGTGGTTCCCATGCTTCTTTATGGTTTGAATACATCCTTTCTGAAAAAAAATGATCCTTAGTAGAGATTTGTTATAGATTTTGCAGGGTTTTCTTTCTCATTTGCATGCTCATTAATGCTAAGACATGGATTTATGGTGTGTGACCATGTGAAAATGATACCATATGACATGAGAACCTGATACAGTCTCTCACATTCATGGTTCATCTTCTGCAATTTTTATGTGGTAAAAGATATATATATATATATATATATATATATATATATATATATATATATATATATATAAGTCTGGGTCAGAGGAGAGAAAAGAGAAGATGATAAAATTTCTACAAAGAGAATCAGTTGTAGAGCCAACAAAAGAAAAATACTCACAAGAAACCCTAGTCTTTGATTTCTAGCTCTAGGTGTAGTTATTTTTGTCTTGTAATGATCTAGGTTTTTTCCTGAACTTGTAATAATATTTGTAACATTTTAATATTGATTGATTAAAGGTAGAATCAACCTTATTTGAGTGTCTCCTTATGTATGGTATGTATTTCCAAATGTATGTTGATTAGTTTTTTCAACTAGTTTAGTCTATAAAATCCTTGCAAAGCCTTTTTATGGTATCTTTTCGATATAATAAAGGAAATGTGTGGGTATGCTTGAGGATTACTAAAAGAATAATCTCCTAATATTCTACAACTATATATTGTATTTTTAAATAAATATATAGAGCCCAGCTTGCTTATGCATTTTGAAGGGCATAGTCTTTTGTGGTGACTTGATTAAGCCATCACCTTGTTTTCAATTGTTGCTTGTTTAATTAAACATAGAGACTCTATTAACCAATGGATAAAGGCATTGGTCTATGATTGGATTTCTCTCCCATCATCCTCGACACACTCTAAATACATCAACTTAAACACCTTTTAAAGTTTTACTTTCCATGTGTTTTATTGTCATGTCTAAATGAATACAACAATACAAGGGTGTATCATAAACTCATTCTTAGACACTTGTATGGTAGATTATCTGTTAATAAGGTACTCATCCTTACATGTCCAAACTAATACATAGGTATATTGTGATACTAGTATTCAGATACATAGTGCAGTGGGTATAGTTTGTTGTAAGGTATTGTTCAATGTTTCAATCATCAATTCAACATCTTAGGGAGAAACCCCCTTGGTCTTCCAAAGACAAAAGTGATGGAAGTCTTACCCACCTCAATAATTGGTCCTTAGCTGCCCAACATAAATATAGGTTTGTGGTATTCTTCCCAAGTTTGACTCCCTTGACACCTAGAAGATTATCAAGCCTTAGGGATTTGGGGCCTACATCTTTGGTCACCAACAAAACTAATGAGAAAGACCTAGATGACTATGTAAAACTTGATAAAAAAATTTACAATTAAGAGTTGGAGGCTACTAAGGCTCTATGAAAGTTGTATCTTGTAGATCCAGGTTTGTGTTCCTTTTTATCTATTTTGTTTCTTGTTGTTCTTGAACTCTGGTTTTTGGACAACTTTTATGTTATTAGTCACTTGATTTTTGGTTGATATTTTGTTGTACTAGGTTTTAGGATCCCTATAAAACATATTTACCCTTAATAAAAATAAACCCCTAGATTTATAATGTAGATCCAATGAAAAAATAAAATTGTCATTTGAATGTTCAATTAAGTCCCTTCCTCACTTGTTCTAACATAATATGATCTCTAAAGGCAGAGCTAAAGTTATTTTCCCAGGTTCTGATGAAACTAAACTGAAGGCAAAAGGAAAACCTAGTGTTTCCCCCCAGGGGAAGGGCAAGAGGAAGGTTTCAGAGGACCCCTCTATTGAAACCAATTAGGATGATCCTTAGATGACCCCTTCATCGGAGTACTCCAAATAGCCTGCTACTGATAGAAAGAATAGGCCTTGGTATCCTAGTGATCTCAAGGAGGATGACCATTACTTTAAAGTCGAGCGTGATTTTCCTACTGATATCCTTGCTATCGCTCGAAATGGATCTGTGGACTTTTTCAGGTTGATGAGATGGGTTTTCTTTGAAATTAAGGAGATTAAATTGAATCAGAGGGCTATCAACAACAAGCTGGATAAGATTGATATGACAAACAACACCAATAAAGATAGTGAAAATACCACTGACTTATGGACTGAGGATGAAAAGAGATATATGGTGGATTGAGGATGAAAAGAGATATATGGAGGAAAAGCTAAAGAATGTTAAAGAGTCCATTCAGAAGGTGTTGGAAATGAGCCACAAGATCTTAAAATCTACTGCGAACACTACGAACACTATGAATATGATGGTTGAAAATTTGGAAAATGTTTATCAGGTAAGGATTGCTGAGGATCTGGAAGTTGAGAAAGAACAAAGCCAGGTGGAGGGTGTTGGGCCGAGAAAAAGAACTAGAGTGAACCTGAAGAGGAAGGCTGAAAAGACCCCTGTTAACATTTAGGAGATCAAGAAAGCAACTTTAAATATGAACAATCTGGAGTAGGAGGTGGCAGACATCTTGAGGAATCTGGCCTAGTGACTAGATTTTCGTGGGGTTTTTACTTGTTTTTTGCTCTGCTTCCTTTGTGCTAGTTATATGTTTTCTTCTTTGTTGGAAACTTTCTGTTCTTTGATCTGCACTATTTCTTGCTATATCTTTTTGTTCCTTGCTGTTAAAGGGTTTCGGGACCCTTCAAAACCTGTTTTTTCCTTAATCAAAAACATAATCACATTTTAATAAGAGGAGTCTATCAGCATGCAAGATATGAGTTTTTAAATGGCCTCATACCCTCTCATAAGAATGAATAATATCTTAATAAGGTAGCCTTAATCCCTTGCAACTAGTGGACTTTATTTGAAATGGCAACACCATCTATCAAAATTAAATCATCCTTGGTACATCTAACCTTGTTGAGAGGCCAAGGTTCTTATACCATGTTTTTCATAATAAAATATTTGGAAGTATTACCATAGAAGCATTGAGAATAGTTGGATTGAAATTTTTAAAAATTCTAGTAGTTCTCCCTAAAGCAAGATTCATAATATAACAACTACGAATTTCAAAATACTCATGATCTATTCTAACATTTTCCTTCACTATAATGACAAGCCAATTGCTTGAACAATTCCTTGTACTATAAAGGATTATCATGAGAATAATAGACTAACATAATCATTTTATAGCCTATAACATGCCTCTTATAATCACTTTATATGATATTTGGCATTGTTTATTCCATGTGATTACACAAAATCTAGCATGTGTTGTCTTATTATGTTGCCATTTGATGCCAGTTGAGCCAGAGATGTTTCCCTATTATGTCATTCACCAAACTAGCTGTTAGGAAAAATTTGATTGCGGAACAAATTTTCCTAATGCCAAGACTCAGAGGAGAAAAGAGATATGTCTTTCAAAATTTTACAATTACAGTTCATTAAGATGCACATGTAGGAAATTATAGAATAGAGAAATACATTCAAACACAAATGACACCAAATTTACGTGGGAAAACCCTTACGAGAGAAAAACCCACCACACCAAAGAAAAACTCTTGTATTACAACAAAATAATTTACATACAAGTTTCAGTCTCTCCTTCATAATTGACAAATACTACAAAAAAAAATTAATTTACATACAAGTTTCAGTCTCTCCTTCATAATTGACAAATACTACAACAACAAATTTCCCTGATCAACCTTACACCAAATAACACTGTTACAATGCTTCTCGACTTAGCATACAATCATATTCACAAACTAGTCACACATCGATCATACAACCATCAAACCTTCAAACCGTTATGATTCTAGTGCGTTACCATGCACAACAAATGCCACGATCGATTCATTCTCTACACAACTGGTTCGATACTTCCCCTGCAGACTAATCGTCAAAACTTCTTAGGAATCCAAACGACCTCTGTCCAAGTTAGCAACCTCCACTGAATGGCGTACACATTAGCAATCAACAGGTTCGTGTGTTTCCCCCTTCATATTTTGCTTGTCATGGCCAGGGTCCACCAAGACACGTGTACACTACTTGTGAAGTTTCGAAGAATAAAAAAAGGAATCTACAATATTCCTAATAAGTCTCTCGAAAAGACTTAACACAATGACACATGTTCAAAGCCTGCACACCCCTCATGAGTCACCCAGGACCCACCACAAGAGGCATGGGACTAGCGGACACTGTGATTAATCCAACAAGTGTCAAATGCTCAGTCAATTCTGCTTACTTCACAAGAGTCTGTCGGTCCTCACCACAAAGGAGCGCATAATAGAACGAGCACCATTGGATTAAACACATCGCAACCATAGATCAGGATCACCTTAATCGATACACTCTGCTGTGGTCCCCATTGCCATTGGAATCCAACTCATTTCCGTCTGCCAACGGTCCATTGGCGTAGCATGGTGAGAAGTTCCACCGATAAAAAACATCACATATCGACATATCGGTGAGACAACACATTGTCACTCACCGATATGTGATCGCTCTGTCGATGAAGCCAAGATTCATCGTGCTATCACCAAAGAGAAGGAAGTACTCTACGGTATAGAGAAAAAGGCATGAACAAAAGCTAAGTTCATCAAGTTCTTAATAGAGGTTCAAGCCAACAAGTTGAGGCACATTTTCCAACAAGATCCCACTTGACGAAGACTTACTGGCTTCCTCCAGACTTCAAACTTATTGAAGATCATAGGCTCCAAGGCCCATCAAACTTGCACACCACCTGAACTTTTTCGTGCTCACTGGCTTTGTCAATGCATCAACAACATTCTTCAGAGTATCCACCTTTTCTAAACAAACCTTTCCATCCTCCACCATATCTCGAACAAAGTGATACTGCACATCGATATGTTTCATCCTAGCATGGAAAGTTGGATTTTTTGCCAGACAAATGGCACTCTAACTATCACATAAAATAGTAATTTTCCCTACATCAAAACCAATATCAGAACACAACCTTCTAAGCCAAACAACTTCCTTATAGGCGTGAGTTGCTGCCATGTACTTAACCTCCGTAGTGGACAAAGCGACTACAGCTTGTCGCTTGCTCATCCAACTAATTGCATCACCATTCAACATGAAAGTATATCCACTAGTGGACCTTCTGCTGTTAATGTCCCCTACCCAATCAGAATCCACATATCCACGAATACTGAGAGTCCTTTGTGAACTAACCAAATTTCCATGGTAACACATAGTATATTCTGAAGTGCCCCTTAGATATCTAAACAATCTTTTCACAACATCCCAATGTGTCCTTCCTGGATTCACCATAAAATGAATAAGAACTCCTACTGCTTGGGCAATGTCTGGCCTTGTATAGACCATTGCATACATTAAACTACCAACTGGACTAGCATAAGGCACTCTGGTCATGTCCTCCATCTGAGTAGGAGATTTTGGACAATCTTCAACAGATAGCTTTGTCCCCTACAAAACTGGAACAACTAGCTGCTTGCAATCATTCATACCAAATCTCTCCAGAATAGTATTAATATACTTACTCTAGCTAAGCCAAAGTTTTCTTCTTTTTTTGTCCCTGGTTATTTCCATCCCCAGAATATACCTAGTTGCACCAAGATCTTTCATTTCAAACTTTGCAGACAACTGAGATTTTAGATCAGAAATCATTAACTTACTATTTCCTATGAACAACATATCATCAACATAAAGGACAATAATAAGTACCCAATCATTTTCAGTCTTATAGTACACATAATGATCTGCTTTTGATCTTACAAATCCTAATAACAAAACAAATGTGTCAAATTTATGGTACCACATTCTAGGTGATTGTTTCAAACCATACTAAGATTTTTTCAACTTGCAAACCAGATTTTCTTTACCTTTTCTCACAAAGTGCTTAGGCTGGGACATATAAATTTATTCTCCAAGATCACCATGAAGAAATGTTGTCTTCGCATCCATTTTCTCAATCTCCAAATCATATGTTGTTGCAAGTGACAAAAGAAATCTGATAGATGTCAGCTTTGCTATAGGAGAAAAAAATTCCCCATAATCAATTCCCTCTACCTAGGAATAACCCTTCGCAACCAATATCACTTTATACTTCTCAAAACAGCCATCCAGACCAATTTTATTTTTAAACACCCATTTGCAACCCACAGGCTTTCTACCTTCAGGCAATGGAACCAGATGCCAAGTTTCAGTTTTCTTTAATGACGCCATTTCTTCATTCATGGCTTCCAATCAAGAATCTGAATCAAACATTTCAGTTGCCTCTTTTACAGTCCTAGGCTCATCTATGTTAGTAATCAAAGCATAGGCACAACTAGAATCTAACATAGAGAATCCATACCTATCTGGTTGTTTCTTATCATGTGTAGAACTTCTCATAGACTGAGGTTGAGGTTGTGGTTCTTCTTCTTGTTCAGAACTCTCACAGCTGCTCAAATTCTCCTTAGTTTCAGGTACACTTTCAATGTGTTCCTTTTTTTTGGAGTTAGAGGTATCTCAACAACATCATTCTTTTCTTATTTTTCTTTCATCTCTGACTGCAAATCCACTGAAGAATGTTTTAGCTCCCAGAAGATTACACTTTTGTTGTACAATACCTTCTTAGTCATAGGATTCCAAAGTTTATATCCTTTCACACCAAGTCCATACCCAATGAAGATACATTTTTTAGCTTTGTTGTCCAATTTAGATATTTTTACATCCGGCACATAAACATATACTTTGAAGCCAAAGACACGATTATGTCTAAGAGAGGGCTTCTTACCAAACCAAGCTTCCATAGGCATTTTGTCAACAAGTGCTGACAAAGGGGAACAATTCAATAAGTAATATGTTGTAGCCATAGCCTCAGCCCAGAAATTCTACTCTAGACCAGCATTTCTCAACATACTTCTTGCCTTCTCCATCTATGTCCTATTCAACCTTTCAACAACTCCATTTTGTTGCAGAGTGTAAGGTGTTTTTTATGCCTCTTAATCCCATGGTCTTTGCAATACCTTTCAAACTCATCAGAACAAAATTGACCGCCATTGTCAATCCTTAAACACTTTATTTTTCTTCAAGTCTGATTTTCCACAAGGTTTTTAAATTCCTTAAATGACTAAACACTTCTGATTTACTTTTCTTAAAGTACTAAAAATGCCCTTCTCGAATAATCATCAATAAAAGAAACATAATACCTAGACTTAGATAACAAAGGAACATCCACTAGACCACACACATTGGAATGAATATAATCCAGAACACCAAAAGATTTGTGAGGACTAGTGTAAAATTAAACACGGTGTTGTTTACCATATATACAATGTTCACAGAATTCAAACTCAAGGTTACAATCATCAAGCCCCTCAACCAGGATTTTATTTTTCAAGAATTTTAAACCTTTCTCACCAATGTGACTAAGCCTCTAATGCCAGAGCATAGTATTTTCTACTAGAAGTTTAACTTCCAAGGAATTTTCTCCAATGGGAACATTTTCATTCTTCTCTTCACGAACAACCTTTTGTGACTTTGCAGAGACACTATTGCATTGAACAGCTAGTGCGTCTAGCTTGTACAGATTATCAATCCGAGCACCCCTAGCCAGCACCATCAAGCCTCTAGTCATTTTGCATCCATTACTTTAGAACGAGACTTGCACTCCAACATCGTTCAACTTGCTTACATAAAGTAATTTTGAGCCAAGCCTGGTATATGCATTACGCCATCAATTCCCTTAACTCTACCATCAGGAAAATGAATTATGACTCTTCCACAACCAACTATCTCTAGAGATGAATCGCTTGCTAGATACACCTTTCCACCATCAGATTCTACATACTTAGTAAACCAGTCTCTGTGAGATGTCATGTGGAAAGATGCTCCAGAATCAATCAGCCAGACATCATTTGATGCCTAAGTTGCCAAGGTTGCAATGAAAGCATTTGCATCGCTCTAAGAAGAGTCATTGTTGGAAGAGTTTCTCTTTTTATTCTTCTTCTCCTCTTTTCAATCCTTTCGGACATGACTAGGATGCCCACAATTCTAGCACTTCACCTTGGACTTCTTTCCAAGAGACTTTGATCTCCCTTCTGATTTTGACTTGGACTTCTTGTCCTTCTTCTTGCCTTTTTATTTCAATCTACCTCAAACAACAAGAGCCTCCTTTGCAATCTCATAAGATTTCCTTCTCATCTCTTCTGATAACAAAGAATCAACCACATCTTCCATCTTGAAAGTGGTTGTCGTGCTCCCAATCACCATCACCAAGTGATCCCACGAATCCGACAAAGAACACAACAAGAGCATACATCAATCTTCTTCATCAATCTTCACACCTACAGATGTTAACTGAGAAATCAGCATGTTAAAGGTATTCAACTGATCAGAAATAGATGTTCCTCCCTCCATTTTCAAAGATTACAACTTCTTCCTCAAAAAAACCTTATTCACCAAGGACTTGCCCTGATAAATATCTCCCAGTCTTTTCCATAAAGAAGATGCAGCCTTCTCTTCATGAATATTCAGAAGAATTGAATCTGCCAAATAGATTCTTATCAACCCTTTTTCTTTTTGATTTGCGAGGTCCCAATCTTCTTTCTTCATGCCTATAGGTTTCATTCTAGACATAGCAACCCAGATATCACGGTCAACCAATAGATCTTCCATTTTGAGTTTCCACAACTCAAAATCATTGCCATTGAATTTCTCAATATCAATTCTTCTAGATGTACTTGTTGATGCCATCTCACTCTGTAATTAGAAAAATTCAAGAACTCTATAAAACTCCCACTTAACAAAAATTGACACAAAAAATCCAACCTACCCACAAGGATAACACAACCGGTTGAGCTCTGATACCACTTGTTAGGAAAAATTCGATTGTGGAAATTCTTTTCCTAATGCCAAGACTTAGAGGAGAAAAGAGATATGCCTTTCAAAATTTTACAATTACAGTTCATTAAGATGCACATGTAGGAAATTACAGTATTGAGAAATACATTGAAACACAAATGACACCAGATTTATGTGGGAAAACCTTTACAAGAGAAAAACCCACCACACCAAATAAAAACTCTTGTATTACAACAAAATAATTTACATACAAGTTTCAGTCTCTCCTTCACAAGTGACAAATACTACAGCATTAAATTTCCATGATCAACCTTACACCGAATAACACTGTTACAATGCTTCTCGACTTAGCATACAATGATATTCATAAACTGATCACACATCGATCATACAACCATCAAACCTTCAACCCGTTATGATTCTGGTGTGTTACCATGCACAACAAATGCCACGATCAATTGATTCTCTGCACAACCAGTTCAATTCAACTTCCCCTACAGATTAACCGTTGAAACTTATCAAGAATCCAAATGACCTTTGTCCAAGTCAACAATCTCCACTGAATGACATCCACATCAATAGTCAATAGGTCCATGTGTTTCCCCCTTCATATTCTACTTGTCATGGCCAAGGTCCACCAAGACACGCGTACACTGCTTGTGAAGTTTCGGAGAATCAAAAAAGGAATCTACAATATTCCCAATAAGTCTCCCAAAAATACTTAACATGACAACATGTGTTCGAAGCCTACACACCCCTCATGAGTCACTGGGGACCCACCATAAGAGGCATGGGACTAGCGAACATCGTGATTAAGCTGACAAGTGTCAAACGCTCAATCAATTATGCTTGCTTCACAAGATTCTGTCGGCCCTTACCACAAAGGAGCACAAAATAGAATGAGCACCATTGGATTAAACACATTGCAACCATAGATCAGGATCACCTTAACTGATACACTCTATTGTGGTCCCCACTTCCATCAGAATCCAAATCACTTCTTTCTACCAACGTTCCATCGGCCTAGCCTGGTGAAAAGTTCCACTGATAACGCCAAGTCACACTGATACAAAACATCACATATCAGCATATCGGTGAGATAACACATTGTCACTCATCGATATGTGATCGTTTTGTCAATGAAGCCAAGATTCATCGCACTACCACCAAAGAGAAGGAAGTACTCCATGGTATAGAGGAAAAGGCATGAATAGAAGCTAAGCTCTTCAAGTTCTTAACAAAGGTTCAAGCCAGCAAGTTGAGGCACATTTTCCAATAGCTACTTGTGTATTCACTTTGATACCAAATATGCCTTACAAAATCTCTTGGTGAGGAACAAGAGGAGGAACCAATATTATAATTTGATAAGGAGTTAGATAAGAAATCACAAGATCCCCAACCAATAAATTCTTATCATGCACTTTCAAGATTTAGTTCCCTACAAACTCTCAAGGTAGTGGGCTTCTTAAAGAAGGAGAGAGTGATAATATTGATAAACTCAAGAAGCACTCATTATTTCATCAACAAAAATTTAGTCACTTGTCTAAATTGTTTTATATAGCTAGCTACAAATTTCAAGCCTTAATTGTAGATGGGGTATAGTTAGTTGTTCAAAGAAACACCACAACATTAAATTATCCTTGGGAGACTATCATATTGATTTCTCAATATTTTCTATCTCCATGGGTGCAACATTATTTTGGGATTATAGTCGCTTACTACTTTGGGAACAATTTAGATGAAGTTATAGGAACTATTTGTGAGGTTCCACTCAAATGGAAAGATAATGGAGCTAAGAGGGTTATGTGCTAAGTCCCCACAAATGGTAAGAACTAATCAATTGTAAAAGCTTTTAAATAAAAGATATGATGGATTTGTGGCTTAATTATTCTCATTAGAATCCTATCAATCAAATTCTCCTACCCATCTAAATTTATAAGAAATTATAGATTATCACTCAGTGGTTTTTGGAGATATACCTAAAGGATTTCCTCCTAAGATGGATCATGGTCATGCCATACAACTAGTGACAAGGAAATATCCACCAAACATCAAGACTTATAGGTACCCATATATACAAAAAAGAGATTAAAAATATTTTTTAAGGAATGCTAGAGGCAAGTATTATTAGGCATAGCCAAAGTGCTTACTCCTTACCCATGATGCTGGTGCATAATAAGTATCAACATAGTGCATGTGCCTAGACTATAGAGTCCTCAATATGTACACCATCAAATATGTGTTTCCTATTCCACTTGTTAATTATTTACTAGATGAATTAAATGGAGATATATTTTTTACAAACTCTAGATCTTAGATTAGGTTATCATCAATTTCAAATTAAGGAAGAATGTATTCCTAAGACAACATTTAGAACTCATGACAGTCATTATGAATTTTGGTGATGTCATTTGGTCTTACTAATGCACTATCTACATGTCAAATTTTGAGGAAGCTTGTATTTGTGTTCTTTGATGATATATTGATTTATAGCAAGACGTGGGAAGGATATTTGTAGCATGTAGATCAAGAATTACAAGTTCTCAAAGATCACCAACTCCATCCTAAGCCTTCCAAGTGTGTTTTTGATCTCAAATATGTGGATTAGTTTGGACACTTAGTTTTGCATGAGGGAGTAAAGGTGGATCCTAACACAACTAAGACTATCATAGAATGACCTACTCCTAAAATCATTAAGAATTTGAGAGGTTTCTTGGGATTCCCTGGATATTATATAAGATTCATGAAAAACTATGGTTATATAGGAACACCCCTCACAACTCTAATGAAGAATTTTTTTTTCAATGGAATGAGTTAGCTAATACAACATTTGAGATATTAAAGGAGGCTATGTTTACTACTCCAGTTCTTGATACTCCTAAATTCAATGATTTTATTATGGAATGCGATGCTTTAGGAAATGGTATAGGAGAAGTTCCCATGTAGGAGGGTTGGCCCATTACTTTTGAGATTCATGAAGTAAAGGGTAAGAATAAACTCAAGAATATTTATGAGAAGGAAATGATAGCTATTATTCATGTAGTAAAATAAGGAGGCCTTATCTAATTGGTAGACACTTCAAAGTTAAGAAAAAACATGATAGCTTAAAATATTTTTTCGAACAAAGATTATCTTTTGAAGAGAAAAAAAAATAGGTCACTAATATGTTGGGGGATTTAATTTGAGATTTTATATAAGAAAGGGAAGGAAAATATTGTGGAAAATGCACTATTTAGGAAGGATGAGAAGGATGAAGCTTTATTACATTTCATTTCAATATTACAAGAAAATTGGGTAGCAGAAGCCAAACCGAAGTGGTAGAATGATGTTGCTAAAAGTAATCTCATTCAACTTTTATAGAGTGATCCTAGTAATTCAAATACTTTTTGTTGATAGGGGGATGATTTTTTGTATAAAGAGTTATTATAGCTATACAAGAATTACAATCTCAAACAAAATATTCTCATAGAGCTTCATGAATCTCCAGTTGGTGGTCATTAAGGATTTTTGAAGATATATCATCGAATCAAGAAAGACTTATTTTGGGAAGGGAACAAGGGGGATGTTTAAAAATTTGTGACTAAATGTTTGGTTTGTCAAATAAATAAAGGAGATACAATTATGAAACTTGGTCTCTTGCAACCCTTATTTAATCCTAGTCAGCATTAAGAAGAGGTCTTCATGGAAATTATCACAAGCCTTCCAAGGTATGCAAGTAATAATTTCATCATGGTAGTGGTGGATCACCTCACTAAGTATGTCCACTTCATTGCATTATTATATCCTTTTATAATAAATATAGTTGCAAAAAAATTTTTGGAGAATATACAAAAGCTAAATGTCACACCTAAGGTTATTTTCAAAAGGATACCTCCTAGGATAGTTTATCAGATGTTTTGATTAGGACTGGGTGTGTGATAGGCCATTGATACAAACTCTACTGACTCATTACCTATGGTCTAGACTTTAGATTTTGACAGTTAGTTCTCACTTTATGGCTTGCGATACTTGTTTTCTATTTGTTTTACCAAAGTTTGAAGATGATGATTGATTTATTATGAATGAAGTTTATTGCAAGTGAAAGCGAAATGGGATGGGTGGTTTTGGATTTTCTAGAAAATTCAATGTTTTTGGTATTTTGAAAATGTTTTGAGATTATTTTTGGTCTTTTTTGAGTGTTTATGTGAATTTTTTAGTTTTAAATTATTCAAGGTTGTTTAGGGTTTTTCTAAGGTTTTCCAATGTTTTTGTATTTTCAAGTTTTCAATTGTTTTTGTGTTTTCTGATTTTTTTGAATGTTTTTGTATTTTCTGAGTTTTGCGAATATTTTGGGGTTTTCTAAGTTTTTGACCAAGAACCTAACCTAAAATACTATCCTAGGGGCCTCGGGGGCTTATCAAAGATGATCCTTTCCTATGTTATACACGCAGAGACCACGTAGTTTGACTGAATTGACTTTTTGTGTGAAGAAAAATGAACACTTAATGGATTTCCAATTTATTATGATAGAATCCTAAAGGACTAACCTAGGGTGTCTCAGAGGCACATCAATGATGGCCTTGCCTACATTCAAGCTCAGAGACTCACAGTTCGACATGGTACTATTTTTGGATTTTCAATGTTTTGACTTGTTTAGTGATTTGATGTGTTTTGGATGTTTTAGGATTTTGACTTTACAATTTTAGATTTTTTTTGGATTTTGATGGATGTTTTATGAATGTTTTTAGGATTTTTAGCTATACAAGATTTTGAATATTTTTGGATTTTTGCTATACAAGATTTTGAATTTTTTTTAATTTTTGATGAGGTTTTATGAATGCTTTTGGAATTTTTAGCTGTACAGGATTTTGAATGTTTTTGGATTTTCACTATACAATATTTTGAGTGTTTTTGGATTTTTATGAGGTTTTATGATTTTTTTGGGATTTTCGATGTAATTTTAAATAACCTTAAGATATACAAGAAACCCAATTCGATCCATAACAAATTTCCCACAGTATGATGTGATAGACTACCTAGATATTGGCAGGACAAACCGGCCTTAGGAATATGCCAAGTAGTACCAAAGGCGATACGATACTTCACAATATCAAGCTATGATATAGATGTCGATGAGGGATGGAATAAATAGGATGAATGATGTGATGGATGAATGTGATGTAAAGAATGATAAGATAAAGAGCTAAAGATAGATGGAGGTGATTTATTTACGCAAGGCACCTGTTTTCCAATTTTTCACCAAGGTACTTTCTCAAAGCGCCACCGAAGTGGTTTTCACTAGATGACAATTTTTTCTTTACTATTTTCAATCCTTTTTCTTATTTTTTTGGATTTTGATCATTTTTTATTTTTTAATTTTTTGAGATTTACACCCTTAAGCCTAGGCATACAAATTTTTAAGATGCACATTATTGATTGGTTCTTGCAAGGGTTCACCTTCAAGTGTTGATATTTGGTATGCTCCTGATCCATAGCTTTCTGTGACTACAAATGGACCTAACTAGTTAGGCTCAAACTTTCCTTTACTGTTCTGATTTGGAAGATTTTTTTTATTCTTCTTGAGAACAAGATACCCTACTTGGAAAGACTAACTCTTAATCTTCTTTTTATATCTTTATTTTAGTCGATTTTGGTATGCTTGTAAATGATTAAGGGTGTCAAGGAAACGCTCATCTAGTAATTATCTCATTTAGCTGAGATACTCTATACTCTTCATCAGTGATCAGATTTTATAGTGACACTCACAGTGAGGGAAGCTTGATCTCAATGGGTAGGATGGCTTATGATTTGTAGCCCAATGAGAAGGGGGTTGCAACTATAGGTGTGTAGATACTAGTTTGATAGGCCTAGAGGGTGGGATTAAAATGCAGATTCCACTCACGACCAACTTCATTCACCATTTTCTTTAGGATTTTTAGAATGGTCTTGTTTGTAGCCTCAGCTTGACCATTTCCCTAGAGGTAATACGGGGTAGAGAATCGATGTTGGATGTTAAATTGTTGGCATAGCTCTTTCACATCCTGATTCTTTAAGGGTTTTTCGTTATCAAAAAGAAGGGCTTGCGGAACACCATAATGACAGATAAGGTAATTCAGGATAAATTTGGAAATTTTCTTTCTTGTTATGTAGGTCATAGGAATAGCTTTCACCCACTTGGTAATGTACTCAGTGGTAGTTATGATAAACTTGTGGCCATTAGATGAGGTGGGAGTAATCTTTCCTAAGAGGTCAAGCCCCTACTGCAATAAAATCCAAGGTGTGACCATTGATTGTAACTCTTGAGCTGGAGCATGAATAAGATCTCCATGCTATTAACACTAGACACACTTCTATACATACTGATGGGCTTCTCTTTCCATGGCTGGCTAGTAATACCCCATCCTCAATAGTTTCTTAGCTAAATTCATACCACTAGAATGGGAACGACATATGTCATTGTGTACTTCTGTTAGGGTGATCAAGGCTTCCTCTTGGTTGGCACATCGTAACAATGTCCCCTCAATGCTTTTGCAATAAAGGGTATCACCTAGGATCATGAATCGGGATGTCTTTTTAACAAAGGTATTTTTAAGGTTGGAGGTGATATCAGATGGGAGGGTTCCTCTATTAAGGTAAGTGAATATATCATGATACCATGGGGAACCAGGACCAATGATAACACATGAAAATTTAGATTTAGGGATTTTGAAATCTAATATGATAAGTTGTTCTACCAAGCATTCACATTGAAGGACATTGTGTAGTATATCTAACAATGATCTAATTGTTGCCATAGTATATGCTTCTTGATTGTTCATGCGAAGAATCTACTCAAAATTCATATCAATGAAAAATTCCTTAAGACTTTCTACTATATTTTTGTAAGGAGTGAGTTTATCATCCTTGGTTTGGTAGTCATCATTGACTTGATTGAAAACTAGCTATGAGTCCCCATAAACCTTCAACTCTTGTATCTACCATTGTACTACTATCCTTAGACCTGTTATTAGGGCTTCATACTCAACGATATTTTTAGTACAAGGAAAGGATAACTGGTATGAATTTGGAGTGTAGACACGTTGAGGGGTGATAAAGAGAATACCTGCCCCTGATCCATGTTGGGTAAATGATCCATCAAAGTAAATTTTCCACTGATCTATTGTATTGACAAGGAACACTGATTCATTAGGAAACTCATATGTCAATGGGTTCTCTACATAAATAGGTGCTTCTGCCAGTTTTTCTACGATCACTTATCCTTTGATTGCCTTGTGCTCCATGTAATCTATGTCAAATTTAGTCAAGATCATTACCCATTTGGCCATTCACCCAATGAGATTTTCTTTAGATAACAGGTATTTTAATGGGTCGATCTTTGCAATAAGCTTGATTTGATGCGATGACATGTAATTTCTAAACTTTTGTGAAGAAAAAACCACCACTAAGCATCCTTTCCCAATGGATTAGTAATTCATTTCATAGCCTACCAAGGTCTTGTTGATGTAATAGATGGCTCTTTCTTTTCTATTTTCATCATGTTGGGCTAAAAGAGCACCTAGTGCTGCTAATGTTGCTAAGATATATAGGATCAATGGTTTTTTTGGTATCAATGGAATGAGAACTAGAGGTGTAAATAGGTAGTCCTTGATCTCTTGGAATTCTTTATCTCACTTCTAATACCACTTATAAGTTATTCTTTCAAGGAGAAGATGCGAGAAAGGGTAAATTTTGTCTGATAATTGCATTATGAACCTTCTAATGGACTGCAACCTTCCTTGTAACCCTCTCACCTACTTTAATATTTATGGTGGTTCCATTTCTAGGATGGATTTTAATTTTGTTGGATCTATCTCTATCCCTCTTTGTGACACAATGTAGCCAAGAAGCTTCCCTAATGTAACCCCAAAGACACACTTTTTCGGGTTCAGCCATACCTTATACTCTTCAAGCCTGTCAAAGATGGGTCCCAATACTTCTATGTGCTCACTCCTTTTTTTGACTTGGCCAAAATATCATCTACATAGTCTTTGACTATTTTATGGATCATATCATGAAAGATGAGGGTCATTGCTCTTTGATAGGTCGTTCTTGTGCTCTTCAGCCCAAATGGCATCATGTTCCAACAATATGTCCCCCATGGATAAGTGAACGCAGTTTTGTGTTGATCCTCCTTGGCAATCATGATTTGATTATAGCTTGAAAAAATGTCCATGAGTGATAGTATTTCTTGTCCAGTTGTTAAATCCATGATGATATCGATGTTAGGAAGAGGGAAATCATCCTTCGAGCATGCTTTGTTTAAGTCTCTAAAATTTGTGCATATGATGATGCCCCCAATGGGTTTTGAGACTAGTACCAAGTTGGAAACCCACTTAGGATAGTCAATCGGTCAGATAAATCCAATGTCAAAAATCTGTTGTAACTCAAGTTTCACCAAGAGTGTTATCTAAGGGTGCATTTTTCTCAATTTCTACTTCATTGGTTTGGCTTCAAGATAGACTGTTAAATGATGCACAACCACTTATAGATCGATCCCTGGCATATCTATGTATGACCATGCAAATTTTTCTCTTCTATCTTTCAAGAATGTTGCTAGGTTTTTCTGTTCTTCATCCAACAAAGATTTGACATAGAAAGTTATCTTGGGTGCTTCTTCGGTTCCCACATTTATTGGAGTAGCCTTCTCTGCTAACACTACTGACTTTTCTGGATGCATTGCACTAAGGAGGAGATTGAATCCCTCATTATTGGGCACCTCAAAGAGGTTTTCACCCTCAAATGCATCCTTTCATTTTACTATTTTAGGATCAAAAAGTGCCATAGTGTGGTTTTCACTCAAAGATCTGCATGTTATTTTCATGTCATCAATTTTGCAACTAAAGGATTTAATCTTGTCCCCATATTATTCCCATGTGTCTAACTCTGTATCAAAACCAACTTTCTGATCTTCCCATGGTAAGTTGTCATGGATTCCCATGAATTATGAGATTGCTTCATCATTTTCGAATAAATCTAGAATTGGTGGTCGTCATTGGTCCTAGTCAATGAGTTGTGGGTATACTAGGTTTATTTCGATGGTTTGGTCATTTGGGGTGAAAGATGTTGTGGATATCATGAAGAGAGATTTATTCTCAAATAGGTTAGCCACATTGATGGGAAGTCTTCTTGGGTAGTATCACAGGATGTTGGTAACCAAGAGGAAGCCTTGGCTCATTTAGTGGAAGTACCTTTGCCAATAAGGGTAACCCTAGTAGTAGTACATCCTAAGCCAATATTCTTTGGACGTATTGCAAGAACAATGGGTTCTAGCCAATCGTTATCATTTTGACCCAGCTTCTCATTCTTGTTGTGCTCACATCCCTTCATTAGTTGCAAGCCTTTATTGTCATCTTCCATGGGAAGAATGGGCATGGGTCATTCATCTTGATAGAGTAGTTTGGATACATCCTCCTCATTGACATCTTCTTTTTTCAAATCCTCCCACTTGGTGAATGTGGTAGATTACATCTTTAATGTTTCAGCCACTTTGTTGATAGCTGTGGGTTTCCCATGAGATTTGGGAGAAATAGGTAGTTCTCCTAACACAAAAGTGTCCTTCATTAGTTTATAGTCTCCACAACCATCATCCTATATCACTTCTTTGATGTTGAGAATGTTCTGCACAATGGGTGTTTTGTTTCTAAAGTAGATGCAAGGGATGATGGGTCAACAAATGAGGAGGAGGATGTAGGCCCTTCATCATTTTTAGGGATTTGGGGCATTTTGTAAAACTTGGCCTCAAGGTTCTTGCAGTAGTAAAAAGGCTCGGGATCTCCATGGGTGGTAACTTCTCTATCCTCAAAAGGAAACTTTACACATCGATGATAGGTTGAAGCTACAGCTTTTAGGGCATGAATCCATTGTCGACCAAGCAAGATGTTGTAGGGGAGATCAAGGTCCAATACTTGGCATGTAGTCTCAATGATGACAAGTCCCACTTAAATGGGAAGTGTGATGATGCCTTGCGATACCTGCTCTTGATTGTCATATGCTCAGATGGTTGTACTCTTTTCTTTCTTAATAGCATCCTTTGAATAACCCAAGTTCTTGATCAACTAAAGGGTGCAAATGTTTAGAACAAAATCTCCATCTACTAAGACTCTTTTAGCCTTGTTCTTATGAATAATCACCTCAAGGTGTAAAGCACGGTTATGAGATGGTTGTGATAGTAGGTCTTGTTTTGAGAAGGTGAGAAGATGAGGGATAGTGATATGCCCTACCATAACTTGAAACTACTATGTATCCATATCCTCAAGGATGGATGATGCAAATAAATCCTTCTCTAATATTCCCCTATGTGCGAGGGATAGCCTCAATAGTTCCAAGATTGAGATATGTGCGGGGGTCTTCTTAAGTTGATCTAGGAGACTTTATTGCTGGGGTTTGATGTTGGTAAAGGAGTTTGTTCCCTAGGTTGAGATGAAACTCCTTGGATGGTGACTTCTCCACGTCATGTGGTGACTCCACAGTCTGTACTAGGTCCTTTGATGGTGAGAACGGTGACGACATTGTCACAGGAGGTGACTACATTGGAATAGACATGTTGCACATTATTATAAGTCTTCCCTTTTCCATTGTCATTCCCTTTGTTGTCATACTGCATAGAGTTATTGTATATCTTGAGATCCTAGTTACTAGCTGGTACTTCAACAGATATGTCTCCATTCTTGATAATATCTTGGATGACATTCTTCAGTTTCATGCAGTTTGATGTTTTGTGTCCTTTGATTTTGTGAAAGTCACAAAGGTCTTTTTCGTTGTACTAGGGTGGTTTATCTTGTGGTTCTTCGTAGTTTTGGAAATAGGGAAGTTTTATTAAGTTTGACTCTAAAAATTTCTTCATGATAGTTTAAATTGGTTCTCACAACTGTGTATATTTTCATTTTGGATAGTTGTTCTTGTTGGGGGTTCGTCGTTGTTGCATTTCGGTGTTATTGATTTGATTTTTTTGTGATGGTCTAGTTTGTTGTATGGTTGATTGATTGTTATTAATTTGATTGGTGTTTGGCCTAGGAGCACTTAGGACCACCTTAGCATCTACCATGCCATCATTCATCACATTCTTGTTTTTAGCCCAGGCCCGAGGCTTGTCACTTGAACTAGTTGATGGCTAGTTGTCTTTGTATGCTTGGGTATTTCCCTATGAGATTAGAGTGCACTCGATGTTAAGGGATCTAGGGACAAGTTCATCATAGGTGGTAATGCACTAAATTTTCAAGTGGAAGGATAGATCAAGATCGAAATTCGCTATGATAATCCCCACTTGTTGTTCATCGTGAATGGGCCTTTTGCTCTTGCTAGATTTTTGTCTCCATCTTTGCAAGAAATTGGTGAAGGATTCTCCTTTATTTTGTTTGAGAGTATACAAATCTTCTAAGCTTATGTCCACATCAAGATTAAAGGAGAAGTGATCTATGAATTTATTGATAATTTCTTGGAAGGTTTTGATACCTAGAGACAACTCAGAAAACCAATCAATAACTGGACCCATCAAGCTTCACAAAAAGAGGTGCATCAAATAGGAATCATTGTAGGCCACCTCCATACATATGACGTTAAATTATTTAACGTGGTCCACATGATTTCCTCTCCTTTTGTATTTATCAAATATGGGGACCTCAAAACTGAGAGGGAATGGTACCATTGTGATGTTTCAATCGAATGGATATGGACTTGGTTTTGTTGTGTATGGGGCTTCTTCATTTTTCCCATTTGTATGTCCTACATTTTTTGCATTAACACCTTGATTTGTGATGCTACATCATCTTGTGGGATTGGTGGAGGAACATACATTTCATATTGTGGGATGGTGGATGGATTGTATGTGGTATTTTGATATGATGGGGTGGTGTATGGTGTGTGTATAGTGGTGTAGGATATTGTGAGGGTGATGGTGGTGGAGGCGTATATGTTCCTAACATTTTTGTATTGGAGATTTTTTTTTGAGGGTTATAATATAAACCCTATTTTTGTTGTTGTTGTTGTTGTTGGGCATACTATTGGGCTAACAAGGCTTTTAGTTGTTGTTGGGCCACTAGGGTTTCTTATTGGGCTTGTTGTTGTTGTGTTGCTAAGCCTGCTTGGTGTGCTTGATGTTGTTGTTGAGCCACTAGGTCTTGTTGTTGGGCTTGTTTTCGTTGTGCTACTAAGGCTTCTTGTTGGGATTTCTTTTATTTCCGTGCTGCTAGGGTTGCTTGTTGGGCTTGTTGTTGTTGCTATGCTTCTAGGGCTGCTTGTTGGGCTTGTTTTTGTTGTTTTGCTACTAAGGTTACTTTTTTTTGTGTGTGTGTGTTGTTGTTGTTGTGCTACTAATCTTGATTATTTTTTTTGTTAGGTTGTTATGGCTGCTTGTTGTTGTTGCACGGCTTGTTGATAAGCATGTTGTGTGTGTTGTAAACCTAGAGCATGTGCTTTCAATGTGGGATCATTTGGTTGTTGGGACATCTGGGATGAGTTTTGGGTGTTTATGGTTTGAGTGGGTTGTGGTTTGTTGATAAGACTTTGTGGGTTCCCTTGATTTAGCATTCCTTACAAAATGGTGGATTGGGATGAAGGAATGTAAGTTTGAGGTCCTATTTGATTTTTCATGACATGGGGGACCAAAGGTAATGATGATGATGGTTCCATTTGGTATTGTGATGGCAATAGCACATTCAAACCTTGTAATTTATTGAAAATTTTCCCTTTTGTGGTGGGTAGGGGGTTCCCTTGTTGTATTTGAGGTGGGATCAAGGTATTACCTTGGTTGATGGGATTCATAATCAAGGTGTCATTTTGATTTGGGTTGGTGATGGTTGGGATGGATGTGTTTTGTGAAACCAATGGGATAGATGTACCAATGGGGTGGTTGGATAAAGATGTCCTTATTTGTGTTAAGAGTTTATTTTACATAACGGTGTTGACATAACCTAGTCGGTCTATTGGAGATACTTGGTCCATACTACCTTACGTTATGTTGTACACACTTGTAGTACTTGTGGGTATGGATTATGATGGTTTCCCTCGATATGTCAAGGTTTAATGATTTCATGAAGTGTAAGTGGTTTATGTGGATGTAGGGGGTGTTCACAAATAGGAGGAGCACCAAATGTAGGTGTCCATGTGGTGTTTTGGGGTGGATTGGTGTTGAGGGTACCCATAAGTGTGTCGCTTGCCAAAGGAAGAGTGTGACCAAATTCCTTAGCAAGACTAGTTGCAAGACTAGGAATTTATGTTTGAGATGGCCCTAGTGATGGAATTGATTGAAGCATGGATGATGTTAAACCTTCTGTCAAGTTTTGTGAGGAAAAAGATGGTGGAATCGAAGTCATTTTTTCTAAGGCTTGATGTTCTTGTTTATACTCATGAATTTCTTCTTTATTAAGCTCGAATGGATTGTTTGTAATATCTTCTACCTCATATGGTCCTACCGGATCTTGGATTTGTGCAGGGGTAGAATTACCTCTTGGATCAAATTCTTGAGGGTTGGTGTCACTGATGGTGGATGAGACTTTGGCTTTCTCCATGATTCTCTTGTGTTGTGATCTTTTTGTTACCATATATTGTGGGTCACCTATGCGAGAGTTATGTTGAGATTTGTAATGTTTAAAATATCTAGTTGACTAAAATTTAGGTAGAAGGGATGTTCTAAGTCATTTTGGAGCAATGATGTGAGGTGGATGATGAAAAAGGGTGAGTGATATGGGAAGTGAGCTTTGCAAAAAATTTAGAACAATAATTTTGACTATAGGTTTTATGTTTGATGTTTGGATAAAAGATGTTAATGAACTTGTGAATCTTTAGGGTATACTTGTGACCTTCAAGATAAACTAGTCCAAAAATGATAACTAACTTAACTAGATGCATGGAAAATGATTCATTTCACATAAAAAGTATCTAAGTTATAGGATGAGTTTAATGATGTCCAAGTAAAAAAGTGTTGGTGTGTTCAAAATTTTGCAAAGTTTGGTGAAGTGAAGTATGAAATATGATGAAGGATGGATGAGATTTTTGACCCAAAATGTTAACCTAGAGTGAACCTTTGTTTTGCAAGACCAAGGTAGTGAGAAACATGCTATACCTCTAAAGTGATCAAATCCTAAGAACTCAATGATTTAAATGATAAGAACTTGTGAAATGTGTAGATCTGATCCGTTTATTAAAGAGCATAGATAAAATCTCCTTATTGATCTATCTCGGTTGTGGTGATTCCTTAAGATACGTCTCCTGATAAACTTTGAGCTATGATGTCTATGTTTCAAATGGTGGAATGTGGACCTTCTCTTGGGGGTTTTGATTTTGTGAGAGATCATTAAGACAAGCACAAGATCATAAAAAAAGGATATTTATTGTCACGTAGGAGGTGGTAATACGAGCCTTAGGGCTGCAATATCATATTTTTCCTCTTGTTTGTCTAAGATGTTTCAGTGTTTATCCACTGGCTTGGTATTTCCTTTGTTTCAAAAGTGAATCTCCTCAAACTACTGATTATATATGTTTTTTATCCTTCAATCAGTTCAAATTTTGGTTGTATTATAGTTGATGTAAGGTTTGGTTGTTGAACCAGAGTGATTAGATAATAAATGTTCATGTGTGGGGTTCAATTTGTCAATTTATCTTGCTTAAATGAGTTTCTTTTTTTACCAAAAACACTCGTCTTGCTTAAGTTTCAAACTAAATGTTTATGTCAAAAACATCATTCATTTCAAAAATTCCATTATGTTAAAATTAATGAAGTTAGGTGCATAGTTACCTATGTTGACTTTAGAAAGTGTGGATTGAGATATAAGACAAAATATTTAGAAGTCTCTAAGGATAAAATCCTTAGGAAAAGCATCAATATCAAGGATTTTTCAAAGGGTATCCATGCTTAGACCAAAGGGTTTGAATTTTTGAGAAAGATCATCAATGTTTTCTTTTGCAATGTTTTGGAACCAAGCAAGTGTTAAACTGACTCACAAGCATTTACAATCCTAGCTCAAGTGGGTGTGTATTTCTTAGTAGGCTTACCACCATCCCCTAAGAGATGATTAATCCATGAATATGGAATGGACAAATAGGATATGTCAAGAAAATGTAACGTCTTGAAACGCCAAGCAAAAGAGTCCCTTCCCTATTTGCTTTATTGCATCAACCAAAAATTGTACATGGTAAGTAACTTCTTGGAACGGTGTTATTCCAATGCACTACTTCAAAATACACTTCGGAGGTGAAATTGGTGAGCCACTAATAACAAGGTTCATAATTAGGATTTTCAAGATAACCTAGTGCTATGCATGTGGTGATTCACTCAATTAAGAGGCCTCCCAGACCTTAGAAACATCTAATGGTTTTAACGTATCACATGGATACTAAGGGAGACATTCGCTGATATAGGACAACAACACCAGTCGGTTAATGTCTTTAGTCACAATCAATTTATTTATGTAGTGGACCAAAAAAAAGCACCGCTTGGGTCGTTCCCTCTCACAATTTGGGAGGTAGGCCCTCTAAAGGTAACACATATTATGAAGCTTAAAATGATTTTCATCACCCAATATTGCCAAAAGGCACAAGGGGAGAGAATAGGTGCTTCCAAGAAGAAAAGAACACTTGTGTGTTTCTCTTCACCTAAGATCACATGAAGTGCAAGGGGAGAGGATACACACAACAAGCACACGCAATCAAATCAAACACACGTTCATTTTAACTTTGACAAGCATAATGAGTTCATTTTAAGCACCAAATGAAGTGTTTAGATTGTTCAATTTTTAAACAAACATTAAAAAATGAGGATATGTGGGTTCAATTTTAACCAATTTGAATGTTTATTTTCAACCCAAAAGGAAATTTAGTTAGTCTTAAAATGTGAAGTAAAGCATCATAAATAGTTTATAATTGCCCCATAAGTTTAAAAACACTTGTTACAATATATAATCAAATGATGATATGCTCCACTTCAAATTTTATTGCCCAAACCTGCAAAACCAGTTAGCCTCAAAAACAAAAACCAAAAGTTAGTGACATGTTAGCAATCAAATGAAATCAAAAACACATGCCAAAACTCAATTTCTATTTTGTTTACCAGTAAATAGTGACGTTGGAATCAATTGTCATTGAATTTCATCAGATGCATCGCCATATCACAAGTGTGTTGCTATATTAAAAAATCAAATGTGTCGCTCTGCAGTAAACAGTGACATCAATAGCGTCAACATATTAAATGTGTCGCTATAATAAAATTCATGTTGTGATTAAAAATAAGTTTAGTGTCGCTAATTTAATATGTAGTGATGAAATTTAATAAGGTGTCACTAAATTAATTATGCATCGTTAGTTTCAAACCCAAGTGCATTGTTGTATAGCGATGCATCCCAGATGCGTCGCTGATTTTGATGATGTCTATCGTTGAACCTAAAAACACAAGAAAATGGGAATCTAAAGATAAATTTGTCAAATTTGATTAGTACAGCCCTCCTTTTAGCACCAAAATGTGACCAATGTCATAGTATAGGTTAACTACACTTGATCCATACAGATTCAAAGCATATTTAAGCCACTAAACATCAATCCCAATAAAATATTCAATGTAAATAAAAATGAGAAGCCATTAAAACTAACATTCTAAAACATGAAAGCTTGAAAAACATCTATTCTAATCCATTGAATCTTATCCTATTGGGGGAGTGATGTCACATTGATATGGAATGGCGACCCTTTCTCAATCCCTTGGATAATATGAGCCTTTCCAATCGATTTTATTGATTAAAATCAATGGAAACTGATGAAAAAGATGAATGAAATAATGATTAAATCTAGATTAACATGATAAAATCTAATATGATTGATGTAAATGTATAAAAATCTATTCTAAATGTGCACAAGATTCAAATATGCAAGCCCTAGATTCAAAAATATACTAAATGGATGCAACTAAGCTACCATTGAAGCCATTAATGGATGCTCTAAGCGAATAGTGCATGTAAATTAATTTAAATGTTTTTTAAACATAAAACATGGATGAAAATGGATGTGATTTTCAATAGCATAATTTTTCTCTGAAAAGGTGGATCCCTATTCAATATATGCAAAGTCTATTTACAAAATAGGCAAAAAGAAACTAATGGTCAAGATTGAAAGAATCAATCAATGGTCACGATGGAAAGAAGATGGAGGCATGGATCATGGATTCCCATCAAGGATTGAGAATGCAAGATGATATTTAATCAAGGGCTCACAGTCATGCAAAGAATCACACTTTCAAAGCTTGCTCAAGAAGTTTGTTGAATTTTGTTACAAGGAAGAATATTCCTTTTTTAGATGAGTGAAGAGGGAAAGAGTATTCCATGAGAATATTCCCTTTTTGGAGGAATGTGCAAAGGAGGAATATTCCCTTGCAAGTGGGAGAGGAAAATTAGTTAGTAATTTGATAATTTAAAACAAAGTTTCAATTATGCAAATTAGAGGAATTTAGGATATCCATTAAATAATTAACTTATTTAATGAAAAAGGGATCAAAATGATATTTCATTAAATAATTAAGATTATTTAATTAAATGAGAGGACTTAGGGTGTTAAAATTAAATATTTTTATTTATCTAATTTAACAGGATGAAAGGTTACTATGAAAGGGGTAGGAATTAACCTAATCAAATTAATCATATTAATAGATGAAAATGATGTATTTAATTAAATAGCTAGGATAATTTAATCAAACAAGCAAAAAGAGGATAGATTTAAGATGAAATTATGTTAGTATATCATATTCGAGTGTGTAATACCATTCAGTACATTTTTAAGTGTCTACAGTGTCAATAATGTTAAATCTTCTTCTTTTAGCATTGGCTTTACCTTGTGAAGTATCACTTCTCCTCTTACGAACCAACGGGGGCACTTCCTCCTCCTCTTCTTCTTCTACATTTACACTTGTAATCCTTTCTCTTACTGCCTTTTTCTTTTATCTTTTCTTTGCAAGGGCAGCAGGTGGTGCTACCATAGTAGCCTTCTTCTTATCTATCCTTGTCATGTGCACAACCAGAGGGGAATTCTCCTTCACCGAAGGAATAATAGCTATTTTAATTTTCTCTCCAATAGGTTTCCTAGTCTCGAAGGACTTCTGAGTAGATGGAGGGGTGGTAGCTATCCTACCAAATCTTCTTGTGCTTCCAAATCCTCCTACAACACTAGATTCTCCCTTAGCTTTTTCCCTTGCATACTACATTTGTTCCTTAGAGATGCTCATTTCCTCTGCAATCTCTTCAACCATTTTTCTAACATTCTTCTATATTACTAGTTTCTTATGCTCCATGTGCACTTCCATGGACTTCTCTCCATAAGTTCCATATCTTTCTTTAGTTATGTCCTTTGCACTTTTCAAAAAAATGCTAGCTAAACCAGTTATCTCTTGTTCATTAACCTTATATACCAATGCAAGGATCCACATTATCCTTGGTTCAACTACCTCCATGATGCATTCATCATTACTAACCAAAAATATGATGTCATTTTTATATTTCTCTTCCATTTTCCTTAGAATCGTGTCTCTCTCATGCATTCTTTTCTGAAAAACTGTGAAGAAAGCAGCAAGTGCCTCATCTTGTGCATTTCCATCACCAAGACTGCTCATGAAATCTCTAATATGATGAGAAATTAGTCTACTTGGCAACCATTTCACTCCTTTAGTTTTGGGGAGTTCTTTTTTAAAGTAGGATAGTAAACACATAACCAAAGTCTTATACTTAAAAGCATACTTCTTCTATAATAACCCATTTGAAATTATTACTTAATTAATATTATTGTAAATGACACATGAATATACTCCAAATTAAAAATACATATCCAATGGCTGAAGTCAATCATAGCTACACATGTCCATTTAAAATGAGTCAAAGATTCATATATTCACTTCAAAAGTCAAATTACAATATCATGTTTGACTTGTCTCTTAAGGCCACATAGTCATTACATTGTACACTTTTCATCATATACATAAATGTATTACATCAAGTTGCATCTTAGACTAAAAATAGTATTTTGAACAACTAAGGTTCTTCTTTGACACTTGCCTCCACTGGTGGACAAGAATATGGTTGAAGTGCTTTACCGCCCAACCACAAAGCTTACACTTCCCCAGTATTCTTCTGACTTGAAGAATGCTCGACCCTACAAGAAAATTTGAGCAAGAGAACAATCTACAAGTTGGAATCTGGTGCATGCCCATACATCAACATGCAATTTCTATCTACAAGTTAGAAAAGAAAATGCAAGATCTATGCTAGGAATGGCAGAGAGTGAAATCATAGAGTTCATGTTGCAAGTATGGATATTTTTGGTGGTGTTGTCATTAATGTTGTCATTGATGTCAACACAATTCAATATGATTGCAGATGGTACTTGTATAGTTGAGATACTATAGAAGTTTTTAGAGTACATGGAGCTATATATTTATGAAGTTGCAGTTGTGTTTTTGCCAAGTTCTTTTGAGAAAATTAAGAATTAATGAAGAGAGTGTTGAGTGTGTGTTTTGAGTGTACTCCGGTATTGTGCTCTACATTTCTTCTGTGTTGATCCTATGCCTATGCGGATCTGTGGTATTCTTCATGAGCTTCAAATGATAATATATCCTAATTTTTAGCATTTGGGTCGATGGAGAATGAAAGATATGTTCACCGGTGTGTGAACCAGTTTGGCAAAATTAAGTGGTTGTGGATTGGGAGAAATGTTTTTTCTCCATAGTCTTCTGGTGGTTTATTTCAAGTCTTACAGATCTAAGAGACAGTGTATACTGATGTTCTCAGTTTTCTGGTAAACATTCTTGTGATTTTTTGCTTTGGAAGACTTACTTCAAAGCTCCTGTGTGTTGTCGCTTGGTCTAGTTGGACTATTGAATAATTTTTTGTGCATGAAGACTATTTTAGTTGTGGATGTACCTGAAGGTTTCTTAGAGATGTTTAAATGTCTAATGAATCATGTTGGGTGATCCACATGTGATCATCTTTCTAGAGATGCATGTACTTCAAAGTTCATTGGTGTTTTCATTAGGTTTGGCTGACCTGGTGTCTACACGTTACATAAAGATTTTACTTAAAATTAAGGAAGTGTGTGATTGATCCAAGATATTATTTGGCTCCTAATTAAATGTGTATTTGGTCCTCTCTCATTCTTATCCATCGTGAGAATGTTGAGTAGCCAACCTAATTTGAATTTGTATAGTCGACCTTGGAGAATTCTTATAGGGTTGAAAGTGGTATAAAACCAAGTCAAGATGTTGTCAATTGTAAGACAAGCAAGTGAAGTGAGAACAAGTGTGAAAGGAAGAGTGTCTAAGTGTGAATCAAGGCAGCAGTACTTTGATGTGTTAGATTCCTGAAAGCAGTGAGCTGATGGTGTCTGCAATCTTCTAATAAAGTTGTGAATGTGTGGAACCTATTGTGGTGGATCTTTATTTATCTTTTCTTTATCTGTAGGAAGTGATCCTCCTTTTGGATAGTGATTCCTATTGTAGGCAGTGAACCTTTGTATCTAGGCAGTGAGCCTTTGTATGTGATATTGCATTATTACTATATTGTGAGCTAATCCTCACCATGATTTTTCCCTCATTAGATTTTCCACATAAATCTAGTGTCTCTAGTGTTTTCTTTCTATTGTTTTGATTTCATGATTATACTCAATAACAGATTGAGTTAAAGTGGAATTGATTAAGGTTAGAAGTAAAGTAATCTGATACAACTGATTCACCCCCCCTCTGAGTTGTCTTGTGCATTTCAACAGTTCATGCATACATAATGAACAATAATGCTTGGCCAAGCATAATAAATGTGTTGCAACAACAACAAACAATAGGTTTTGGTAAATTAAACCTATACTCTCTTATCTCCTTTTCGGCACTCATCCCAGAAGGTACCTTTCTACTAAACATCACACAACAGTTATCTACCCTCTAGCAGCATGTACCCTGAGGTGCTCTAGTCAACTAAGGTATCACTGTTTCATTTAGAATATTCTTTCACTCATTTTTTTCAATGAAGAATTTGATTCTAAGTTGCTCTCTAATCAAAAATCAGATTTATGACTCAATAGAGTAATCCAATTAATCAGTCATATCATTCCTATGACCATTGTATACTTTCCATCATAAACATTTTTACATCTAAAAATGAACTAAGAACAAAAGAAGGTATGTCACAAGTATGTGTATGTCCATAAACAAAGTCTATGTGCATACACATATATGTGCCTACTTAAGTTTTAGATTTGTGCATACATTCTGAAATAAAACATTTAAATTAGATTTCAGAAAATAGTATCCATTTGACGTTTCTTGTCAAAAAATGAAGAATTAGAACATGTCTATGCTAATAGTTTCACATATACTATTTTTTCATTCTCATAACTGTGACATTATAACATTGTTGTCCTCATATGAGCATTCATCGTTTCAACAAAAAAAGTAATGTTTCCTACTAAACAGTTATAAAACAAGTTGTTTACATATGAACATTCATTGTTTAACAAAAAAAGTATTGTTTCCTACTAAAAAGTTATAAAATAAGGTGTTTACATATGAACATTCATTGTTTAATAGGACAAGTATTGTTTCCTACTAAATAGTTATAAAACAAGATGTTTGCATATAAAAATCCATTTTTTACAACTAATCAAAGTTGTTCCAACTAAACAGTTTAATGTGTAAGGTTGTTTCAGCTACAAAGATGACTTTATTCAACAAAATAGTGTCGTTTATAAAAGATTATTCACTATTTACATCATTTTAATACTGTTTTGGACTAAACAGTTATGTTTAATGATAGAAAATATTATTTTTTCCAATAGAACATACACTATTTTCAATTTATTATTGTTGTTCCAAGTTTTTTAGACAATATATGGCAATATTACATTTAATTGTTCACTATTTTTAATATAGAATGGGTTGTTCCCCTATGAACTAAAAATAAGCAATATTGTTTTGCCAGTAACAATATTATCTATAGCTTCTCTTTGCCTATTTTTCAAGCAAGCCAAGAGATTTCTCTAACAATCAAATAGCCCTCCTTATACATAAAATAGAGTATCTAATATTCAGGTCTTGAACAACTTTCATCCCTAAGAATCATTGTGCAACTTAAAAATGTAAGGAATCTAAGTTTGCATTGCTTGTCGAGGTAAAAATTAGACAAGTATTTAGTCAATAACAAGACATGGGAGTTTTGAGTTCTAGCAGAACTCATGCCTTCTGAGTTTATACATACATTCATAGATCACTCTAATCGGCCATTATAATGGTCTAGTGCATTCTTCTAGTAAAAATAACATGCATAGATTCGACCATAAAGACATGTTATTTTCACCATGAAAATTTGACTTGCAAGAATCTTAGTTGCAAGGAAAATTGTCCTTCGATCTTACAGATCAAACCCTACTTAGGTTTGTAGGATTTAATAAAAAATTTCTCCACCTGTCCCTCTTGGATGAGGTGGCATTATATTAAAAATAATGTGATTTAATCCTTTGTTTAAATGGCCATACATCGGCCCAAACGATATGATGAATGCAATACAAATAAATAAACTAAGCACAAGGGGATTATCCCTATTCAAGGGATCGATGGTCAATCCTCCATGTTTTAAAAAGCATCATAAAAATGTAGAAAATTGGACTTAGAGATTCTAAATAGCCATTATATGGTTGGCACAAAGGTGTGAACTAAAGAACGGACATACTTAATAAATTATAAGGCTTGGCCTTGCTATGAAAGCTAGCCGCAAGGCTTCAAAATAAAACTCATATAACACTGGTCATAGGTCGGGTGACCCAAAACTATGGTTGACACCAAACTACTTGGCTCAAGGCCATGGTTTCAACGGGAATAATTTTATAGTAAAATAATGCAATCGATAAAATGGAAAGCTATCATTCATACAATAATAGAAATGATAAAGGAAAATCAAGTTTTATTTCTATGCAAATTGATTTACATGATAAATTGAGCTTTGTGATAGTTTGCCTTTTGATTTTTCCCTCACCCATGAGCTCACTATTTTATTTTTCCTTCAAAACCCAGCTTTCTTCACCTCTGCATTGACTATACTAGAATGAAAACAATAACAACACATTACTCTCTTATTTTTGCATGCCACTAATGGAGGCATTATTGCCTTACTGTCGGCCACTACTCATTCGAATATTTCCATTATTATCGTGGCAGACCACGTTCTCCATAATCTTATTTCATTTTCAACAATCTGATATTAGAATATTATCAGTTATCGAATTTGAATTCGATATGAAATTTAAACATCCATTCATATATATGTCTATGTATGTATTTATATATATATAATATATATACATATATATATGTCTGTTTAAATGGTTTCATTCTTATTTACCATGTTTTCAAATAATGTATATATATATATATATATATATATATATATATATATATATATATATATACATTTATATATAGGTATGCATTTGAATTTTATTTACATACATGTATATTATTGTATATATATTTATATATATACTTTCATGTATAAGTTGTTTGTTTTGGAATGGCTTATAAGTTCTATTATGCTATCATTTGAATTAAGAAAGGAACTTTTAGATCTCATATCGAGCTTCCATATATGTAAACTAAAAGAACCTCTTTCACTTAGTTTTCTCATAATGAAATATCTTATCCTTTTTAAATCATTCTTTTAAATACTTTCTTTTGTTTCTTCAAAGCACAAAGTTTGAGTAGACAATTTAATCTACAAATCATTCACTTTCAATCACTAGAACAATTCAAGTCGGGAATTTACGTTCTCTTATATATGCAAAATAGATCAAATGTAAATCATCATGCCATTTTTTGGTGTGTGCACCTAGATTCCAACTGGCTTACCATTTGATCCGACTAAACAATCCTACTTCAACTATGTTCTCGTCCTTCAACCTGTCACCCTGAAACTGCACACACTTGCACTTGCAAATTGATCAGTAACGTTCAATTCTTGATAACATGTAAAATAATTTTCCAAAAGTTCATAAAGTCAACATCAGTCAACTCTTTTATTCAATTTTTGAAAAATTCCAAATTTTCCTTTTAATATTTATTGAGTTTCTTCAATAATTCAATTTACCATTTTATAATAAATATGCAATAAAATTGGGTTATGACATCCTTCCCCTCTTGCAAGAGACATCATCTCGATGTCTAGTAAATCAAAGAAAAGAACATCATATCAAATTTGAACATACATTTTTATTTAAATATCACATCATAATATATATGTCTATTTCAACATCACATCAAAATATATATGTTTATTTCAACATCACATTAGAATATATATGTCTATTTCAACATCATAATTTTTAAAGCATGAAATATCATAGCATCCCAATCCAAAAAAATTCAAACAAAATTTTTGAGTTTCTTTTTCAAGAAAGCAAATGTGGAAAGGAGTGTTCTATTTCCTTTGTATCCTCCCAAGTAGCACTAACCTCTGAGTACTAGTCCCATTGGACCTTGAACTAAGAAATATCTCTACTCAATAACTTAAGATTGCATCTATCTAGGATTCTAATGGGCTCCACTAGTACCACTCATAGATCCTGTACCTACAAGGATTGCTAATCAATCACATGAGTCACATCAGGATGATATGGCTTAATCAAGGAAACATGAAACACATTATTAAGTCAAGCTAGAGCAAGTGGTAGAGCTAGTTCATAAGCAACTGGATTAATCACTTCCAAGACTTCAAATGGTCCCACATATCTTGGGGCCAACTTGGAAGACTTTCCAAAAGCAATAGAACTTTTATGAGGTTTAACTCTCAAGAAAAATTTATCCCCTATTGTGAATTGTCTAAGAGTTCAGTTCTTGTTGGCATAACTCTTCTGTCATTTTGTCACCTCTTTCAATTTTCTCTTAATGACCCTCATTTTTTCTTCCATTTTCTTAAGCATTTCAGGTCCTATTATGATCATGTCCTCCAATTTATCCCAACTGATGGGAGTACAACACTTCCACCCATACAAGGCTTCAAATGGTGCCATGCCTAAGGATATTTGATAGGAGTTATTGTAAGCAAACTCTTCCAAAGGAAAATATTCTTCCCACCTATATTGTTGGTCCATACAATACATCTAAAGGAGGTCTTCGACTACCTAATTCACCCTCTTTTTTTGCCCATCAGATTGAGGATGATATGTCGAGCTAAAATTCAGTTTGGTCCCTAATGCAACATTCAAAGTCATCCAAAATCTTTTGGTCATTCATGTGTCCCTATTAGAAATTATAGTCTTTGGCACTCCATGTAAACAAAATATCTCTTGGACAAATTTCTTAGCCAGGGTCAACGATACATCCTTAAGGTTTCCTAGAATGAAGTGCACAACTTTAGTCAACTTATCAATCATGACCAAGATAACATCATGCTTGTTCTTACTCAATGACAACCCCTATAAAAAATCCATATTGATCACCTGTCATTTATACTCAAGTATGTCATGAGGATACAACAACTCAGCTGGATGTGCATGCTTAGCCTTGGCTCACTAGCACTCCAAGCATATGACTACGTACTCCACTACATTCTTCTTGAGTTTAGGCCCAAAATATAGTCTTCAACTCCATGATCATCTTGGATACTCTAAGGTGTCTTGAATATGGTGCATTGTGAACTTCTTCCAAAACCAACTACCTCAACTCTCCAGAGTCAAGAATATACATCCTTCTTTGATATCTCAAAATACCATTTGTTTCAATCTCATACCCATTGAACCGATGATCTGAAGGATTCACTGCTAGGGTGATCCACTACTAGGGTGCTCTTCACTCTCTCATAGTTCTCATCCCCTAACATATTTTGAATTACCTATTGTCTCAAGTTGGACCTTGTTGAGATCATGGTTACCATATGTCTTCATCTACTAAGAGAATCAGCCACACTGTTCTCTTTCCCTTTTATATATTCAATTCTAAATTCATACTCGCTAAGGAATTCCAACCACCTTCTCTATCATGCATTAAGGTTTGGCTGGGTAAATATGTATCTCAACCCCAAGTGGTATGTCTTGAGTTCAAATGGATTTCCCAGAAGATAATGCCTCCACATATGTAAGACATGAATTATGGACACTGATTCCAAATCATGAGGCACGTAGTTCACTTCATGTTTCTTGAGCTTTCTTGATTCATATGCTACCACTTGTCTGTCTTGCATTAATACTACTCACAATCCCTCTCCTAAAGCGTCTATGATTACTATGAATATCCCATTAGGATCAGGGATGGTTAGCATTTTTGTTGTCATAAGCCTCTCCTTCAAGAGTTGGAATGCTTGCTCACATTTCTCAGTCCATTCAAACCACATTCCTTTTGAGTGAGGTAATAGGAGATCCAATCTGGGAGAACCCTTGCATGAACTTCCTATAGTATCCTATGACACCCATGAAGCTACATACTTCCAACACATTCTGAGGCATTGGCCATTCCATGATCACCTTGATCTTCTCAGAGTCTATGGAGACTCCTTCAGCTATAATAATATGGCCCAAATAGTGCACTATGTCCTAATAAAATGAACACTTTGATAGCTTCCTAGAGAGTTTCCTTTCTCTCAATCACTGAAAAACTATCCTCAAATTCCTATCATGCTCTTCGATAGTCTTTGAGTAGACTAGAATGTCATCAATGAAAATTAGGACAAAATCATCCAAGCAGTCTCTGAATACACTATTCATGAGGTTCATAAAGGTTTTTGATGCATTAGTTAAACCAAAAGGTACCACTGTGAACTCGTAATGTCCATATCGAGTTCTAAATGTAGTCTTTTGAATGTCTTCTTCCTTAATTCTCAATTGATGGTACCCTAACCTAGGATCAACTTTGGAGAACATTGTCACTCCTTTCATCTGGTCAAACAACTCATCAATCCTTAGAAATGGATATTGATTCTTGATGGTAACCTTGTTCAACATCCGATAATCTATACATAGACGTAAAGTTCCATCCTTATTTTTCACAAAAATAACTGGTGCTCCCCAAGGAGACACAATGGGTCTTATAATTCCCTTATCCAATAATTCCATTAATTGGGCCTTCAACTCATAGATTTTTGTAGTGGTCATCCAATAAGGTGCCTTGGATTGAGGCTCAACTCCTAGAATCAAGTCGATAGAAAAATTGAATTCTCACTTTAGAGGAAACTCCATAAGCTCATCAAGGAATACATCTTGGAACTCCTTGAGAATAGGAGTCATCTAAATACAATTCCTTACTGTCATGATTATTGACATGCACTGCATAAATTGTACACCCCCTTCAATGAGCCTTCTTGAGCTGCATCACGGAAATCTGTCTAAGCTCTAAGGGTCTCTTCATCCCACAAACCTCAACTGGGTTTCCATAATCATCCAGACAATTGACCACCTTATCCTCATAGTTCACTATAACTTTATGCTCACTTAGACAATTTATTCCAAAAATTACATCATATGAGCCTAAAGGTGCCACATACAAGTTAATCTAAGTTTGAAAGGTTGGAAGCTCTAACTCACTACAAAAGAGATAGGTATCTAACCTATGCTCTGCTCAAATACCATACTAGACTGTCCATGAATTTTCCATGTATCTAGGTCTAATGGGTATCTTGGATATTATTATAGGATCTATAAAACATTCAATAGCTCTAGTATCAATTAAGATAGAGACAGACTAGCCATAGAGCTTACCCATTAGCTAAATTGGTGAAGCCTGATACTCTGTCTGCTTTTTGTCCACTACAACGTGGATCTGGTGATGTTGAGTCTATTGATAACTTCTTTACTTCCATGAATTCAACCACTAAGGAAAATTCAAGGCATAATTATCACCTCCACAAGTATAGCATCCATCTCGAGGCCCTTTACAACCTCCTAGGCTTATCCTCTCTATAGCCCTTCTGCTTATGGTTGTCCTTACCCTTACCCTTGTTTTTTTTCTTTCTCTTTCCAAAATTACCATCTTCACCCTTCTCCTGTGATTCACTTCCCCTCTTGATATTACGGATTTGATGGCTCTTGTCTCCCTTATGAAATTTCTTCTTCCCATACTGTGACTTAGAATTTGAGTCACTGTGAAGATTGGATAGTTGTTGCAGTTTTTGTCCCTATTCGGTGGATTTTTGGAAAAAATAATTCATGGTTTGAGGTTCATGCATATCCACCTCGGCTCCCATGTGAGGTTTGATTCCAATTATAAATTTCAAGATACATAACCATTCATCTCCTTGATACTGGGGCACATACTTCAACAAGTTGGTGAACCTTTCCCAATACTGAATCACCGTCATATTTCCCTAATTTAAGTTATGAAATTTTGCCACTTTCTTGTTAGAGAAAAGCTACAGTAACCATCTCTTCTTGAAAGCTTGGAGGAATAGTTCCCAAGTGATTTCAATAGGCTAAATATTTCATTCTAACTTCTCATTATCCCACCAAGTCGTTGCTTCACTTAAAATTTGATACATAGCCCATGTCGCCTTGGTCTATTCAGAAAGGTTACAGAGCCCAAAGTATTTTTCCATCTCTATAATCCAAGCCTCGGCTCCAGCTCTGATATCCTTATGATAAAACTTGGGTGATGCTACTCTTTTGAGGCCTTTCCCAAGCTCTTTCTCAATTCATCTTCGTGGACCTGCCTCTAGACCATCATCTCCTTGATTGCCTTCTACATTCTTGTAGTCTCAGTCCTCACATGCCACTCAGACTTCTTCCTCCATATGATCTATGCGAGACTCATTCCGGTTCAAAAGCTCTAGAATTTTCTCCAACCTCTTATTAGGTCTATTATTGGAACCGCTACCACCCCCATCTTACTTGGTGGTCACCATGACGTCCTGCACTTATCATGCATCACATTCATGTTTATCGCATCTCAACACAAGGTTATACGAATAAATGTTCTTATGCTACATCACATAATTTATCATATGCATACATCCCTCATTCTAGAAGACATACACATTCATGCATAACACACACATTTTAGAGTCCTCCATTGAACACACCAAAAAAATATCATCTAATTTTATTTATATCAGGGTGAATCAATAGACCCTTATTTACAATAGGCTTTGAGTTACATCATTATGATTTATTGGCATCAGAAAGGGGACATTCCTCAGGGTCCTCATCTGAATTTACATCAAATTTTATAAAAGAGGATGGTTGAGCACGTAGGCTCTCCTTTTCCTCTTTAGTCAACAAGGGTGCATCAGGTCCATGCCCTAGGGGCCAGTCTTGGATTTCAGAAAGATTTTTAATCTTAGGTGTTCTCTTCTCCTCAATCTTCAAGCCCCTCTCTAGCTTGAGTCGTGTAAGATCTTGAGCTAGAGTTTTGTCATCAAGAATTTCTGATTGAACCTTCATCTTGGTGTTTCCTTCTTTTGTGTCATTCTTACATGAGGTTCTAACAGTTTTCCCTTTCCTTTGTCCTGCCTTTGACCTTCCCATTCTTGCATTCAATTCCAAGTTTGGTCAATTCTCAAGACATCCAAATTTTGGGTCAAGGGTCAACTACCCTAGTAAACTATGGTAGACTCAAATGCCTAGAGTTGAACTCTAAGCTTTGATACCAAATGTAATAACCCATTAGAATTTATTACTTAATTAATATTATTATAAATGACACATGAATATATTCCAAATTAAAAAGACATATCCAATGGCTAAACTAAATCATAGCTACACATGTCCATTTAAAATGAGTCAAAGATTCATATATTCACTTCAAAAGTCAAATCACAATATCAAGTATGACTTGGCTCCTAAGGCCACATAGACATTACATTGTACACTTTTCATCATATACATAAATATATTACATCAAGTTACATCTTAGACAAAAATAGTCTTTTGAACAAGGTTCTTCTCTGACACTCGCCTCCATTGGTGGATGAGAACATGGTTGAAGCGCTTTACAGCCCAACCATAAAGCTTACACTTCCTCGGTATTCTTTCGACTTGAAGAATGTCCAACCTTGCATGAAAAGTCTAGCAAGAGAACAATCTACAAGGTGGAATCTGGTGTGTTCCCATACATCAACAAGCAATTTCTATTTACAAGTTAGAAAATAAAATGCAAGATCTATGCTAAGAATGGCAGAGAGTGAAGTCGTAGAGTTCATACATACATAATGAACAATAATGCTTGACTAAACATAATAAATGTGTTGCAACAACAACAAACAATAGGTTTTGGTAAAGCAAACCTATACTCTTTGATCTCCATTTCGGCACCCATCCCGGAAGGTAACTTTCTACTAAACATAACACAACAACTATCTACCCTCTAGCAGCATCTACCCTGAGGTGCTCTAGTCAACTAAGGTATCACTATTTCATTTAGAATATTCTTTCACTCATGTTTTTCAATGAAGAATCTGATTCTAATTTACTCTCTAAATAGAAATCAGATTTATGACTCAATAGAGTAATCCAATTAATTAGTCATATCATTTCTATGACTATTGTATACTTTCCATCATAAACATTTTTACATCTAAAAATGAACTAAGAACAAAAGAAGGTATATCACAAGTATGTGTATGTACATAGACTAATTCTGTGTGCATACACATATATGTGCCTACTTAAGTTTTAGATTTGTGCATACATTCTAAAATAAAATATTTATATCAGATTGCATTCAAAAAATAGTATTCCATTTGACATTTCTTATAAAAAAAAAATGAAAAATTAGAATATGTCTATGCTAACAGTTTCACACATATTGTTTTTGCATTCTCATAGCAATGAAATTATAACATTATTGTTCTCATATGAGCATTCATCATTTAAACAAGTACTGTTTCCTACTAAACAGTTATAAAATAAGATTTTTACATATGAACATTCATTTTTTAATAGAACAAGTATTGTTTCCTACTAAACAGTTATAAAACAAGTTGTTTACATATGAACATTCATTTTTTTCAACTATTCAAAGCTATTCCAACTAAATAATTTAATGTGCAAGTATGTTCTAGCTACAAAGATGACTTTATTCAACAAAACAGTGTCGTTTATAAAAGATTATTCACTATTTGCATCATTTTAATACTGTTTCGAACTAAACAGTTACATTTAATGACAAAAAATATCATTTTTCCAATAGAACATACACTATTTTCAATTTATTATTGTTGTTCCAAGTTGTTTAGACACTAGATGGAAATATTACATTTAATTGTTCACTATTTTTAATATAGAATGGGTTGTTCCCCTATGAACTGAAAATAAACAAAGTTGTTTTTCTAGTAACAATATTATCTACAGCTTCTCTTTGCCTATTTTTCAAGAAAGCCAAGAGATTTCTCTAACAATTAAATAGCCTTGTTTATACATAAAATAGAATATATAATATTCAGGTCTTGAACAACTTTCATCCTTGAGAATCATTGTGCAACTTAATAATGTAAAGAATATAAGTTGGTCATGCTTGTCGAGGTAAAACTTAGACAAGTATTTAGTCAATAACAAGACATGGGAGTTTCGATTTCTAGCAGAACTCATGCCTTCTAATTTTATACATACATTTATAGATCACTCTTGTTGGGAATAGGATACCATTTAATTGCATTCTAAACATATTTTATGTATCTCCTAAGTCCTTGGAATGTGTTGCACAACACTAGGATTAGGAAGAGATTAATTTGGAATGAAATAAACATTTAATTTGACATTTTTAGTTATTCCTAAATAATAGGAGCATGTGGGGATGCCTTGGGAGAGCTCCTACAAAATAGGAGTGCATGGGCACCTACATGGGAGGTGGGATTCACCTTGGTTCAGTTAACTAGTTGGTGAATTGAGTACACTTCAAAAATGCATCCTAGGTTCCTATAAAATAGGGATTTTGATTTATGCATGTTGAGTTCCTATAAAATAGGGATTGATGTTTACGAGGGTTCAATTCAGTTAAGTTATGTTTCAGTTATCTTCAATTGCATGTTAGTTAACTTCAATGACTTGATTTGCATAAAAGATAACAGGTGGATACATTCAGTTAATAGATGGAGGATCATTCATGTATATTATTTTGCATGAATCAGTCACAGATGTGTTTTAGTTAACAAATATTAACTCGGGCCCACCTTGGGCACCCAAGTTGGCATCTTTGAGTTACAACTATTGCATGAAAAAGACATTTTCAATGCTCAGTTAAGTGGGACCCAGTTTGGGCGCCTACTTTGACGATGAGGTTGAATGAGATATTTTTGACAACTACTAGGTTAACACTTTAGTTCTAGGTTCCAAATTTGAGGAAGACTCGTGTTTGACTTGTGCATGCATATGAGAACTCAACTTGGAAACCCTAGGCGTGGATGTTCTCAAGAGGCTTTGTGATTATATATTTGGTATAATAGGATCATTCATGCATTTTTTTTTGCATGAATTGGTGATAGATGTGTTTGACTTGGACCCACCTTGGGTGCCCAAGTTGGCATCTTTGAGCTACAACTATTGCACGGAAAAGATATTTTTAATGCTCAATTAAGTGGGACCCAATTTGGGCACCTACTTTGAGGATGAGCTTGAATGAGATATTTTTGACAACTACGAGGTTAACACTTTAGTGTTGGGTGCAAACTTTGAGGAAGACTCTTGTTTGACTTGTGCATGCATATGAGAACTCAACTTGGCAACCCTAGGCATGGATTTTCTCAATAGTTTATCTTGGATATACTCCCTGAATCAAATGATAGAGGATATAAGAATTTTTTTAAACATGGGGCTCACGGTTGTAGAGATGCCCTTATCCCTATCTCGGGGTGGGAACTGTTATGGTACTTTTATGAAAAAAAGGAGGACAAGATTTTGGTGTCAAATCCATGGGCATTAAATTTGGCCAAGTTAATTGTCCCAAATGTTTTTATAGATGTAGATTTCATCAAAGTATTGGATCAGAGTTATCATTTGCTACTAGGTCTATGAGATTTCTAGATGGTTCACCATTAGTTATATTTACTAAAGGCCATCATTGAATGTTTTCACCTAAACAAACAAGCCCTGACTAAAATTTATTTGCAAATAAGTGAAGAAGAATATACTAGATTGAGTGGAACCTATAGAAGTGATGAACTCCCCATTTAAGGGGTGTGAACAACAAGGTGATTCCTATATTCCCTTTTGCTGCTGAACCATTTGCTGTCACAGATTTCCAATTCTATTTCAATAAAACCTACTTTTCTCTCTATCAAGTACTTGGGATAAATGCAAAAGAGTGAATGCCATTTAGTTTAATGATAATGGCTATGAGGATCCAAAACCCTAAGACAAACATTGAATATGATTTTTCCTCATATCTTGAGAAAGCATTGCGTGAAGGATTTTTTCAAGTCAGGGAAAATAGAGCCCCCATAACATTCAATCAATTTTCTTTGTTGTGTCACCTGATATTATTCTAGAATAAAGATAGATGGAGCAAAAGGATTTGTTTGGGCAAGATTGACCAATAGGGGAATTTACTGCTAGTGCAATGATGGTGTTATATATGGGACATCAGATGTAAGAATTCAAATTATGTGATATTCCATGATGACTTTGTGTACAAAATTATGAGAGTTCTTGGCCACCCACCACCAAGAATACACACACTTATGCTACAACTATTAAGACCTTTGGCTTTAAAACCTGAGCAAGGCCATACTCATAACTTTGGTGATTGGTTTTTTCTACCAAATATCACAATAATCATGATTTATGGATGCCCACAGGCCCAACATATACTACCAAATTTTGTCCCCTTTGATTAGCCTTTTTAGAGTTCATGTGGAAAATTCTATGGATGGAAAAGGATGTCATGCATAAACAAAGGATAGGTACATTTCTACCCAATTTGACAACATGTGGAGAAATATCAATGGGATTTGATACACTTGAAGAGTTGTAGAATTATCTAAAAAACAATGTACTCTTTAGAGTCTAGAAAGGAAAGAGATTTTGACCTTGAGGGTCGCATGAATTTTGTAAGACACACTATCCTTACCAAGGCTATGGTTACTCACTAGATTGATTATGAAGAAGATGTAATCAGAAATTGTTTCACTCCTCAAGAGTTATATGAGAGGAGGAGAAAATGGGAAATTATGAAAAGGCTTGAGGAAGAAAGAAAGATGAAGCATAGTGATTTCTTGGGGTGTTTTTTAGAGTAAGCATATCCTCTCAAGAGGATTGAAATGATGATTGATAAGTTTCATGAATTATATAAGTCTTTTGAGAAGATGGGGATGGGGAGACCTTGCAAATTGTCTCGCAAAAGGTCGAGTGGTATTGTAATTACATAACCAACTCTGGGTACTATTTTAGTATGTCATGCTTCTCCAAGATCACCTCTTGAACAACCACCTTCTAAAAAACAAAAGACACAAGAGATAGACCCATTTGTTTCCTATGAAATAAGTGGGGAGGTTGGAGATATTGAAGAAGCAGTTAATGTGTTAAGACATTTCAAGGATGATGTTGAAGTGGACCAACCTATGCTTGAAATTGAAGACCACGGGCCTGAAGCTAGAGCCAATATTCAGGTACAAGGAGAAAGAGAAATGCATGAGGATGAGAGGGTGCTTGTAGCTCTCAGGTTCTTGGAAGTTGATGAATTTATCAAAACTCCTAAATTTAAAGACTTTTGGATTAAGATGAAAATGAGAGAGTTTGAAGTGAGGGTTGCAATAAATAAGATGGGAGTTGAGGAATCCTACCATGACCAAATAGTAGCCCAAACTATTAATGAATTAAGGATTGATAATATTGATGTCACCCCATAAGAGGCTAAAGAGATGATTTTGAAAAGTAATATACTTATTTTCCCTGGTATGGAATTAAAGAAAAAAAAATTACTTCATCAAGTGAGAACACAAGAAGATTCGATGTTCATTGTTGAGTTTGACCTAGATGAAGGGGTAAGTGGCACAAATTATAACCCTAAGATTGAAACCTTGGCATTTTGGGCCAAACAAAAGAGTACACAAAAACCAAGGTTACTATATGTAGTGTAGGAAATGAAAGGGACAACTATGGTGAAAATATTAAAGGATACATCTCCTCTAGAATCTGCAACCATGACAATGCATTTAGCTATGTTCACCCGAGTTGTAGTTAAGGAGATGGAAGCTAGATTGGGAGAGTACAAAAAGGAACACAAAATTTTAAATGATGAATTCAATAAATTGGTCATGGAAAATGTGAAGTTGAAGGAACAATTGAAAGGAGAAATCCCCTCATAGAACAAGGAAATAATGTTATACTAGCCTCCTCCTGCTCCACCAGTTGATATAGAAGTGCTTCTACTGAACAAGTGAGCATTCTTAGACGGGAGATTGAAGAGTGAATTTGGCTATATTTTTCCACATTGCATCACTCACATACAAAATGATGGTGAGTTGAGTCTTGACATGTTTGAATTAATCATGTATAGAGTAATAGCCTTGGATGTTGGATATTCTAAGTTTATCATGGATGGTAGGGTGTTACTAGACAACCGATGGAAGATTCACCTTGCAAATATATTGAAAATTCAAGAATACAAATGGCCACATGATTATACAGTGTACAAGTGGCAGTAGAAGTATTTGGGACCTCCCGAACAGTAGGCCTTGGGGATTTCACAGTGGAAGAACCAAACATTCAGATACACTAATATGCAGAAAGGACCTTAAGAAAATCTTCAATGATCACGAGTGCCTTACGAAGATTAATGAACTATGGTTTTACGAGTGTTGCAGACTTCATTAGTTATCTACTTTCTCTATTTATGTTTTAAGCAAAACTAATGTTTAGTTTATATGAAGAGGCATGAATTTTGAAAAGATGCCATATTTTGTAATGGTCTGAAGCTTGTTGCTTCTCTTATAAAAGAGAAACCAAGACCGAATTTTGATATCATCATCATAGGAATTTATAGAAACATATATGAGGAGACTTATGTTATATTGTAATATCTATTTGAAGAAATCAATGGAGAAGAAGATTGAATCCGGTGCTCGAATTCTTGTCTCAATTTTTTCTTGATAAAACTATGTATGATTGGATTTTTTATGTATTTTAGGTGGGAATATAGGGGTATATTATGAATGCAGTATTTTAGATATCATTTTATTGAAAAGATTGAACAATTTTCTAATTTTGCAGTCTCTTAGTTTTAGTTTTCAGTGTCAGTTAGACCTAAGAGATCATTTCTCTGTTTGTAATGAGGAGGCTTAGTTCACCTAATTTTAAGATATCTATATGTATTATTAAATCAAATATGTTCATTATTATTTCTTTCACACAAGAATATTCAATGCATTTGGAGGCTAGAAGTTGTATTACAAACTAAAGCTATCATCTAGGGCATACAAGAAAATTCTAACATCTAGAAAACATATAGGACATATAAGAAATTATATTCTAATTAAACAAAATAAATTTCAACCAAAGTAAGAAAACTAAGAAGAATTAATTACATTCAATAATAAATTACACCATACATATAAGCAAAGTTTAGGTGACAAGCTAACGTTTGAAGATGATGGGCTAGTTAAGGTGACAAAACATCATCATAATCATTTGCATTGTTGGTTACATTGCATTGCACATCTTTCAAACTCAAAGCATTACTTCACATTGCATAACTAATAACTAGATGTTGATAGATGACAAAATTTCAATTACAATATAGTTTTTACAAAGTCAACCTAAGAAGTTATGCAATTACTTCACATTGCATAAGTAATAACTAGGATCGGTTTCCAATTGCATTTTCTTGACATGGCATTCCATGAGACCACATTTCTTTGAGGAATTTTTCAAATGGTTCACTGCCTTCTCTATGCTACCACATTTTTCATACATGTTGTCTACCAAAGAATTTTATCAAACAATTCACTACCTTGTTGCTATGGCTAAAAGCCTAAAACAAGTGCTTTCGAACAAGCTATGGATGCCTGGAAAAAATATATCAAAGCATAATAGTAAGCAATAGCATAGACAAGGCAGTAAAGTAGTTAAAAAAATGCCTCAAAGAAATATGGTCTCATGGTGATGGAAATCCATGATAATCCATAATAATTCTCTTTTCATGGCATTCCATCACCATGAGACCACATTTCTTTGAGGCATTTTTTCCAAAGTTTATTGCCTTGTCTATGGTACCACATTTTTCATACATGTCTACCAAAGCATTTTATCAAATAGTTCATTGCCTTGTTGCTATGGTTGAAAGCCTAAAATAGGTGATTTCAAATAAGCTATGGATGCTTGGAAAAAATATATCCAAGAATAATAGTAAGCAACAAGCTATGATCTCTTTTTTTTTTGGCACGAAAAATCAGTGTGATTTTATTTGCATTTTTTTGCAGGTTTTAAATGCTTTTTTTTGCAATTTTGTTGTTTGAAATGGGAAAAAATCACTATAGTCAATTTTGTGTATTTTTTAATTTTAGGATTCTCATAGTTAGTGAAAAAGGTAGTGATCATGAAGGAATGAAAAATATGTGTAGAGCCTTTGAATTATAGCCATATTGTGCAATGGCATTGAATCATTTAGCAAACCATTTTTTTCTTCACAAGGCAGCATTTTCTTATGGAACAGTTGACTGAGACAACTCTTGTTTCAACTGACAACCCTCTCATGAAATCTCATTCATTTTATAATCTTGCATGATCTTATCATAGTAGAGGTGATTATGACACCACTAGACACTACTACATGGCATCAGTCAAGGAAAGCCAGAGGCCACAGGATTTTGTGGACAGGTTCAATTGAAGTTGGGAGATCTTAAGAGTTCTCTCTCAAATTTTGAAAAGGTTTTGGAGGTCCACCCTGAGAACTTTCAAAGATTAAAATGTGTATGCCATATATATGCTCAGCAAGGGTAGGTAGAGAAGGCTTTGGAAATTTTAAGAAAGGCAACTCGCATATATCCATGTGATGCCCATGCATTTATCAAGATGGGTGAGTTATTAATATCAACAGACCCCAGTGCAGCCTTAGATTCTCTTAAGACAAGAAAGTCTCTTTTGAAGAAGAGAAGAGAAGAAGTACCCATTGAATTGTTAAACAACATTAGGGTTCTTCATTTTTAGTGTGATGAACTAGATTTGGCTCAACAAAATTTTATGGAGGCATTAGGAAATGGCATTTGGGTTGAATTCATAAATAAAAGCCCTAGTGCCAATTTTGCAGTTTTTTCTATGCACTTTAAGGATATGGAATTCTTCCATTGACGAGAAGAAGGTGGTGTTTCACTTGAGTTACCATGGGATAAATTCACAACACTATTTAATCTTTCTAGGTTGTTTGAATAGCTACATGATATTGGAAAATAAAATATTTTATACAATCTAATATTGTTCAAGTTTCTTGATTATGTGGATGCATATCTACATCTTGCAGCCATGGCTCAAGCTCGGAATGAGATCCAAATAATCCTAGAATTTATTGGGGATGTACTTAAGGTGGATAAAAACTCATCAAATTCTTTGTGTATGCTTGGAAACATGGAACTGAAAACATATGATTGGCTTAAAGCAAAAGAAACAATTAAAGTAGCACGCCAACTTGTCTTGGCCGATGAAGTAAAATGGAAAGTTGATGAAGAACAAAGGATTCAGATGGAAAGGAGAAATGAAGAGGAATAACTTTTACTGGTGATGCAACAAGAGGAGAAATTTGAACGTGTGAATGAATTATGGAAGAGTAAGTGTAAGGATAGGGATGCTGATGATGATGATGAGGTTGATCAGTCTGAGAAGAAACAAAAGAAGGAAAAGAAGAAAAAGAAGAAGGATAAGGACCACAAGGTTTATGATTCTTATATGGAGGAACTTTATGTTGCCATGGAAGATGAGGAAAATTATATGAGTGATAAGGCACAAGATGATGCAGAAAATGCCCAAGATCTTCTTGCAATAGTAGGTCTAGAAGACTCTGATGATGGTGAGACAAATTCTCCAGTTTCAACAAAATCACAAAGGAGACATGCATACTTTGATTCTGAAGATGATGAACCATTACAAAAATAGAGTCCGAGAGAAGATGATCCATATGATGATGGTGTCTAGGCTTCCTGAGATTTAACCAAACCTAACCATTGTAGAAATAGATTCCAAGAGAAGATAATGCATACAATGACTATGGATAAGCTACCTCAAAATTTTAGTCAGTCAAATATGCTTTATCCCTTTGACATAGTTAAATGAGATCTTATCAAAAACCCAGAAGGATAAGGACCACAAGGCTTATGATTCTTATATGGAGGAACTTTATGTTGCCATGGAAGATGAGGAAAATTATATGAGTGATAAGGCACAAGATGATGCAGAAAATGCCCAAGATCTTCTTGCAGTAGTAGGTCTAGAAGACTTTGATGATGGCGAGACAAATTCTCCAGTTTCAACAAAATCACAAAGGAGACATGCATACTCTGATTCTGAAGATGATGAACCATTACAAAAATAGAGTTTGAGAGAAGATGATCCATATGATGATGGTGTCTAGGCTTCCTGAGATTTAACCAAACCTAACCATTGTAGAAATAGATTCCAAGAGAAGATAATGCATACAATGACTATGGATAAGCTACCTCAAAATTTTAGTCAGTCAAATATGCTTTATCCATTTGACATAGTTAAATGAGATCTTATCAAAAACCTCAAATAAATCATCTGTATGTTATCTTTTCATTTTTCCTCTTTCTTTTTTTTATGGGAAACCTATTTTAGTCTTTATTTTAGAACATTTTCTATGTCCTTAAATGTATTATGCTTTATCTTTTTATCAGATTCTAGATTAAAAGAACCTATAATTGAAAATATATTAATTCATCTATTTTTATTTTACAATCCCAAATAGGTGGATTAAATTATTCTACTATTCAAGTTTCATGATTATGTGGATGCATATCTATGTCTTGGAGTCATGGCTTAGGCTCATAATGAGATCCAACTAAGCCTAGAACTGATTAGGGATGCACTTAAGGTGGATAAAAACTCATCAAATGCTTTATGTATGCTTGGAAACATGGAAATGAAAACAGATGATTGGCTTAAAGCAAAAGAAACAATTAAAGTAGCATGCCAGCTTGTCTTGGTTGATGAAGCAAAATGAAAATTTGATGAAGAATGAAGGATTTAGATGGAAAGGAGAAAGAAAGAGGAAGAACTTCAGTGGGTGATGCAATAAGAGGAGCAATTTGAACGTGTGAAGGAATTATGGAAGAGTAAGTGTAAGGATAGGGATGATGACAATGATGATGCTATTCAGTCTGAGAAGAAACAAAAGAAGGAAAAGAATAAAAAGAAGAAGGATAAGGCCACAAGGCTTATGATTCTTATATGGAGGAACCTGATGTTTCCATGGAAGGTGAGGAAAATTATATGAGTGATAAGGCACAAGATGCTGTAAAAAATTCCCAAGATTTTCTTGCAGTTGCAAGTCTAGAAGACTCTAATGATGGTGAGACAAATTCTCCAGTTTCAACAAAATCACAAAGGAGACATGCATACTCTGATTCTGAAGATGATGAACCATTGTAGAAACAGAGTCTGAAAGAAGATGATCCATATGATGATGATGTCTAGGCTTCCCGAGCTTTAACCAAACCTAGCTCCTATTTTCCAAGAGAAATATCCCCAAGGCCCATGGGAAATGAACGATGAGCATTTGAGTTTTAACTTGGTTTCATTTTGAAAAGGGGATATTACATTGTACAAGATTTATTTAACAACAAAATAATTTAATCCACTTATTTGGGACTGTAATATAAAAATAGATGAATTAATCTATTTTCAATTATAGGCTCTTTTAATCTAGAATCTGATAGAAAGATAAAGCATAATACATTGAAGGACACAAAAAAATTCTAAAATAAAGACTAAAATAGGTTGCCCATAAAAAACAAGAAAGAGGAAAAATGAAAAGATAACATATAGATGATTCATTTGAGGTTTTTGATAAGATCTCATTTAACTATGTCAAATGGATTTGGAAGGGACAAAGCATATTTGATTGACTAAAATTTCGAAGTAGCTTATCCATCGTCATTGTATGCATCATCTTCTCTTGGAATTTGTTTCTACAATGCACCAAGAGAAGATGATGCATACAATGACGATGGATAAGCTACCTCAAAATTTTAGTCAATCAAATATGTTTTGTCCCTTCCAAATCTATTTGACATAGTTAAATGAGATCTTATCAAAAACCTCAAATGAATCATCTGTATCTTATCTTTTCATTTTCCTCTTTCTTGTTTTTTATGGGCAACCTATTTTAGTCTTTATTTTAGAACATTTTTTGTGTCCTTCAATGTATTATTCTTTTTCTTTCTATCAGATTCTAGATTAAAAGAACCTATAATTGAAAATACATTAATTCATATATTTTTATTTTACATTCCCAAATAGGTGGATTAAATTATTTTGATGTTCAAAAATCTTGTACAATGTAATGTCCCCTTTTCGAAATGAAACCAAGTTGAAACTCAAATGCTCATCGTTCATTTCCCATGGGCCTTGGGAATTTTTCTCTTGGAAAATAGGAGTATAATAATAACTCAAGAGGATCTTAATGTCATAAAAGGGGCCACTTAAGTGTTGGCATAGAGACCAGGAAATGTTTATGTTCAATTTGATATTGCAAAGGAAATTTTTACATAGGTACAAGAAGATGCTACAAGAAACATCTTTGTTTAGATGCTTGATGTGTGGGTAAATCTAGCACATATTTACTTTGCACAAGGATATTTTGTGCTTGTAGTGAAAATGTTTATGCTGCAAATGGGGAGGCCATTGTAAAGTGTTGGTACAGAGACCAAGAAATTTTTATGCTATAAATGGGGCAGCCATTGTGTTAGATGAAAGGGGTCAATTTGATATTGCAAAGGAAATTTTTACATAGGTACAAGAAGTTGTTGCAGGAAACATCTTTTTTCATATTCCTAATGTGTGGGTAAATCCAACGCATGTTTACTTTGCACAAGGACAGTTTGCGCTTGTAGTGAAAATGTATCAAAATTGTTTGAGGAAATTCTATTTTGGTAAAAACTCAAATTTTATTATATTTAGCTCGAACATGTTATGAAGTAGAATAGTGGAAAGATTAAAAAATAACATTATTAAGAGCAATAGATTGTAACTACTATAAGTTTCCAATCAGAAAGCTATAGATTTTGTGTTTAATGTAATGAGGGTTTTGAATTACCTCTGAATTCGCTACAGAGGGCATCCCCAAATCTAACATTGTTGCAAAATTCAAATACTTTGTAGAAAACACTGAAGTCATTGCCTACCTTTTCAAAATTCTCCAGGTCCTCTCCAAAAAATATTTATCGTCCATGCAAGTTTTGTAACTCAAGACGCCTAGTGTAGTTCATGTGCCCTGCTACTGTAACTCAAAGTGAGGTGCCTTAGTTCCAAGCTAACTAGCAGCAACTAATGAATGAAGTGAAGTCTGGAATGAATGCGAATAAATACGAATAATGAATCATGCCAATAATTGACCAAAATATTTTATAAAAAAATTGTCTAATTTTTATTTGGTGACTAACTATTTAGTCATTTGTATTTTTGTGACTAAATAATTTTTTAGTCAACAACCAAATTAGTCATTTATTTACTCATTTATAGCTGAGTTGCAAAAAATTAGTAGAATTTAGTCATTTTTAATTGTTGTGACTAAAATTTTTAGTCACCTAGTCATTTATTTTCCAAATTCTACTAGTGGAAATGTTACACAGAGAACACTTTTTCAATGCAACAAGGAATCCACCACAATGCTCCAACAATCTCATAGTCTTGCATGAAATATTTCAAATACCTTTAGCTCATTGCCTTCAAGAATCCAAACACTTGAAATTAGCACTACTCTGCTCAAATTTGCATCCCACACATCACTCACATCAATATCACAGATATCTTACTTCTCTCTTGATTCTTTCTTGCAACTCACAACTCCACTCTTATTTATATCAACCTCAACCTTAAACACCTTCTCCAAGGTCGGCAATCTATCTATTATATTTACAAATTCAAATTCCATGCTACGCTTCCATTAATACTTGAACATTTTTGAATGTAGTGTATACACCAAGTCGTTCGTTACCCATGAAAACACATTAAACATTAAGTACACGCTTCTAAAGAATCTAATACACCTAACCAAAAATCCTCTTGACATAAGCAAGATAACAACATCATTAACTCTCCTTTAAATCCAAAATTCATGAAAAGAAACTACGAAGAAATGTGGATCAAATACATTTCTCCCCGATACCTTTGTATAACACTACAAAACCAGTTCAAATACTAGTGAACATAACTTCCTCTCACCAATGATTCAGAACCCAAAAATTTCAATATAGCAACCTCTAACAACCTTGAACGACATATCAAATCCACACAAGCATAGCATCAACACAGAAGAAACACGGAGCACAATACGAAGCACATTCTAAGCACTTGCACAACACTATTTTATATGTTTATCATTTTTTCTCAAAAGAAATTGGAAACCAAGTACTAGAGACATCATTTGAGCTCATTACCTCATTCCAACTCATCTTCAAACACTAAAACAAAAAGATAGCTCCATGTACTCACAACACTTCCTCAATATCTCAACTACACATGCACAACCTGCAACAACCTGTTTTCCTCTTTTTCATAATTTTCTCAATATCCTCGACATGCAAAAAACTTCCTTAACACATATTTGAAATCAATGACAACACCAGTCAGTATAATTTGTGTTGACATCAATGACAACACCTTCATACTTGCAACAAAACCCCCTTCTAATCATTTTCTTTTGCAACACCTATCATTGGAGAATATTGTGTTGCATATTTATTCTAAATACACTTGTTTATTATCAAAGAAATAAATAATGAAGAAAAATCAATCCATTCATCTCATTCCAAAACATTAAAATTTGTAGGCTCAACTTTCTTGATAACATGGCCTTCATGTTGGCCATGCCTCTTTGGTCAAGGTCACTAATTCCCTATTTTGGCCCTAAATTCATTTATAACTTACTCAAACCAATCACATAGGTCCCTAATTCCTTCCCAATCCCATTCATGTTCATAAACTAGTGGTTTTTGGGTATAAACACATCATTTCATCAATTTAGTCTCAAACATAAAACTTTAGGCTTGCAGTTTTTTTGTAGGATTAACTTGTAGATTTTAAGACAAAAAACCTAGCACACCTCCTTCATGGTTTCCCCCTAATCATAAGCCATTTTCATCTTATTTATCATGTGAACCTACTCCATCACTCCATGTATCCTTTTCATTTCAAGTCATGCATTGAACCATAAAAAGTTATTTATTGATTAGTATCCCTATGTTGTTTACTAGTAGGTTTTTATTAGTCAAAAGTTGTATTAGACAAACCTCAAGATACCCAAAAAATTGTAAAATTCCATTAATTAGCTAGTCAAATTTTCCTTAGGAGGACTTGGCCTATCTATTAGTCATCCACCTTTGGACCTAGCCTTCCTATTGGTCATCCAACTTTGGACCTAGCCTTTCTATTGGTCATCCACCTTTTTTCAAAGCTACCACTTTTGAATTTTTTCCCTATATTTAGTTTAAAAAATTAAAATCCAATTTCCAACACTTTTTCCAAATGTCATACTTCAATCCAAGTGCATATGTTCCTTCATTTTTCTATTTTTAAGAATAATATCATCGTGTTTACTCAATTTAATTACATCAATTAATATAGTTCCAATTTTGATTTAGTCACATTATCTATCACATATCAATAGTAGTGTATAATAAAGGAGTAGCTAGTTAGAGATAAACTTAGGTACCCTTACCTTGCATTAAGTTTGCATATGTTTACATACTGTGGAAGGGGGAAATCGGGAAGATGCGATGAGATCAAATTGAGTAATTAGAAACTAATCTAAACAACAAAATGATAATGATTCATGCCCATTACTCACGAAATGAAACTACACAATTAATGAATTCAAGAAACAAAATAAAAAGAGAAAAACATAAATGAATTCACAAAAGAGTAGAATTACCATCCCGTGTCGGAGTGTGTTCACGAAGATTTTGGGTTGTTCATATCAATGTGAAGCCTCCATTGTGTGTGCAAAAGCTTGAAGAATGTGTGTGTGTTGACTGAAGATATGTTTGAAGCTTTGTCAAAATGTCAGTTAAGATCTTGGCATTACTTCGTTGTATAAAATAGGTTGATTCTCCAATCCTTTTTGAGGAAGAAGATGATTGTTATATAGATTTTATGTTTTTAAATGAATGCTTGAGATCGCGTAGTAGAATATCTTGATCAACGGTTGAAAGATGTTGAGAGGAAATAGATAGGAATAATCAGTGCAAATTGATTATGTAATTGGTGTGATTGAAGAAATCATTTTGAGTGTTTAATGGGATTGAAGAAATAGATTGAATAGTCTCTGGGATTGAAGAATAGATTGATCTGCTAAGAAATAGATGGACACTCAGCCAATCAAAATGAGCAATCAGGGAATCATAATTTGCTCAATCATAAAAGTGGGTGAGGATAATTAATTAATTGATTTAATTAATTAATCTTTTTGGAGTTGAATGTGCAAATAAAGTTTGACTTTTGCAAACAAAGTCATATTTGTTTGATTTGGCCTTTGATGATGTTTTAAATAATTAAATTCAATTATTCAAATTTAGGGGAAAGTGACATAGTTAAGTTATTATGTTTTAATAATTTAATTAACTTAGGGGAATAAATTGAATTAGTGACATAATTAAATAATTGATGTTATTTAATTAATCAGAAAGAATAAAGTTAGATTAGGAATATATTAAATAAATATAATTTATTCAATTAGTCAAAAATGATGAAAAAGTGAATTAATTAAATAATGTTGTTTTATTCAATTAATAGAAGAAATTAGGGTATTTGGACGTTATTAAATAAATGAAATTTATTTAATTAGTCAAAAGTGGTGAAAAAGTGAATTAATTAAATAATGTAATATTATTCAATTAATAGAGGAATTTAGGGTTTTTCATGTATTTGATGTGAAATGTAGTGATATTTAGTGATAATGATGTTGATGATGAGAAAATTTCATAAGATGTGCAATAAATATTAGGTCAATTTTACATGTCTACATTTTCCCCCTCTTTGAGACAAAGTATTGGTTGCTTTGTTTCAAAGATTTTGATGTTAAGATCAAGATGTGAAAAATTTTATATGCCCCATTATGCCTGGTGGTCAACGGAATGATGGTAGGGCTCTGGGCTATCCCCTTGAGAGGTTAGCCAAAGATATTAATTTTGAGGTCGAGCTCGTGACACTATTTCATTTCAGTTCAAATGCATGGAGGGGGAAAAATTAAGCCTATAGGTCTCTTCCTAATAGTTCAGTTGTTCCCAGGAGGTCCTAATTTTAACCTAGGAAGGTTTTTTAAGTAAAAATTAGGGTTTTGAGGGTTAAAATAGGTCATTAGGGCTTAATTCTCCTCATTTGCACTTTGAGCCTATAGAAAATTCTTGCCTCTAGTTTTCTTGTTTTGTCGATTGTCGAGGAGCTATCATGAGGATTCAGGGAGCCCCACATCAAGTGGATGTGGTTCGCAATTTTGGACGGCCTGTGAGTGTCGGTGCCCTGGTATGTACCCTTTCATTTCTCATTCTCATCTTTTCATGTTTGAGTAACTAATGCCTAAAGTCAAAGTAGTCGATTGCGCTAGGTTTAGGAATTTTTCGCTTCTGCATCATTTTTCTCACTTTTGATGTTTGTAAGTGGGCCGCATTTTATTTTCATGCTCACATTTGCTCAAAAAATTTGCTCTTGACCCAAAATTTCTCTTTTTCTTTTTTCCTTCACTTGAAATATGCACATTTGATGTCATTTTTCACTTTTGTAATTTCACCCTTGATTTTTGTTCATTTTTTCGTGCATTTGTTGAAAATTCTCGTTTTTTCTCTAAAAGTTTGCTTTTCAATTTTATGCATTTGCCATTTTTTATCACTTTTGATTATAAATTGTTTGCTTTTGCCTATTTTGTTTGCTTTTGCTAACAATTATATCCCTTTTGATAAAAAAAAAAATTCTTTTGACTATTTTCGATTTCGAAGTCAATTTGTTTGTCGGCATAGGTTCATTTTGTGTTTTCGTAGCAAATCCATAATGTCATAGGTTGAATGGTTGCAAGTGGTTCTTAATCCACTTTAGTTAACGGAGCGATGACCACATGATCTGTTCGATTTGATTGTTGGTTTTCAAGAGATAGAGTGAAATATTTTATATGTTGTCGAGTTGTGGCATATTTTCTACATGCCTATTATCAGATGTCATAGTGCAATGATGACCGCTCTTGTGGAGAGGTGGCACTCAGAGACCTCATCCTTTCATTTACCTACTGGGGAGGCCACTATCACCCTTGAGGATGTGTGGAGGATCCTTTGTATACCTATTCATGGAGAGCTTGTTACATATTTTTTTCCATGAGGCACCCGCACCATGCACCACATACTTGGTGTGAGACATCTTGAGGTTCGCCAAGCAGAGTTAGACTTGTCTAATTTTGTGGGCAGTGTTGATCTTATTTCACTTGTTCTCTATGGTTTGGTCATGGGGCTCATTGATCTTGATAGGAGAGTTAGATAGTTTCATGTTGGTTGGGGTGTGTGTATCAAGCAGATGTTCAAGCATGGGACTAGATATGCACGGGGCTCGTGTCTCCTGTCCACTTGTACAAATATATGCATGAGGTCGCCTACTATGGTGGGAAATCTATTTCTGCTGGTATCTCTCTTCTACATGTATGGGCCTAGGAGCACATCCCAGTTACTCATCCTAATGGTATATTGGATCGTACTACTAGGGATCCATATTCTTATCGTTATGGATATTTTCTGCACTATACATTTCCTGGAAAGTTTCCCTACTGGCATCATGTTTTTGATGATATGTAAGGTTTTGTATGGAGACTATATATGGATTATGAGGCATGGTCAGATGATTAGGATTAGTTGTTATTTTCCAGATAGACTATATGGCTCATCGATCATGTTTGTTCTCTACTAGAGAGATATCTACCTCATAGGGTTTGTAGTTAGTTTGGAGAGAGACTGGGTCGATTTCCAAATGCCTATGAGGCTTATTTTGGTTGGACTACCAAAGAGGTCCATATTTAGGGTCTACATGCTTATCATGATGTTGTTGTTGCAGATTTCAAAGCTCTTGCCCCATTTGAGTGGGGTTGGCTAGTGGGTTTATCAAATCTTGGTACTACTATAGATTTTGATCAGTGGTGGGAATGACGCATTCCCTTGAGATTCAAAGATCTTGTCGATGTTCCTGTAGTGGGTAGAGAAAGCATTATCAGTCATTGTGGGGATAGGAAGCATGTGGAGAACATTTTAGAGTAGCTTTCCAGGGCGAGGCAAGATGGTAGACAGGATGATTTGATGCAGTAGGATCAGGGATAGGCCATAGGCCCTCCTCCACCAATTGGAGATGGAGGTGTACAGTTAGCACAAATGAAAGTCATGAGAGATGCATAGGTAGTGTGGTGACAGGCTCAAATTTCTATATTGATAGAGGAGAGGGGCACCGCAAGATAGGAGAGAGATGGCTTCAAGGGTGAGTGAGACATCAAGATTGGTTGTTGTCTTGATGTTGAGACATAATTGTAGGCTATTTCCACTGAGAGGGATAGTCTAAGGATAGAGCGTGATAGCTTATGTGCCAAGCGAGATCAATTTTTACAATGGGTGACATACTATCAGACCCCGTCTAATGCCTTTGTTCCTAGAGCATAGCGGTGGCCATGGTTTGGAGAGCCTAGTACTGCTATGGAGGTCATGTCTTGTGGGTTTTTTGTTAGATATTCTAATTCGTAGCCTAATCCTTAGATTCCTCCTCCTCTAGCCAGACAATGGCATATTTGTACCTGATCTTTTATGATGTTTATTATTTGGAGACTTATATTGTAGACATGATTTTGTATATATTCATCACCCCAGATGAGGCCTCGTATATATGTATATTTTTGTATTATCCTATCACGCTTGTTTCCTTATGATGATGTACTTGACATTCTCATTTTTTATGATGATATATATATGATATGCATGCTTCTATTCGGCTTTATTATGTGTTATTGTGATGATTATGGATGACGATGTATGATTATGTATGTTTATACATGTTTTCATACTTCTAATGTATGCATATGGTGTGGATGTATGATCAATATATCATTATAATATATGATGTTTTATTATGTATATGATGGATGTTGATATATGATGGATGCATTCCTTATACATGATACATGATGTTTACATGCTTTATTATCATCATGATATGTATTGATGACATTGTGGATGCAGGATGGATATGGTACTAATGATATTTTTGATGTAAGATGGATGTTAGTTAGAAGAAATATTTTGATGATGGATAGAAATTTGATGTTTGTTAGTTACTGATGAGTTGCTTTTGCTTTGCTTGGAAGCTTTCACATTTTTAACAATCCTTTTTGATATACAAACAGATACAATGCACCAAGGTATTGATAAATAAGGTGACTTTGTATCCATTGCGTGGAATTTGAATTGACATACAAAGAATATTCTTGCTCATACTAGACATATAGAAACTTTGTTTAAAATATATGATTGGGTTGTGTTAAAAAAATTTAGACCAGTTACACAGAGAGGTATGAAATACCTAACATGCAACTACTACATGAATGTCTCAAACAACTTCCATAAACTCAATAAAGCAAGTATTCACTATGGTAGTATCACAAAAACATCTTAGAAACAAAAAACCAAAATTACACCCAATTTCCCCCATTCCTTCTTCTCTAAATCCTTATGGACATCCTTGAGAGATCCTGGGAATGAGTCAATAAAATATATTATAAAGATAAGACTATAAAAATATAAAACAATGTTGTAGTATCACTTGCCATATCTGTTTTGAGGTTTCAAGCTATTATCCGTTGTTGATCATGCCTATTGTAGGAACGGACCCGTTAAGGCATATCTCAGGATGTTTTTGGTGAATTGTCAAAAGATAGGTAGTTAATACTTTGGCATTGTTTTGGTCTGTTTGTAATTAAATCTTTGTGATTGTTTTCTTGAAAGTTATAGCTTCTAATGTTTACTCTGTTTATTTTTCTATTTTGTTAAAGGGTGTGTTGTGCATATTTTGTACACACGCCCCACCGTTGGCAGGGACCCTCTTTTTTCACTCCCGGCAGGCTTCTTTGCTCCCATCTCGTTTTGTGTGCCCCTCATTTTTCTGTCCTAGTTGGTCAATTTTCCCTTCAAAGTCTCATTTTTGGCTGACCATATTTTGCCCCTAAAATTAAAAATGGCTAAGTCTTGGGTTTTTCGGGCTTCACCCCCCACCCTGCTCACTCAATTCGTTTTTTCCTTCATTCTTTGACTTTGGGGATAGATTTCCTATGGATTTTGGATTTTTTTTTGTGGTGCCTAAGTGAACTGACAAGGTTTCATTAAGTTTTAGGAAGTTTTGAAAATTCCAAAACTGTGTTTCTGCAACAGCATTCTTGCAACAACATTCCTACAGCGGCATTCCGGCCTCATGTTTCCGGAACGTACAAGCGCACCTCCAAATTAGAAACAGACTTCGACCCAGATGCTAAAATGGGGTCTTATCCTCCCATAGATTTTCATATTCCAAATTTGCATGCGGGAAGTATCATCCGGAGTTTCGTGCTCTGTCAGCCGTTTCAAAACAGCATTCCTACAGTGGCATTCCGGCCTCATGTTTCCGGAATGTACAAGCGCACCTCCAATCAAAAATGGACTTCAACCCAGATGCTAAAATGGGGTCTTATCCTCCCCTAACTTTTCAAATTCAAAATTTTCATACAGGAAGTACCATCCGGAGTTCCGTGCTCTGTCGGCCGTTTCAAAACAGCATTCCTACAGTGGCATTCTGACCTCATGTTTCTGGAATGTACAAGCGCACCTCCAAATCAGAAACGGACTTTGACCCAGATGGTAAAAATGGATCTTATCCTCCCTTGACTTTTCAAATTTCAAATTTGCAACTGGGAGATACCATCCGAAGATCCATGCTCTTGCGGTCGTTTTCAAAATAGAATTTCCAGAATGGCATTCTGGGATCCAATCTCTGGAACATCCAAGCGCACCCCCGATTTGAAAACGGACTTCGACCCAAATGGTAAAAATGGATCTTATCCTCCCCTAACCTTTCAAATTTCAAATTTTCAGCCGGGAGATACCATCTGTAGATCCGTGCTCTCATAGCCGTTTTCAAAACAGAATTTCCAAAACGGCATTCCGGGATCCAATCTCCGGAGCATCCAAGCGCACCTTCAATTTGAAAATGGACTTCGACCCAGATGGTAAAAATGGATCTTATCCTCCCCTGACCTTTCAAATTTCAAATTTGTAGCAGGAAAATACCATCCAGAGATCCATGCTCTCGCGGCCATTTTCAAAACAGAATTTCCAAAACGGCATTCCGGGATCCAATCTCCGGAACATCCAAGCGCACCTCCGATTTGAAAACGGACTTCGACCCATATGGTAAAAATGGATCTTATCCTCCCTTGAATTTTCAAATTTCAAATTTGCAGCCGGAAGATACCATCCAGAGATCCATGCTCTCGCGCCTGTTTTCAAAACAGGATTTCCAGAACGGCATTCCAAGATCCAATCTTTGGAGCATCCAAGCGCACCTCCAATTTGAAAACGAACTTCGACCCAGATGGTAAAAATGGATCTTATCCTCCCCTAACCTTTAAAATTTTGAATTTGCAGCTGGGAGATACCATCTAGAGATCCGTGCTCTCATAGCCATTTTCAAAACAGAATTTCCAGAGCGGCATTCCGGCCTCATATCTCCGGAATGTCCAAACGCACCTTCGATTTGAAAACAGACTTTGACCCAGATGGTAAAAATGGATCTTATCCTCCCCTGAAATTTCAAATTTTAAATTTTCAGCTAGGAGATACCATCCAGAGATCCATTCTCTCGCAACCGTTTTCAAAACAGAATTTCCAGAACGGCATTCCGAGATCCAATCTCCGGAACGTCCAAGCGCACCTCCGATTTGGAAACGGACTTCGACCCAGATGCTAAAATGGGGTCTTATCCTCCCCTGACCTTTCAAATTCCAAATTCACATGCGGGAAGTACCATCCAGAGTTTCATGCTTTGTCAGTCGTTTCAAAACAGCTTTCCTACAACGGCTTCCCTGTAGCGACTTCCCTGCAATGGCTTCCTTGCAGCGGCTTCCCTGCAACAGCATTCCCTGTAGCGGCATTCCGGCCTCATATTTCCGAAATGTAAAAGCGCACCTCCAAATCAGAAATGGACTTCAACCCAGATGGTAGAAATGGATCTTATCCTCCCTTGACCTTTCAAATTTCAAATTTGCAGCCGAGAGATACCATCCGGAGATCCGTGCTCTCGCAGCCATTTTCAAAATAGAATTTCCAGAATGGCATCCTGGGATCCAATCTCCGGAACGTCCAAGCGCACCTCCGATTTGAAAATGGACTTCGACCCAGATGGTAAAATGGGGTCTTATCCTCCCCTGACCTTTCAAATTCCAAAATTACAATCGGGAAATACCATCCGAAGTTCCGTGCTCCGTCGGCCTTTTCAAAACAGCATTTCGGCCTCTCATTTCCAATTTCAAGAAGCCTACCATGGGTCCATCGGTAGAACCATTTGATCCAATGAGGAATACTAAAATTTCATTGGGAGAAGGTAGCTTTCAGGCAGTTTCAGCTACAAGAAAAGGAAAATTAGCTAGAAGACAAAACTGCTACAGTGACTGGCCACTACAAGACAGAATAGGGAAAAGACAATAGATGTATTTTAAATTGCTGAATATTGTGGGGTAGGTGAAGCCCTAATGTAATTGAATCTAGGCCACACAATGTAACTCAATCATAGCCATTCATTTGGGCTTTGGTAAACTATAAATAGGGGTCTTCCCCTCTTTTGTAGTTGTTGGAGAGCTATTGTAAAAACATTCTGCAGCAATAGAAAGTAGCATTGCATGATCTATGGGTGTTACCTTTTGATTTTGTTCATTATGTGTGCATGGTTCTACCTTCCAATTTAGTTTTAGTTGTAGTTTCTTGAATGGAAGTGGTAATGGTGATTTTTGTTACAGTATTTGATGAATTTCCAGCCCATACTTTTGGCACTTGTTGATGGCAAGTTGTTGTGCAAAGTTAGCCTGGGCTTCTTTATTTGATTGTTGCAACTTAGTTCATTTGCATATTCATGATGTGTGTATGCAAATTGAAAATCTGTAGTCCTTAGAAGATTGCACTGGTTTTGTGTAACTGTAGGATCCTCTTGGCCAAGCAAAACCCAGTTTAGGGAGTTTGTCTACTATAGTAGCCTCCATGATCATTGTTCATTCGTAGTTTAAGATCCAGGAACCTTCTCTCTTCCCTACCCTTTTTCCTTTTTTTTAATAAGTAACCTTAGGCAAGGTTCATTGCACATTGTAAAGCTAAATTTGATGTTGAAATGGAGTTCCAGACTGCTGTTTGAACCTGCAGCAAACACTCAGCAACTTTCCCATCTCAAAAACTCCATTTGTAAATCCAACTTCCCCGCTTTGTAACTCATTTGTAAGTCCACCTTGTGATTCTAGCAAATCACATAAACAACTGAAATATTCCAAGCATCGTCAAGACCTGACATCCGAGAGACCTTGGGATAGTGTTCTGCAATTGTGGAAAATTGTCTTTCAAGAGAGGTAATGCACCTATGCATTACCTGTGTTGAAAAGTGCATAAAAACACCATCAATAGGGTGAATGTGATGGTTTTTTTTATTATGGATGAAAATTTTATTGTGGATTGTGATGATGGAGTTAGGATCCTTTTTTTATTTTTTTGAGTTTTATGATGTTGTTTTTGTTGTTTTCAGGGGACTAACCTAGGGCCTCGAGGGCTCATCAAAGATAATCCTTGCCTACATTTTATATGCAGAGGCTTGTAGTTCGCTTGGTTTGATAAGAAAAAAAATTATCTTTTTTGTTTTGTGGATTCTTTTGGATTTTGAATTTTTTTTGTATGTTTTGGGATTTTGAATATTTTGACTAAGTTGAAAGAAAGCATGATAGACACCTAAGGGGACTGACCTAGGTCTTGGGGGTTGATAAGCCTTGCCTACTTTGTACATGCAGATACAACGTAGTTCAACCAGTGTTGACTCAAAGCATAACATGTTTTTGGAATTCAAACAATGTTGATAACTCGAATTTATATTCCACTTCTGTTTCTAGAAGATATGTTATCAGAAATTTACTTGAACTAGCTATGAGGCTCAAGAAAATTTTGATATCTTAGAATTTTGAGTGAATAAATAATCTAAATTTGTTGTTTTTTTTCAAATGTTTTTTATTTTGTTGTTTTCTAGATGTTTTTGATTATTTTTTATCATGATAGAATGCATAAGGATCTAATCAACTACCTATTTTTTAGAAGTTGCCCCCAGTTTGAGACAAGACTACCTTCTCTAGGAGATTGACATTGATGGTGCAACAAGGCTCAATACTCAACCAGTTACCAAACCAAGGTTGGGCACATGTTTTATTATGGTATGAATGGGTAGATGATTCAGATAGTACTAATAGATAATGATGCAAAAAAAAATTACCATGTTTTCCCCATGGTACTTGTTCTAGGAGTGTCACAAAGTGGTTTTCACTAAAAAAAACTTTTTATTTCTCTTTACTGTTTTTCTTGCTTTTTTATTTCTTAATTTTGATTTTTTATCTTTTTTATTTTTTTGGATTTTTACCCTTTTCTTGGGGTATTTTGACATGATTTAAGTATAGAGCTTCTTGAGGTGGTTGCTATTTAGCGGTTCGACTAAGGGTTCTCCTTCAAAAGTAGTCAACTGATAAGATCCTAAGACGTAGCTTGTTCTGATGATGAATGGGCCTAACTAGTTGGGTTCAAACTTTCCTTTGTCATATTGATTGAGTTTTACCTTTGGATTCTCTTTGACTACCAAATCTCCAACCTGAAATTTTATGTCTTTGATCTTTTTATCATATCTTTGTTTGAGTCAATTCTGATCAACTTGAAGATGGTTTAACTTGCTCAAATTCCTTTCATCTAGGGGTTCTAACTCATTTAGTCTGGATACCCAATACTCTTCGTTGTTGACCATTCCTTTTAGTGAGATTCACAATGAGGGGATTTCGAGTTCAATACGTAAGATAGCTTCTAATCCATAGACCAAGGAGAAAGGTGTGGCACCTATAGGTGTTCGAATACTAGTTCGATAAGACCATAGGGTTGGGTTCAGTTGTAAATTCCAATCATGGCCAACATTATTAACAGTCTTCTTTAGTATCTTCAGGATAGTTTTGTTAGATGCTTCAACCTGACCGTTTCCTTGGGGGTAATAGGGTGTGGAGAATCTATGTTGGATAGAGAACTTGGAACAAATTTATTGGACGTATTGATTCTTGAATGAGGTTCCATTGTCTATTATGGTGGTTTGGGACATTCCATACCTATAAATTAGATAATTCAGAATGAATTTTGATATCTATATTTTGGTGGTGTATGTCAATGGAATTACTTCTATCCATTTTGTGAAATATTTAGTTTCATTAATAATAAACTTATGCCTATTAGAGGAAGCAAGAGAAATCTTACCTACCAAATCTAATCCCCATTATGAGAAAGGCCATGGTGTTGTGATGGGTCTCAACTCTTGTGTTGGTGTGAGAACAAGGTCACTATGTTGTTGGCATTGACGACATTTTTTGGAATACTGAATACACTCTTGTTCCATGGAAGGCCAATAGTACCATGTTCTTAACATTTTTATACTAGATTAGGTCCACTAGAATGGGACCCAAAAATTCCTTCGTGTACCTCTTGTAAGAAAATTTGTGCTTCTTCATTAAGACATCAGGGTAACATACCATCTAAACTACGACAATATAATGTATCTCCTAGGATCGTGAATCTGGAAGTCCTACGAGTAAAGGTCTTCTTTTGGAATGTAGTCAAGTCAAGTGTTATGATACCATTTTGGATGTAATCAAATGTGTCTTGTTACCATGGGGAATCAGGACCAACAACAACACACACTAATTTGAATTTTGGGATATCGAACGTTGGTATGAGTAATTTCTCTACAAGGAACTTATACTTAGGAATGTTCTATGGAATATCAAGAAGTGAACCTATTGTTAACATGGCATTGGTTGCTCTGTTGTTGATCCAAGGAATCTATTCAAAGTTTATGGTGATAAAATATTATTTGAAGCTATCCACCATCCTTTTATATGGAATCAACTTGTTTTCTTTTGTTTGGTATTCATCATTCACTTGTCTGATCACTAGCTGAGAGTCTCTGAAGAACTATAGTTCTTTTATCCTCCATTCAATAGCCATCTTGAGTCATGTGATTAGGGCTTCATACTTTGAGATATTATTTGTGAATGCAAAAGAAATTATATATGCCTTGGGTATACTATCTCCCTGTGGTGTGAGAAATAGGATACTTGCTCTAGAGCCATGTCGAGTGTGGGACCCATCAAAATACAAGGTCCAGTGGCTTGTCTATTCTGTCAGCAATATACCTTCATCTAGGAAGTCTACTGTAAGAGGCTTGTGATATTCTATTGGTGCATCAGCTAGCTGATCTGCTATGATATGTCCTTTGATGGCTCTTATATCCACATACTCTATGTTGAACTCACTCAGAATCATTACCCATTTAGCAATTTTGCATGTTAGAGCTACCTTTGCTAATAGGTATTTTAGTGGATCTACCTTTGAAATAAACTTTATTTGTATGTTTAAGATATAATGTCTCAGCTTTTACATCACAAATATGATCGAGAGACACACTCTTTATATGGGTGAGTAGTTTAGCTCATAGCCCACCAGTGTTCAGCTAATGTAAAAGACTGCTCTTTCTTTGTTATTATCATCTAGTTGTGTTAAGAGACCTCCCAATGCTACTTGTGTTGTAGACACATAGAGTATCATTTCTTTGTTTGGAATAGATGGCATCAAGACTAGAGGAGTCAGTAGGTACTCCTTGACTTGCTGGAATGCTTGGTCACATCTCCCATCCCACTTGAATGTGATGTATTTGTGTAGGAGATGGGTGAAAGGGTGACACTTGTCTGCCAATTGCACGATAAATCACCCGATAGATCGTAGCTTCCCTTGTAGACTTCTCAGTTGCTTCAATGTCTTTGGTGGAGGCATTTCTAATATGGCCTTCACTTTTGTGGGATCTACTTCAATGCCCCTTCTTGATACTATATACTCTAGTATCATTTTGGATGTTACTCTAAGTACACACTTTTTCGAGTTGAGTCTCAAGTTATATTATTCTAGCCTATCAAACACCCTTACAAGATTGGTCAAGTGATCTTCCCTTTTGGCAGACTTTGCTATAATGTCATCCACATAGTATTCCATAATTGTATGTAACATATCATGGAAGATTGTTGTCATTTCTTATTGATAGGTCCCTCCTACATTCTTTAGACTGAATGGCATAACATTCCAGTAGAAGGTCCCTCAAGCATAAGTGAACATTGTTTTATGCTAATCATTAGGGGATATTTTTATCTGATTATACCTGGAGAAACCATCCATTAATGATAACATCTCATGTCTTATTGTTAGATCTACAATCATCTCAATACTTGGAAGAGGGAAGTCATCCTTTGGGAAAGCTTTGTTCAGGTCTCAAAAGTTCGTGCAAATTCTTATGCCCCTAGTGGGATTTAATACTGGTACTAGATTTGATATCCATTCCAAATAATTGATGGTTCTGATGAAAACCACATCTAGCAATTTCTTTAGTTCTACCTTTACCAACAGTGCTATTTGAGGATGCATTTTCCTTATTTTCTACTTGATAGGTTTTGCTCCAAGAGATATGGCCAAATAATGTACAACTAGTGCAAGATCCAGTCTTCGCATGTCCACATAGTTCCATGCAAAGTTTATCTTTTTGTCATTTATGAATGTTGTGAAGTCTGCTTTCTCTTCAGGATTAAGTGACACTGCATTGTATGTGATCTTTGGGTTCTTTTTTGTACCAACATTGATGGATTTTGCTTCTTCTACTAGGAGTGTTGACTTTTCTTGATATTCATATATGGGGAGATTGAATCCTCCATCTTCGAGTGCCTTTGGGAGGTTTTCACCTTCAAATTTTTCCTTTATTTTCTTCTTTTTAGGATCCGATAGAGCCACATTGTGGTTTTCTCTAGGGGATCTCATTTTGATATTTATATTATCTTTTTTATTTTTGCGACTAGAGGACACAATCTCCCCACCGAAGTACGCTTCTTGTTCGAGTTCCATGACGAACCCTGCTTTATGATCTCTTGTTGGTATGTTTGTTTGAAGTCCCATAAACTCTACGATTGCTTCATCATTTTGGAATTGATCTAGAATAGGTATATGCTATTGTTGGTTCCAATCTATCAACTATGGATAGTAGAGGGTAAAGCTATCATCGTTATCAGCAAATCTTACCAAATTTGTTGAGATGGTCATTATGGCTCTAGTATCATTCTCCCATTGGGTGTCAAGGTCATCATCACTCAAGGTGGCAAAGGAAGGATAATCCCATTCGTATTCATTGAGTCTATTTTGAAATAATAATAGTCATTAGGAATAGTTCTAATAGGTTGGATAGGGGCCATGCTTATGCTAAAGCTCTCAAATAAGTCCTCGATGGGTAAATCGTTGTCTACATGATGGTATGTATCCAATGTCTTAACGCTAGTAGAAGGAGCTTGTTTCTTAAAAGAGGTACGTCTATTTTTTGGAATCACCACATTTATTGAATCATAACCTAGCAAGATGTTATTTTTTCTCTGTTCCACTATAATGGGCTCTCAAATACCTTGTTTGTATAGTCCAAGCACTCCTATTCCACTGTATCCCATTTGTTAAGCTAACTGATAGCCTTTACTACTAGGGTCAATTAGAAGGGGTTGTGGTTATTTTGGTTTCTCTTGGTCCTCTTTGTATATCATTGATGACAAGTCTTCTTTGAATATCTCTTTTTCCTTCATGTCTCTGCACTTGGTGAAAATTGTGGGTTTGGCTATCATTTGCATTGCTTGAACATATTTGATCTCCTTAGGGCCTCTATAAACCTTGGGTGTCGGTGAAATCATGCCAATATAGAATGCTTGATTGAAATGATAATTTCCATTACCTTTGTCAAGTACTTGAACCTTGGTTTCAATTTTTCGTTGCTCACTTGATGTTGGTTTGCTTGAGGTTATTGTGGAAGGTTCAACATAGGAGAATGAATGAAATGATATGTCATTGTTGGGTATATGTTGGATCTTATTATACTTCTCCAATTTTGCACAAAAGTGGAAAGGTTCAGGATCAACATATAATGTCACCTCCTTTCCTTCATGAGGAAACTTTAGAAACTAGTGAAAGGTTGAAGGGACTACTTATAATGCATGAATCCAAGGGTGTCCTAGGAGGAGATTATATGGTAATTTTGGGTCCAATACCTGACAAGTGGTTTATGTGGTGGTTGATCCCATCTGCACTGGTAGCCTGACTGTCCCTTTTGAATTCCTCTTGAGGTCATCATAGACCCTTATAGTAATGCTCTTTCCTTTGTCTATCACATCATTAGAATACCCCAGTTGTTTCATGAATTTCAAGGTATAGATGTTTAGACCTGCACTGTTATCTATCAACACACATTTGACCATGTTCTTGTGGACACCAACTTCTATGTAGAGAGCTTGGTTATGGAATGAGTTTTATGGAAGGTCTTTCTTGGAAAAGACTAAATGGTGATTAGCCGTGATTTTTCCAACCATGGCTTGGAACTGATTAGGATCGAAGTTGTTAGGGACCGATGCTTCCTCTAGTATCTCCCTATATGCGGATGATAATTTTAGAAGTTCTAGGATTGATATTAAAGTGGGAGTCTTCTTCAACTATTCCATAATACTATAGTCATTTGATGAATTAGTTGTGGGTTTAGGTGGGGCTCCTTGTATCGTAACTTCCCTCGATGGGTAGTTACATTATATTCGGTGTCTCTACCTTGTATAGTCACTACATTTACCCTAGTGTTATTTGATTGAGAGAGGTTACCTAGAACTGTGTCACCATAAGTGTAGTTAGCATTGTGATATTCTTGATCCTTTCCTTTGTCATTCTTCCTTGTATGATTTGAAATTGGATTTTTGTATATTCAGAGGTCTTTATTTCCAAGAAGATATTCGACATCCACTTCTCCCTTGTCAATCAAGTCTTGTATTATGTTCTTGAGTCTCATGCAGTTGTTTGTTACATGTCCTTTGATTTTGTGGAACTCGCATAAGTCCTTCTCATTGTACCGTGGCATTTTGAATTTGGGCTCCTCATAGTTTGGGTGATCATTGACCTTGATGAGGTTTTGTTGCACTAGTTTGTGCATGACTGTCTCAAGTGACTCTCCTAATGTAGTGAACTTCCTTCTTGTTTGATCATATTGCCTTTGTTTCCCTCCCTAATTTTTCTGTTGGTTGACCGCTTGATTATTTTGGGGATACATAAGTTGATTTTTTTGTGCATTATTATAAGCATAGCTTGTTTGTGCCACTTGAGGTTTGTTTTGAGGTACATTAGGATTGTGTACATTCTACACTGCTCTTGCATCAACTACTCCATCATTTGTAACATTTTTGTTCTTGGCCCAAATCTTAGGTTTTCCATTTAAATTAGAAGAATTGTCTCTTAGATCATTTAGCTTGATCATTCCTCTCACTACGAGATCCCTTTTTATGTGCAATCCCTTCTCAACAGCCTCTTCAAATTTGGAAGCACACAACATGGTAAGTTGGTAGTTTACTTTTGCTTGGACATTGGAAATGAATATATCTACCAGTTCCTGGTCGAGAATAGGCCATTTGCACCTACTAGCCTTATGTCTCCATATTTATAGGTAAGAGTTAAATGATTATCCTTGACTCTTTTTAATCTTGTATAGATCCATGATGGTGATGTCTTGTTCTATATTGAATGAGAAGTGGTTTACAAATTTGGTAGGTAGTTTATCAAAACTTTTAATTCCTAGTGGTAGATGGGTGAACCATTCCATGGCATGACCAATAAGACTACATAGAAAGAGCCTCACTAGGTATGATTCATTGTTTTTTACTTCCATGCATGCTACCAAGACATCTTGTACGTGTTCTACTGAATCTCCTTTTCCTTTGTACTTGTCAAACTTTGGTATTTCAAAGTTTTTTGGAAAAGGAAGCATAGTAATGGAACGATCAAAAGGAAATGGACATATATCTTGAAGGGTATAAGTATTATTTGGTTTCCCTATCTGTATATCTGATATTCTCTTATTTATGGCCTATAGTTGCATATCTACCTTTTTTTGGGTATATTCATTTAAAGATCTTGTGTGTAGTAATATTGTTGTCCTATCATGTTTTGGTCGTAGGCTGCGTATTGTGGAGGTACGAGACCTTGGTTACCATGTTGGGTGGAAGGAGAGTTAAATCCTTGTTCTATGAAATGAGGATTAGGTCCTTGTTGTGTGTAAGGAGGGTTAGCTCCTTGTTAAATGAAAGGAGGATTATCTCCTTGTTGAACGTAAGGAGGGTTAATTCCTTGTTGAATGTACGGAGGGTTAGCTCCTTGTTGAACATAAGGAGCGTTAGCTCCTTATTGAATAGGAGGAGGGTTACCTTGGTAGTACGTTAGCGGTAGACACCCTTTGTTGGGATGAGCTATATTGAAGGTTACCCTAGTGGTGCGTTGGTGAGTTACCTTATTTATGGGATGAATTACGAAGGGTACCTTGTAGCACACCTTGTTGTTGGGGTGAACTATTTTGAAGGCTACTCTGGTGGTGCATTGGTGGGATACCTTGTTGAAGGAACAAATTTGGAGGGGTACCATGTGGCACACCCTATTGTTGGGACAGACTATTTTGAAGGTTACCCTAGTGGTGTGTTGGCGGGATACCTTATTGATGGAACGAATTTGGAGGGGTACCATGTGTCACACCCTGTTTTCGGGACGAACTGTTTTGAAGGCTACCTTGATGATGCATTGGTGAGACACCTTGTTGATAGTACCATTGATTGGGAAGGGGACCATATGACCCAACTTGTTGTTGGTACTAATTTGGAAGCGGACCATGTGACCCACCTTATTGTTGATTAGGAAGGGGACCATGTGACTCACCTTGTTGTTGGTACTGATTTGGAAGGGGACCATGTGACCCACCTTGTTGTTGGTACTGTGGTTGAAGTTGCCCTTGTTGGGTTTGTACATTTTGATAAGGGTCAATATATGAGGTGTTTTGAGGCATGTATTGTCTTGGTGGTGCATTTTTATTTTGTGTTATGTATTGAGATGGACCCCCTTGGTATTGTTGGGCTAATATTTCTTGTTTGATTTGAGTTGGTTTCCTACAAAATGGGTTGTCCATTGGTTGCTCTTTTCCTTGTACGAATACTGGTGGCATGTTTGGAATCTTCGTTGGTTTAGGTATTTCTCTCACAACTGAATTATCTCCTAAGGGAATGAGATGGGGATCTTTAAGACTTTATACATTAAATTCTATTGGCAACTTAGCACCACTTTGTGCTAGCTTGAAGAAGTAAGCGTTTGGATCCTTTCTTAGGAGTTTGTCCATCAATTTGAGCACTTTAGGATTATTAGAATGTTGAAATAATTCATCATTTATTTCTTCCTCACTATCCACCTCCTCTATGATCATACCATTTTTGGCATATGTCTTCTAGTGTTTTCATTGATGGCAACCTAAAGTCACTCATCTAATCTACAGTCTAGTATTGGCTCATACTGGCATAATAGAATGAAGAATAGGGCATCTGGTCAAAGGCAAAGATGTCGATCTGAATACCTCACCGGACTATTATTTTGAGTTGTGGATCTCGGAGGAAGGTTTTTTGATGTTTGTATTACCTTATTCAAGAATTATATTGATGTGCATTCATTGGTGTACAATCTAGGAGATCCAGTGCACTAATTTTTTGATCATTTGTGTTAGAAAGTTGACTTGGCGAAATTAGTCGTTGTGGATGTTTCAGAAGTAATTGGTTAAATGTTTTTGTGCTCGAATATGTTTATTTGGGTCCTCCCTATGTCTTAATGGACTTTGGAGGATACGCATAAAGATTTAGTGGTGGATTTAGCCAATAGTTGAAAAGTATTTTATGTTTTATGTAAGTCGACATATGAATGATAAAATCCTTGATAGCGAATATATTTATGAGATCGGTAGTATCGTTTTATATATGAGAATGTGTATTATGCAAAGTATATGAGTGTGTGATGCAAAATTCAGAAGGGTAATAGTGTGAATTCATCTATACATGAATTTATGTTGTGAATTGCAAAGAAGAGCATAGCAGAGCAGAGCGAAGAGTAGAATCAGACAAAAGATTCAGAATCTATTTTATGAGCCTAACCGGAACTATAACTTGACATAAGTAGATGCTACTACTTTAGTTCAACCCTTCAAATGGTTTTAATCTAAATTTTTGTAAGGTAGTGAGCCTTTATATTGAATAGTGAGCTCTAGGAAATGTGCCTGAATGCAAGTGCATTCCATTTTGTAAAAACTTATATTTGAGTACTCAAATTATGGATTAACCTCCATCGTGGTTTTTCCCCTAATAGGGTTTCCATGTAAAAATCCTTGTCTTATGGTGTTGTGTATGATTACTTTGTGTGTTTGCATCTTTTTTTGGTTTAATGTTGAAATGGTTTAATTATCAAATTAATAAAGTTCAGATTTACAGAACACTGATTCACGCCCCCCCCTCTCAGTGTTCCCTTCATTCCAACAATTGGTATCAAAGCATCTGGTTCCTCGGAAGAATTTTAGCAGCTTGAGGTGAATCTTGGAATGTAATGGGCTCTGGTAGTCTTCAACAATAGCTTTTGGTGGCACATGATGACCTTGATCAGTCTAAAGCTGAAGTCCAAGAATTGAAAGCAAATCTTAGGGATGTTGAGTAATTCATTCAAACATTGAAAGATCGGATTGTTAAATCCAGGGAAAAGAGGAAAGATCTATGTGATCAGATTAAGCAACAAGAGAGTGAAAACATGGATGATTCTCACCTGAATCAAACTTTGCAGGAAATAACTGAAGAATGTGAAAAGTTGGCCAGAGATAATGCTACCCTAAAACATGAAATGGAATCTGTGTTGATGAAGCTGACTAAAGAGATTGAAGAAAGGAAGAAGAATGAGGATAACCTTGCCTAATCCTTAAAACAGAGATCCAATGAATGCAAAAGAGTAAATGGAGAATTCATTCAGATGAAAAGTGAACTACTACAATTTAGAAACAATGAAGAAGAACTTGAAAAACATATTGTTATTCTTAGGAATGAACTTACTACTGCAAATGAATACAAGGAGAAATTCAAGATTATCTTAGTTAAGCTTGATGAGTCAACTCAAGGACATAAGAATGGAAATGACAAGAAAGGTCCTAGATATGAGAAAGGAGAAAGTTTTGGATCTGCACAAAGAAATCAGATGAACAAAGATGGAAGGTATTTGGTAAGACAACCTAATGCTCAAAATTTTAATGCATATTGTTTTGCTTGCAATAAATTTGATCATATGGCTGCTCAATGTAGAAGTAAAATGAAATTAAGTAATCCATCATTCTCTGGTCAGCGTTTCAATTGTAAAAAGTTTGGTCATAAATCAATTGAATGTAGAAATGTTTCAAAGTACTCTAAAAGAAATGTTGAATGTTATACCTGTGGAAGATTTGGGCATATTGCTAATCAATGCAAATCAAGAAGAAATCAATGGAATGACTTCTCTAGACAAGAAAATACTATGTGTTACAATTGCAGCAGATATGATCACATTGAAAGATTTTGCAGAAATAGAAATATGGGTAAAAGAGGTCTAGTATACAAAGACAGAAATACATAGCAAAAAGATAAAGAAAAAGGAAAAATGATTTTGGATGAAATAAGAGATCAGATGAAGAATACATGGGTAAGGAAGAATGAATCTGATGCTAGAAATGGCTCTACACCGGAACCTGCTTCCGGTAATTCTTCCAAAAATTTATCTCAGGCCATTGGCCCAAGGGAGTTTTTCAAAGAAAATCCTTTTCCCATGTTCGTAAGATGGTACCGGATTGTGAGAAGATTGTCAAAAGGTGTATTAATGATCTACATATGCTTTGGAAAACACTCACAAGGAAACTTAAAGAAATCATAGGTCTGCAAAAAAAAAATTCTCATGTTGTCAAAGAAAACAGAGTATCCGGAAAACCTAAGGAAAAAGCATTTATTACAAGTGTGCGAGCTATAAAATACAAGTTGAAACTCTCATTTGTCACTTTGCATCGAAGAAGAGAAGAAGGAGAACACTTGGTAGCATAATTTTGAAGAAGTGAAGTTAATTCTGTGGCGAATCTCGAAACACATCAAGTATTTCAGTTGTTTTCAGAATTTCCATATAATTTGGTGTGCAGTTGATAAACAAAAAAAATGAAAGGAAGAATGGAACAAATCAATTTGGATGAATACAACAATGAGAAGATTAGGGCCATGAGAAATCTATTGTCGCCTAATGAATTGAAGTGGTTAAGAGAAGCCAAACACAAGAATTTGGATATTTGGAATGAGTTTTCATACTTTGAGACGCGAAACTCATAAAATTCATTTTGAGCAGATTAAATGATGACACCTTGATTCTAGACAAACCCTACACCATTTCGAAGGAATTAATTGGAAATTTGACTAGATTATGTAAGTCAAGGATATACCAAGAGAGAAATCCATCTAGAATAAAGAAGTTGAAACCCTACCTGGAATAATTGGAGATCAAAGGGCACTAATAATCTCGACAATCAAGAACCCTGTTAAAAAGTACATTGCGCATGAAATATCATATAAAGTATTTTTCAGAAATAGAGAAGGAGCGGCTTCGGTTGGTGCAGTCTACATCTCTCACAAGATGATAATGGAAGGTCGGGACTTTGACCTATGCGGACTATTAAAAGATCAATTGATGGAGAATGTGCAATTAACAAAAGATACTGGCTACCCTTTCAGGTTTGGTACTTTGGTCATATGTTTAGTGATCTATTTTCTAAATTTTTTGTCGATGATCAATAATGTGGTGTGGAAAATAAATGAACCGGTATGCAAAAAAATCTATTCACACTCTAAGAGCTTGGCTAATTAGGATCAAGAATTTGGAAATTTCTTAAGAGTTTGCTAGGAAATTTTGGCTCAGTTGGTATTTCTCTTCTGGTAAGAGCACTTGAAGCTAGTTCCTCTTCCGGTGGCATGGAGAAAAAGAAGAAAAGAGAAAAATAAATTGATGTTCGTACTCCTCCAGAATGCAAGATTCTAAAAACTAAAGGAAAAGGAAAGGAACATGAAATTGTGGATATACCAAATGAAGAATCCAATGAAGGAACTGAGGACATACAGGGAAAACAGTAGGATTCAGGCAGATCATAACAAGAAAAGGAAATGTCAGAAGCAAGAGAAGAAGAAGATGACTTGACAAAGGACAAGCTACAGCATCTTATTCGCAAGGAAGGTGGAATACAGAAAATTGCTCAGTTATGGTCTATCAGACCATCATATGATCAAGATATGATTCTAACTATTTTGAGTGCTCATATTGTACACAATCAAATCAAATTGGAGAATTTGAAGAATATATTACCTGAAGAAATGATTGAATGCATAAAAGAAATGATGAACTCAAAATATCAAGACAAAGAAGAAGGTGAAGTTATCTCACATTTGAAGGGGCAATTCAGGCTATCACCTATCAAATTGAAAAAGAAAATGAATGAGCTGAGGCAATGCATAAATGCAGCAAATAAAATCTACAACTATTGCATCTATTGGCCTCATGCAGTTGGAAAATACAAAGAGAAATTGGAACAGATTGAAACTAAATTGAAAGGAATTGGAAAAAATTTTGATATGTTTCAGGATCAGGATGGTAAAATCAAGAAAAAGATTCAAGAGCTACAGTCTAAGCACAAAAAAGTTCAATTCACAAAGAACACACTTGTGGACACTTTTTGGAAAGTGAAGGACCTAACTGAATGCATACTAGAATAGATGGTTTAGATACTAAGGAAAGGTGAAAATCTAGAGGATGCGATTACAATTCCAGAATCCCTCGCTGAGATTGTCAACAAGACATCCAAGAATAACAGCATGATCATAATCATTGGGATTACAATAGATGCTTGGAAGAAATTCCTTCCGGAGATGAAGGAGAATAACAAGATAATTTTCTAACTCAAGTAACAGTTGTTATTTTTCAAAATTTTGAATCAGTTTTGAAGTTTTGGGGAGATTGAACACATGTTTTGTCATTGAATTATTGGCATATGGTCTTTATATTTTTTCATTAATGTCAAAGGGGGAGAGAGAGCATTGAAAAATTCCTCATCAATCTAAGGGGGAGCTATGTTTTGGAATTTTGAAATTTTGGCAACGTACTCATATTGATTCTGACACTTAGTCATTTTTCACTAAGTGTTGCCATCAATGCCAAAGAGGGATATTTTCGGCATATGGCTTCTAGTGTTGTCATTGATGGTAACCTAAATTCACTCATCTGGTCTATAGTCTAGTATTGGCTCATACCGACAGAACAGGATGAAGAACAGGGCATCTGGTTAAAGGCAAAGATGTTGATCTGAATACCTCATCGGACTATTATTTTGAGTTGTGGATCTCAGAGGAAGGTTTTTTGATTTTTGTATTACCTTATTCAAGAATTATATTGTGGTGCATTCACTGGTGTACGAGCTAGTAGATCTGGTGCACTAATTTTTTGATCATCTGTGTTAGAAGGCCAACTTGGCGAACTTAGTCATTGTGGATGTTTAAGAGGTAATTGGTTAATTTTTTTTGTGCTCGAATATGTTTATTTAGGTCCTCTCTATGTCTTAACCGACTTTGGAGGATACGCATAAAGAATTAGTGGTGGATTTAGCCGACAGTTGAAAAGTATTTTATGATTTATGTAAGCCGACATATGAATGATAAAATCCTTGATAGCGGATATATATATGAGATCGGTAGTGTCATTTTATATATGTGAATGTGTATTATGCGAAGTATATGAGTGTGTGATGCAAAATTCAGAAGGGTAATAGTGCAAACTCATTTGTACATGAATTTATGTTGTGAATTGCAGAGAAGAGAAGACCAGAGTAGAGCAAAGAGAATAATCAGATAGAAGATTCATAATCTATTTTATGAGCCTAACCGGAACTGTAACCTGGCATAAGTAGATTCTACAACTTCATATCAACCCTTCAAATGGTTTTAATCTAAACTTTTGTAAGGTAGTGAGCCTTTCTATTGAGCAGTGAGCTCTAGGCAGTGTGCCTGAATGCAAGTGCATTCCCTTTTGTAAAAACTTATATTTGAGTACTCAAATTATGGATTAACCTCCACTGTTGTTTTTCCCCTAATACGATTTCCACGTAAAAATCCTTGTGTTATGGTGTTTCGTATGATTACTTTGTGTGTTTGCATCTTTCTTTGGTTTAATGTTGAAATGGTTTAATTATCAGATTAATAAAGTTCAAATTTGCAAAACACTGATTCACCCCTCCCCCCTCTCAGTGTTCCCTTGAGTCCAACAACCCTTGGTATTTTGGTTCACTCTATTCATCGCTTATTGTTTTCTCTAGATTACTTCTTCCTCACTAGGTAATTGGTTTGATGTTGCATTGAATGTGGGTCTCTTTTGAGGTGTTTCAAGGTCACTTGGCCTATAGCCCCATGGGCCACTTTCATCATTTTTGGTGTTTGTTGGTGGTATGCTAGTGCTACTTTTGTTGGCCTCCATGTTTTTTCTATGTTGTGATCTCATAATTGTCATAAACAAATGCCAAGATTTTGTGAATGTTTGGTGACTTCTAACTATGGAATGAAAGAATGCTTTGTTTTTTGGAGTTTCTATTTTTTAGGAAATAAAATTGTGTTTGTTTTTGGGATTTTTCTATTTTTCAAAGGATGATGTCTATAGGATTTGAGAAATTCAAATCCACAAAACCCGATCAATACCTGCATGCAAAAGACTTGTCATAGAGAAAGAGAGAGATCAAGACAAGGGTTTGGCTCTCACAATGTGCAAGATGTATTCCAAAAAAATGAATAGTGCATCAAAGAAATACAACAGATCAATCTTTATAAAAGGAGATCAAAACCTAAAAGGAAAAACTAACCCTAAAGGTGAGTGCATTTAATAATTAATATTAATTATTAAATGACTAATATGTGTGCAAGGCGAAATCTTAAGAGGAGAGTAAAGTTAATTAATTACTTTACTCTAACACCCCCCCTTAAGATGAGCAAGAGTGCAGCTACAAACTAGTGCAAGAAAGCAAAAGTAACTACAATGCATGAAGGTAAAATTGGGTCCCGGCAACTAGGCCTGATCAGGTACCCAAGTACAAGGAAATCTCTATGAAACGGAGAAAAGGAGAAAACCCAGTGGGAAAAAACTCCTCTCCAAAAAGAGATGCAAAAAGAAAGTACAAATGAAATGTCTCAAGAGACTCTCTCAAGAACATATGCAGATATACAATCAGATACCCCCCCATGAGAGAGAGTGGAGACTCCAAAGCCCCCCCAGAATGAGAGAACCCCTGTGCCAATGATCAAACCGATGTGTCACCTCGGAGGAAGAAACAGATCCAACGGTCGAAGAAGAGGAAATCCCTGGATGTGAGGTGAAAATGGAAGTCCTGGATGATGCACATTGAAGAATGAAACAGCAACATGAGTGTATGAATAACAAAATGGTGAATCAAACAACTCAAGATGATCCTGAAATGGAATCTCCAATGAAGAAGGGATAACAGGTGTGGTGAATCTGTCATCTGTGAGGAAAGGTATATCCTCAGATATGGCCTCAACAACTGCACTTGATGGCTTGATAAGTGGAGCAACAATGTCAGTCACAACTGAAGAGGTATCCTACTGAACAAATGTGATCTCAACAGGAGGAAGAGGTGTAGAAGTCTCAACACTAGTCTCATGAACAGATGGAAGAACACATAAGTTCAAGTGATCGAACTTCTCCTCAGATACTGCATGCTCTCTTGTAGAAAGAGAGGGAGATGGTGGACCAAAGTGTGTGAATGCATACAATTGGGAAGAATGATCAACTGTCCCTGTTGCAACAATGTTGCCAGTCTGAATGTCTTTGATGTGCACTGAATCGGGTGTGAACTCAACTGTCTTCCCTATCCCACTGTGAGCAATCTGATAGATGGAGAGAAGGTTAGTGGACAAAGATGGAACACATAGTACATCATTGAATGTACCGTCATCAATATCGATAGAACCTTTCCCACATACACTCATATAAGTGTTATTACCCATCAATATGTGTGGTGAGGACGCAGCCTCAAAAGATGAGAACATGTCCTAAGAAGATGCCATATGGTGTGAAGCACCTGAATCCAGTAGCCATCTAGATGAATGTGAACTGGTGGTTGCACATAATGCATGACCCTTATGTGGGGCCTGTCCATCTATCTGGAATGATGGTGAAGAAGAAGACCCGCCTGAAGTAGATGAAGAAGAGTGATGAATATGGTTCTTCTCAAGAAGAGCTGTCAAATCTGAAACTTGTTTTGCATATCCATCTATCTTCTTCTCATAACACTTGGACTCATCATGTCCTAGCTTAGTGCAATAAGCACACTTAGGTCTATCTTTCTTCGATGATTCCCCCTTAGGAGAAGGTGAATCATAAGTCTTCTGTGAACTAGAATCCTTCCAATGCTCTATGGTCTGTGGTTTCTATTTTTGTTTCTGCTTCTACTTCCCCTGATATGACTGTGCTACCAATGCTTGGTGCGGTGATCCTCTGAGAGCATCCAACTATGATATCTTAGCCTGCTCTCGTGTCAAACGATCACAAAACACCTCAAAAGAAGGCATGGTAAAACGTGCACCCAAGGCATCCATAGTGGAATGGAAGGTAGATGAGAATATCTTAAAGTTCCCATGAAGTTTTGACAAAATCAGGTAAATACACTCTGTATCAGTCTTAACCTTACCACAACCCTGTAGAAGAGATCTCTGTTGTTTGAATTTCGTCAGAGAGTCCTCAATGGAGGGAAAAGAATCAGGTACAAGTGAAGTCAACTCTGCCTCAATCTGCAATGCTCTAAACTCGTTGATAGTGCCAAAAAGTCCCTCAAACTTGGTCCAATAGGCCCTAGGTGTGAGACACCCTTCAAGATGAAACAGGAGACTGTCTGAAATGTGCAAAGCAATCAATCCCATAGCCTGATCCATATTGTTCCTGTGCTGCATAACCTCAAAGGCGCGAGTCAATGGAGGCTGAACCGCATCCAAACAGGACCATAACCCTCGAGACTGAAGAAGTGTCATCATGCGACCCTTCCAAGTGTGATAATTATGCGGTGTGAGAAGCTCAATAGATCTGTCGGCCATGCTGTGAACTATGCCTCAACTGCTCTGAATGTGTTTTTTTTTATTATTAAGTGGTCTTTCAGAACTAGACAGAAGATGCAGAAGGGGTTTTTTGTTTTTGGTGTTTGTAGATTCTATTTTTTTTTATGTAAATAACATAAATTAGGAAAAAACACCCCCCCAAAATGCAAAAAACTAATCCCCAGTACAAACTGAAAGCCAAAAAACTATAGAAAGCAGTATATGATGGAGACAAATCTTTGTGTACCTGAAGAAGTTTCTAATGATAATAAACTATAGATCTGGAAAGAGCACAAAACCACCTTTCCGACGCCTATTCGCTTTCGAAAAACGGAGCAAAATTGAGCAAGTTATGCCCCTCGGAGTGAAAAAAGATCATCTGACTTTGACTGTGAAAAACTTTATGCAAACTGAATATTTTTGAAGAAATTCTTGCACCATCAGAACGGGCTCGGAACCAGCTTTTCGATAATATTTTGTTTTCGAAAAACCGAGTTCGTATGCAAAATTTATGGCCAAAATACCAAAACTACTCCAAAAAAGTTTGAGGGTTAAGCCTGGTGGTTAGGCTAACCGCTAGCATTAATTGCTAGCATTAACCGCTAGCGGTTAACTGATGGCAGCGCCCATAACTCTGTGATTTTTATAAAAAAAATTCGGATTGTGTGCCGTACCAGGCCGTACGACCCAGAAATGAAATAAATTTGCCTCCCGGAGTCACTGTGTCCAATTTTGATGATTTGACAGTCGATTTAGGGGTTTTTGGGTGCTCTGAATGCGATGGTGAGGTCCGTTTGGGCTGAAATCGCTCCAAAATTTCAGGTATGCTCTGGATCAGGAACCCTCAAAAAACATCAAACCCTCGTAGATCTAACGCCGTGAAGCCAAATTTGATGAATTTTATATCAAAATAGGGGTTTTTGGATGCTGCGAGCTCAACGGTGAGGTCCGTTTGAGCTCAAAGTGCACCAATAAAATAAACCCCCTATTCCAAATAAAAACTAGAAAACAAACACAGATCTAATGCAACCAAAAAAAAGATCTCTAATTCTTTCAAAAATTGAACAAGCTGCAGCAGATCTGGCTCTGATACCATGTAGGATTTGAGAAATGCAAATCCACAGAACCCGATCAATACCTGCATGCAAAAGACTTGTCACAGAGAAAGAGAGAGATCAAGACAAGGGTTTGGCTCTCACAATGTGCAAGATGTATTCCAGAAAAATGAATAGTGCATCAAAGAAATACAAGAGATCAATCCTTATAAAAGGAGATCAAAACCTAAAAGGAAAACCTAATCCTAAAGGTGAGTGCATTTAATAATTAATATTAATTATTAAATGACTAATATGTGTGCAAGGCGAAATCTTAAGAGGAGAGTAAAGTTAATTAATTACTTTACTCTAACAATGTCTATTGCCACTTGGGAGGTGGTAATACGGGCTCAAATTGGATATGAAATTTTGATTCGCCCATTAAAAAGCAAGTATAAAAATTTCTTAGCAAGATGTCTCGGTTGTGGTAAGTCTTCAAGATGTGCTTCTTGATAAAATTTGGACTATGATTCCTATTTTTAAAAAGGCGAAATGTGAATCTTCGTTTAAAGACTTTGGTCTTGCAAGAGATCATGAAGACAAGCCCATGTGTGGGGTTCAATTGTGCATTTATTTTTTTGGATTTTCTATTTTTGAAAAGAGGATACCTATTTTCACGTAGGAGGTAGTAATACGGACCTTTCGATCGCAATATCAACTTTTTCTCTTGTTTTTCTAGGATGTTTGTTGTGTTTCTTCACTGGTTCAGTGTTTCCTTTGTCTCGAATATGAATCTTCTCATACTATTGATTATGTATGTTTTTTCTCCTTTAATCAACTCAAACTTTGGTTGTATAACAATTGGTGTGAGGTTTGGTTGTTGAATTGGAGCAATTGGACGCCAAATAGTCATAAGGTGAAAGTGTTGGTGTTTTGATATGGTTGTTGTGATTCTCAAGACCCTAAGGTTTGAGCGATGTTTTGGGATGACGCTATTCTTGGAACTCAAAATGTTGAAAGGATTGGATCGATATTTCACTTCTTTGTCTAAAGGATATGCTTCGGGAAGTTTACTTGAACTAGTCATGAGGTTCAAGAAAATGTTGATATCTTAGACATTTGAGTGAAGGAATTATCCAAGTTTATTTGTTTTGATTTTGATTTCTAAAATTAGAATGGAGTGTTGAAAATAGATGGACTATATGACATATCTTGGGATTCCAATTGTTTCATTTAAGAAAGGATTTTATAACCAGTTTTGGATTGTTTTTTTCTAATTTTCAACAGAACGTAGATTAAAAGTGATAGTTTTTAAGCAAAAGCAGTTGAAACAATCAACTCTAGCCAGATTGTGGTCAAGTGCGCTCAGTTTAGAAAAGAAAATGTGTTCATATTTTTCAAGTGAAATCTTTATGTGTATTTTTTCCAAATTGGTGAATTGCACAATCAAAAGTGAGCCTTTTGGTCAAAAGCGATAGATTTGTAGTCAACTATGGCCAGAACATTTTGTCAATTATGGCACAAAAGGATCAAGTGTGGCTAGTTTATAGCAAGTGCGCTCAGTTTTTCAAAAGTGATAGATTTTTACCAGTAACTGTCATGTGACGGAGAGCAAAAGAAATTTTTTTAGGTCGAATGCAACCAGTTTTATGTCAAGTGCAGAGAAACTAGAAGTGATAGCAACCTCTGTGTAGATTTTTTTTCCAGTTTCAATATTTGGCAGCAGATTGGATGTTTTTGTGTAGGTTTGGATGATTTTTTTTTTAATTTCAATATTTGGCAAGTGATATCATGCAACACAACAATCAAAACTTATGTGACCTAAATTTCTACACCTTAAGCACATTTCCCTCCATGAAAGCTCAAAGTTCATGGAGGTAGAAATGCTAAAATTATAGTTTCCAATGTTTACTTTTACTCGAATTCGACTTGAAATGTGAGCCTAAATATCTAGAAACCTTCAAATATGTTTTTTTAAGATATCTTTTAGGAGTGCAAATATATGGCTCTTTTCAAAGAGTTGGCACTATATCAAAAGGGTTTGTAATTTTAGAACCATGTTAAGTGCTTGTTTTGATGTGTTCATTTTTAATTCAAGCACAAACTTTGATGTTTCAAAGTAACCAAATAGATTTGGCATTTTTTTGTGAAGACAATGTACACCCTAGGGATAGACACTTCCTCCTAGACGGGCTTACCTAATGCCCCAAAGGGATGATTTTACATGCAACGAATGGAGAATTTTTTAAGTTAAACCATAAGTTAGACTTGGTAACTTCTCGAAATCAAAGTTCCAATGCACCACTTTAGAGAATGCTTTGGTTTAAAAGGGGTAGCTTCTACAAACATTGGTTTTTAGTCATGTTTTGAGATCACTAGTGTTTATACATGCGGTGATTCACTCAATTAAGAGGCCTCCCAACCCTTCCGTGTTTTTACATATCACATGGATACTAGGGGAGACTTTCATCAGTATAGAACATCCACACTAGGTGGGTGAGAACTTTCTTTACACCCACAGATATTTATATAGCGGACCAAAACAAAGTACTGCTTGGGTCATTCCCTCTCACAAGTTAGGAGGCAAGCCCTCTAAAGGTATACTTTGAAATGAAACAAAGTGTGTGAAACTCAAGATGCTTTTCATCGTCCAAGGTTGTCGAAAAGGCACGAGGGGAGAGGATAGACATCTATTTTTCCAAACACGAAATATAGGGTATACACTCCATCACAGTGTTCATTTTAAGCCTCAAAAAAAATTAAAATAAAGTAAAATAAAATGAAAATAAAAGTGTGTACAAGATAGCAATTGTTCTTTTTACATGCACAAAAATGAAATATTCTGGATTTCAGATAAAGATATCGCAATGTGACAAGAATTTGATTTGTTCATTTTTTAAGCACCAACCAAAGTGTTTTTCTAAATCCTTGTCTTAATGGTCGACAGAATAAATCATGCGTTCATCAACAAAAATCAAACATTTTTTACAGCACCAAAAAGGAATTGTTTGTTCTACAAAGCTTTTGAAAGAAAAATCCTTTTTAGAGCACCGATTGAAAGCGTTCATTTGTGGGGTTCTTTTTATAACACCAATTGAAAACATTCGCTAAGCTAGAAAGCTTCGAAAAGTTCTTTTTTTAGAGCACTAATTGAAAGCGTTTGTTTGTGGAGTTCTTTTTATAGCACCAATTGAAAACATTTGCTAAGCTAGAAAGCTTTGAAATGTTATTTTTAGAGCACTAATTGAAAGCATTTTTTTACTAAGTTTTCAAAAAAAGTTTTAAAACTTCGACTGTTCACCTTCCTTGTAATAAACATGTTAGTCATCTGCTTCATGTAACATGTTCCATATCCTTTAAGAGTTGCACAAACGATGTTATCACCATTTTAAAAAGTCCAAGCCAAGCAAATGTTAATGTTAGAAATCAAAAATTGACTTGCATATCTTGGAAAAAAGTTTGATAGAGCATAAGCGAAATCTTTATGCAGAAGCGGCCCTATCAGAAGCAACTGCAAGTGAAAAAGTTAAGTGTAGTCTTTGTGTTTTAAGTAGAAGAGAGCGAAAAAGTCAAGTGCACCTCTGTTATTTTTGCAAAAGTGCAACAAATGTCAAAAGCACCCAGAAAAAGGTAAAATGCAGCCAGAACATGAAATCTACTACATGAAGTTCATGTAGCTTATGCGTGAAAAAAAATTCAGTGCGCTTCTGAAACCTGTAACTTCAAAAATTTGCTCATAAGATCATTAGTGCTAAGGACCGTGGTCCCATCGAGCATGAAAAAATGTGTGAGGGGGAAATCGAGAAGATGTGATGAGATCAAATTGAGTGATTAGAAACTAATCTAAACAAAAAAAATCTAATGATTCATGCCCATTACTCACGAAATGAAACTACAAAATTAATGAATTCAAGAAACAAAATCAAAAGAGAAAAACATAAATGAATTCACAAAAGAGAAGCATTACCATCCCGTGTCAGAGTGTGTTTGTGAATATTTTGGGTTGTTCGTATCAATGTGAAGCCTCCATTATGCATGCAAAAGCTTGAAGAGCATGGATGTGTTGATCAAATATATGTGGGAAGCTTTGTCAAAATGTCGATTAAGATCTTGGCATTACTTCATTGTGTAAAATAGGTTGATTCTTCAATCCTTTTTGAGGAAGAAGATGGTTGTTATATAGATTTTTTCTTTCGAAATGAACGCTTGAGATCGCGTAGTAGAATATCTTGATCAACGGTTGAAAAATGTTGAGAGGAAATAGATAGAAATAACCAGTGCAAATTGATTTCATAATTGGTGTGATTGAATAAATCATTTTGGGTGTTCAGTGGGATTGAAGAAATAGATTGAATAATCTGTGGGATTGAAGAATAGATTGACTTGTTAAGAAATAGATGGATCAGTCAGCCAATCAAAGTGATTAATCGAGGGACAATAATTTGCTCAATCATAAAAGTGGGTGAGGATAATTAATTAATTAATTGATTTAATTAAGTAATATTTTTGGAGTTGAATGTGCAAATCAAGTTTGATGTTTGTAAACAAAGTTGTATTTGTTGATTTGACCTTTGATGATGTTTTAAATAATTAAATTCAATATTCTAATTTAGGGGAAAGTGACATAGTTAAATTATTGTGTTTTAATAATTTAATTGACTTAGGGGAATAAAGTAAATTAACGACATAATTAAATAATTGGTGTTATTTAATTAATCAGGAAGAATAAAGTTAGATTGGGGTCCTATATTAAATAAATGTAATTTATTTAATTGGTTAAAAATGATGAAAAAGTGAATTAATTAAATAATGCCATTTTATTCAATTAATAGAAGAAATTAGGGTTTGGATGTTATTAAATAAATAAAATTTATTTAATTAGTCAAAAGTGGTAAAAAAGTGAATTAATTAAATAATGTAATATTATTCAATTAATAGAGGAATTTAGGGGTTTTGATGTATTTGATGTGAAATGTAGTGATAATTAGTGATAATGATGTCGATGATGAGAAGATGTCATAATATGTTGTGTGATAAGTGTTAGGTCAATTTTACATGTCTACACATACAATTGCATATAGGTTACTTATTAGAAAGAAAATGTGTATGGGGATGGGTTGGGGCTCAAATTGATCCATTAATCATAGTTATTTTTCAAGAGGAGAAACAATAGGCTTATTAGTAATTCTTGGTAGCCTAACTTTGTAAAGTTCTTTTTTCCAATTATTTTTTCAACCCAGATATTGTAATTCTAGTAGTAAAATTATATAATGACAAGTAGAAGCAGATTAAGGATGTCTCAAGAAACATATTGTTTTCCCTAAATAGGAAGCTATTAAAAAGGAATTTTAGCTTAGGGAATATTTTATTCGATCCATTGAATACATAAACTAGAGAAACTATTGAACGTGCTAAAATATAGACTAAATGTGCTAGAAAACTCCCTGTATGCACTAAAAGATGCCTCGGATGCGTCATAATAGGGACCGTATGGCCAGAATATGTTTCGTATACGCTGAAAGAACTCATGGTTGCACTAAAATAATTCATGTCAAAACCTGTAAACATACTTTCCAAAAAACATTAATAAAAATGGGGCTAGGCATGGTGGGTGCCAAAATGTATCGTGTTGTGAATTGGAGTAATGTGAGTAAATGAATAATAAAACCACACAATCAATGAAACGTATTATATTAGAGAATTGAAATCACAAACTAATATAATTAGAACACAACAAACTCCCTAAAATCGTTCCATTGTTTCCTATCTTCAGAGATTCATTAAATCATGTTGGCTCTCAGATTTGTGTGTGCACTATGACTGTTAGAATGGCAACCTGAGGAAGGGAATGTTGAAGAATGCAATAAATCTATCCCTACATGATGATAAACTATGTGATATGATAATGGATATGATGCTAAAGACTAGGATGCAAAGGCTATATAAAACTACTATGATAATGGAAATGCAGCTAATAAACTAAGCCATGATTCTAAATTAATATGCTTCTACTATGCTAAATGCTAAATGATCTAAATTCTCTAATGCTCTTAAATGCTCAAAGATGGGATTCATTTGTTGTAGAATGAGGTTGTATTTATATATTTTCCAAGGCATATTGTTATGTGGCAGCAACCAATAGTCTAGATTCGATTTGGATAGATGAAGGGGGGAGGATGGGGGAGTTAGAGAGAAATAAGGAGAGTGTTCTCTTGCATGGAAACAATCTGCCAAGTGTAGAGGAGAAGAGATGAAATGGAAGATCCAAGTGTCTCAAGTTTGTTTTAGTATTTGTTGAGGATAAATATCCAAATTAAATATTTGGAATATTCATTTTGTTGAGACACATGATGAGGTGGAAGGGGAAAGCGTTGTAGACATGTGACTAGAATTAAATTTAGGATTTAATTTTAGTGGGAGGAAAGATAATTAAATAAAACAAACTATTCAAAGCTGTTATTTAATAAGAATTAGAGGAATGTGATTTAAGATGGAAGAATTTAGAAAATGTGAACTATATAAATAAATTTACAATTTATTTATAAGCAGTTGACTTTAAGGGGTTTATTAATTAAATAACTTGTATTTAATTAATTGGATTAGAAGAATCAAAAAATGTGAACTATATAAATAAATTTAGAATTTATTTATAAGTAGGTGAATTAAAAGATTAATTAATTAAATAACTTTTATTTAATTAATTAAGTACACAGGTCCAGTTTTCCACCATAAGCTGGGAAAACTGGAGTATTGGAGGAGAGTTCTTGATGATCTGTATACCGTGACATAGAGGCCCTACATAAGCTTTGACCAGTGGTCAGAGGATGACACAGAGATGCCCTATGTTTGTATTGCTAGATATTTGATTGGGAGGACACGGTTCATTATTGAGAGATTTCTTCTGGGGAGAGTCCATCGATAGTATGGGCGAGTATAGGGTATGCCACAGGGTGTTGCTCATTATGCACAGAGACGACAAGACATTCTGGAGTGGGGGTTTGTTTTATGATATGATGTAGCATGCCAAGAGTACTATGGATTATAGCCAGTGATATGGGAGTACCATCCGGAGATTAAAGAGGTTGCTTTGTCAAAGGAGTATGCTCAATATTTCTTTACACATCCTTTTCCGTAGATATCCAACCCAAATGAACCTGTGCCTTTATTGGATGATGAGCAAGCACCAAGATGGAGGAGGGGTGGACGTGATGAGGAGGAGAGAGAGAGCAGTGATGATGGAGATGATGGTGATGTGGATGGTGACAGAGGTGGAGATGGAGGCAGAGATGGAGGTGGAGATGATGGAGGTGTAGGTGGTATCAGAGCAGTGTTGGATGTACAGGACTTTATGGTACCTTAAAGGAGGAGATCACTAGTGGCTGCAACACAGTAGCATGTGCAGATTCGATTTCCCTCGCAGCAGCAACAGGCATAGATAGTTGCATTACAGGTTCAAGTGCAGACTTTGTAGGGTTAGCCAGCACAAGTATAGGCTTTGTTGGCACAGGCATAGGGATAGATAGCCACCTTGATAGTTAAGAGAGATGTATTGTGATAGCGAGGTGAGCAGGTAGAGGCCTTAGCTGACAAGTTGCAGAGAGGCCACTAGGACACCCACAGGTGACATGCTCAGAGAGGTTACACGAATCACCAAAGAGGCTGAGTATTACAGAGGTAGATATCATGAGGTAGTGCCTCTAGAGCGATGGGTCAGTTATGCTCAATCAAGATCGAACAAGATTCAGTCTCAGACTACCAACATGGGTGTGACTCAACCACCTCACAAAGATCCAAGTGTGGGTGCAGGTCGAGGTGCAGGTGTAGGTCCATCAAGTGGTGCGGCAAGAGGCTTGGCAAGGCCAGTGATGTCTGGGGGATCACCTCATTGCTCCATGATCTCTTTTGATGTAGTTGAGATATTTTGTATACACTGATTCAGAGACATTATGATATACTACCACATTTTTGATGATGTATTCCTCTACATGTTTGGACATCCTTGTATACTTTGACATTATTATTTTGAGATTTATATGATATGCAGCGATGATATAGCGATCCATATGATATTTATATATGTTTATGATGGATGCATTTAATTTCCTATTCTATATGTTATACGATGTTTTTAATATGATGATGTTTTCATGATTATGTATGGATGCAATGATGATATGGTGATGCATAGATTGGGATTCTAAATGTTTTATGGATGATGTTTTATTCTATGTGATGGATGCAAATGAAAAGTGATGCAATTTTTTTTTTTTGTATTTTCTTGATGCAAATATATAATATAATGCATGGATGGATGAATGATTATGCAAATGAGATGTAATGCATGTTATTATTTTTGTAATTTTTGAATGCAAATATATGATATAATGCATGGATGGATAAATGATATGGTAATGCTTTCTAATGTATGCATGATAGGTAAATGATTGTGCAACTATATGTGTGAATGATATGCATTTTTTTTTGTTAATGTCCAATATACTCAATCTGTTAATGATAGAGATAACATCGTTTTGAAATTTTACCAGCCTTGGAAAATCTATACTGCATATGCAAAATTAATATGAATGCAATCTAACCATGCAAATCCAAATATGCAATGTTGTCATTCTGTCAATTGATTTTTCATGCTTTTATCATCATTGAGCCTTTAAAATGTTCAAAGTGAGTAAAAACATCAATGGTGTAATTAGACCATGATGACCCGAGTACTACTTTCATGATTCTTGATATTGCAAGTTAACACAAGCATCTAGGTATAATTAAACTAAGATGACCTAAGCATTCCTCACGTAAACAGACAAGATTTAATCCTTTTCCTATGCAAATTTGAAATGTCATCAATGATACTTTGTAGAGCATGTCCCACAACAATTTGCACAGTAAGAATGATCAACTCACAAATGGCAGACAAATAAAATATCATTCTCCTTCCTAGTTTCTCTAGTTTAGGAAATCATCGAGATACTCCAGAGAAATGATTAAAAAAACAAAAGTACAACCATTGAACATTCATGCTAACATGATAAATCCCTGATTCAAAAGAACATCATCCATTTAGATTTGTTTTGATTGATTTATTTTAGTTGTTTGATATGGATGTATGTTTGTAATACATTTGCTTTCAAATGGTTTGATTGATGTTCAATGTTGAGTGTTTCGTTGTGATCTTTGTGTTTGTGATGATGTCATACTATTATTTTGTTGTTTGTTTAAGCTCAAATTTTATTTTCCCCCGGACCAAGCTGAGACATGACCGCGATGCCAGGATATGTGCATGAGGTTTTTCGATGACAAGCAAAATGATGGTGAAAGCGAACAATTGACACAATGCTCAAATAGATGTAAAAGATGATCTATCACAAATAGCGCTTGTTGTCAGGTTTTCACTACTTGTTTTTATTGCACTTTTTCATTTTTTATGATTTTTTTGCATTTTTGATCTTTTTTTAATTTTTGGTAGTTTTTTCAAGACTTCTTTTGATTTTTTTGTATTTTTTCAAGACTTTTAATGTGCACTAGATGAGCTAGGCATATAATTTTTTGAGATGCAGAATATTGATAGGCTCATCAAAAAAATCCCTTTTAGGCGTAGACAGTTGATATGCTCCAGATCCATAAACTGATACAACGACAAAGGGATCAAGCTCATTTGGTTCAAATTTTCCTTTCTTTTCTCTATCCTGTTGATTTTCGAGATTCTCTTTCAAGACCAAATCATGAACTTGAAATGTTTTGGGTTTTACTCTATGAATTTAGCTTTGTGACATCCTATGTTGATAGGATTTTAGGTGATCCACAGCATTTTGGCGATGTTCATCCAACAATTCTAGCTCTTGAAGCCTAGAGACCCAATAGTCTCCCTCTGAGATGATCCCTTTCAATGACACGTGGAGTGATGATAGCTCAACCTCAATAGGTAAAAGGACCTTTGATCCATATACTAGGGCATATGGTGTGGCTCCTGTTGGGATGTGAATATTGGTTGGTAGGCCCATAAAGCAGGGTTCAGTTGAATGTGCCAATCACATCCAACATCGTTGACAGTTTTCTTTAAGATTTTCAAAATGGTTTTGTTTGAGGCTTCTACTTGGCCATTTCCTTGAGGGTAGTATGGTGTAGAAAACTGATGTTGGATATGAAACCTTTCACAAAGCTCTTGGACATCCTGATTCTTGAAAGGTATACCATTGTTAGTGACAATGTACTAAGGGATGCCATACCGACAGATGATGTAATTTAGGATGAAGGATGCGATCTGTTTTCCAGTGATGGTGGTTAAGGGAATGGCTTCAATCTATTTTGTAAAATACTTCATAGTTGTGATGATAAATTTATGTCCATTGGATGATGATGGATGAATTTTACCTACTAGATCCGAACCCCATTGACTAAAAGGCCATGTTGATGCAAATGGTTGCAATTCCTGTGTTGGTGCATGTATCAATTTTCTATGGACTTGACATTTTTGGCACTTCTTGACAAATTGAAAAGATTTCTTCTCCATGTGTGGCCAGTAATACCCCAAACATAGGATTTTCTTAGCAAGAATTAGTCCACTTGAATGAGTTCCACAAATACCTTCATGAACTTCATGTAAGGCCATTTCAATTTTCATTACAATCAAGACAACGAAGGAGAGTTCCATCAAGACCTCGTCGATAGAGTATATCCGCTATCAAGGTGTGTCGGGCAGCTTGGTAGATAAAGTTACATTTTTGGTTTTGAGATAGATCAAGTGGAAGGGTATTATCTTTCAAATAGGTATAGATCTTCCCATAAATCAAGGACTCAGCGTCAACTATATGGCATATGACTTGGGATTCGGTGTTTTTCATAGGAAGTGTTAAGCACTAGTTTCACCATGAACTCATAACGGCTTTGTTTTCAAGTATCTACAGAAGAGAAGCAATTGTTGCCATTACATTAGTAGCTTTTATTCGCTCTTGGAATCTGCTCAAATTTGATCTCAACAAAGTACTTTTTGAAATAATCCACCATTCTCTTATACATCATCAACTTGTCATCCTTTGTTTGATAATCATCATTCACTTGATTTATGACCAATTGAGAATCTCGATAGACTTGTAACTTTGTGATCTTCCATACGACCACCACCTTGATTCCAATGATGAGTGCTTCATACTCAACCATGTTATTTGTGCAAAGAAACATGAGCCTGTAAGATTTCAAGATGGTATGTCCTTGAGGTGTGACAAACAGGATTCCGGCACCTAATCCATGTTGCATGTAAGACCCATCAAAATATAACATCTAGTGTTGGGAGGATATGGTAAGAACATTTGTGTCAGGAAACTCAATATGCATTGGATGATCATCTTGTAGTGGTGCTTCAGCTAACTAATTGACTATCACCTAACCTTTGATGGCTTTTCGGTCTACATATTGGATGTCAAATTCACTCAAAATCATTACCCACTTGGCTAGTCTTCCTGTTAGGACAGCTTTGTTGAGTAAATACTTCAATGCATCAATGTTAGCTATGAGTTTAATAGTATGAGTTAACATGTAATGTCATAGCTGTTGAGTAGAAAATACTACCACCAGAAAAGATTTTTTGATGAAGGTGTAGTTGATTTCATAATCGTTCAATATTTTGTCGATGTAATAAATAGCCCTTTCTTTCCACGCAAAATCTTCTTATGTTGATAGAGCACCCCAAAGATACTTCAGTTGTTGCTATGTATAGTAATAATGGTTTTCCTTCTGTAGGAGGCACCAGTATGGGTGGAGACATCAAATACTGCTTTAGTTGATTAAAATTTGCTTCACATTTTTCATCCCATTTGAAAGAAACATTCTTGTGTAACAAGTGATTAAAAGGATGAGTTTCATCTGCCAGTTGTGTAATGAACCTCTTGATAGATTGGAATCACCCCTGTAGAGATCTCAGCTAGCTGATGTTCATTGATGGCAGCATTTCTATGATTTCTTTGATTTTATCAAGATCCACTTCGATGCCTTTTTCTGAGACTATGTACCCCAATAGTTTTGTTGATGTCACACCAAACACACACTTCTTTGGGTTTAATCTTACATTGAAATTTTCCAATCGAGTGAATATTTTATCTAGGATTTCCATGTGTCCCTCTCTGGTAAAATATTTAGCCAATAATTCATCTACATAGTACTCCATGAAGGTGTGCATCATGTCATGTAAGATGGTTGTCATTGCTCATTGATATGTGGCTCCTGCGTTCAAACCAAAAGGCATGGCGTTCCAATAGAAAGTACCCCATGGACATGTGAACATTGTTTTCTCTTTGTCTTCTGGTGCTATTTTTATTTGACTTTATCCTGAAAATCCATCCATAAGTGATAACATGGCATGTCCTGATGTCAAGTCCACGATGATGTCAATGTTGGGCAAATGAAAATCATCCTTCAGACATGCTTTGTTGAGATCTCTGAAATCAATACATATCTTAATGCTGCCATTTGGTTTAGAAACTGGTAAAATGTTAGAAATCTAATCAGTATAATCAATCGATCGGATGAATCTTGCATCTAACAATTTCTTCAATTTTTCTTTTACCAATAAGGCGATATGTGGATGTACTTTCCTGAGTTTTTGTTTGACTGGTTTTACTCTAGGTGGTAGAGATAAGTGATGTATTATCAAATCTGGATCTATGCCAAGCATTTTAGCGTAGGACCAAGCAAAGTTGACTTGTCTCTCTTCAAAGAATTTGATGAAGCTTGGCTTTTCCTGATCTCTCATGGATGTTGCTAGATGTAGGGTCTTCACTATTTTTGTCGTACCAACATTGATGGATTATGTAGGTTCAATCAACACTGATGATCTTTCATGATAGTGTTCAGGAAGGATGTTAAATCTCCCATCCTTCAGTGCCTTAGAGAGGTTTTCACCATTGGATGTGCTCTTTATTTTTACTTTTTCTTGATCTAATACTATCATTAAATGGTTTTCACCATTAGATCGATTTTTCATATTTTTGATTTTACAATTGGGAGATTTGGCACCCTCCTGGCTTGAAGCTCTATTATGAATTTCATGGGCAGAACTCATTTTTAGGTTGTTAGAACAAAGCAAATTAATAATGGCATCATTGTTCATGAAGATAGGGATGTCAAGAGGCTCGGTTTGCTCCCAATCAATGAGTTCAGGATGTATTAGAGGCAAGGGATCATTGGATTGGTCAAGGTCAATAGCAGTGAGGGTCTTGATGGCAACGTCGTCAAATTGTTTGATAGCAAGATTGAGGTCTATGATGTTACTCTCCTCCAGATCGTCTATCTCACTCAATGTTTGTTCATCCTCACTTGAGCCATCAATATGTTGTGATCCAAACTCAAAAGTTCTAGAACTCGAGCTTTGTCCCTCTGTATGTGTAGGTGTATAATTTTTATCACGTCAACCTCTTTATCATGACAAGATTCCTCAGACAGTGAATCCCATTCATACTCATTTGAATCGGTCTCAAAACTAGCTTGTAGCTGTACGATTCACTCAACAACCTTCTCTTTTATGTTTTCCTTTGTTTCTTCTTTGTAGCCTAGCCATGTCTTATCTTTTGGATTAGTTATAATAGACTGAATCGGTTCCACAATTCCTTCTTGTATTTTGTCGATAGGTCCTTTTCCCTCATACCCCATCTTGTCTAAAAAATTTTTCCCTTTACCATATTGTTCTATTTGGACATGGGAAGTTGATACTTGTGATTGTTTTTCATCTTTGTGCAGCCAATTTAAAATTTCTTTATCCTTAGATTCATCCTCTTGAGTGCCTTCTTTTACAAATCTACCATCAAAGAGTGTGATTGGTTGTGAAGATGTTTGTCTTGATGTTGATGGATGTCCATAGGATCTTGGTGAAGGTAGTAATTGTGAAAGGCACAAAGACTGCTCTATTGAATATTCACCCATGCCTTTATCTTTCAACTGGATCTTCTTCTCGAATTGTTTTGATAATAAATTCAGTTGAATTTCCTAATTTGATGGAGTAGAATCACCAACACCTTTGTCTTTTGACTAAACCTTTTCCTCAGGTTGAGTTGATGAAGAATTTGATTGACCTTTGTTACCTGATGAAGTAGAATCATTGATACCCTTATCCTTTGACTGCCCCTTTTTCTCAACCCACTTTGACATAGAATTCAGTTGTCTTTCATTGTTTGATTAACTAGTAGTGTGAGCTTCTCTGTTATGTGGCACAAAATAATCTTGGACTATTTTGAGCGTATTGCAATATTGAGGATTGTTGGAATCAGCTGAAATGGTGATTTCTTGCCCATTAAAAGGAAATTTCAAGCATTGGTGATACGTTGAAGGCACTACTTGCATGTCATGAATCCAAGGACGTCCCAAGAGTATATTTTATGTCAAATCCTTATCTAACACTTGGAAAACTATATCTTTCACAATCGGCCCTACTTGAATTGGTAAGACAATCAATCCATGGGAGGATCTCTCTTCATCATCATAGGATTTTATTGTGATCTTTATTCTAGCATCAATGGCATTTTAGGAATATCCTAGTGCACGGACAAGATTTAAATTATAGATATTTGAAATAGCTCCTCCATCTATTAGAACACGTTTGACCCAGTGTTTGTGAATTAGAACCTCAATCTAGAGGGAAACATTATGTGGATGGGTAAGTGATACGTCATCATGTTTGGAAAATGATAAGCAATGAGGTGCGGTCAAGTGTCCCACCATAGCCTGGAATTGATAGACTTCCAAATCATTTGGTATCATGGTGGCTACTAGAGCTTGTTCCAAAATCTCCTTGTGAGTTGGAGAAATTTTGAGAAGTTCCAATATTGATATTTGAGCTGGGATTTTTTGTAATCGATCAACTATGTTGTATTGAGTTGAAGGGGCAGAAGATTTTTTAGATGTAGCTCCTTTCAATATTACTTTTTCCTGCCCTCTCGTGGTTACATTGATTGGTTGATGGTCTTGTTTTTCTCTGATTTTAATGACATTAATATGATTATCAGTTGTAGCAACATTTGTGATCAAATTGATTGGTATGATGTTATTAATTTAATATGATTTGGTGTTAATGTCATGAAGATGAGTTTCAGCTGTAATAGTGCTTTGTCCATGCTCAATTGTGATGTCATTAACTTGATTCTCAGCTGCAATAATGTCTTTTTGGCCCTTGATTTCAATATCCTTGGTTTGATCTTCAACTACTTCAATATGGAGAATGGTGGAATCATAAACATACTTCACATTTTTCCCTTTGGTGTTTGATGAAGAGGACTCCTCCTTTTCATAGTTTAGTAAAGGATTCTTAAATACTCCATGATCAGCATTTTTTTGGGGTCCTTCTACAAATATTTATTTTCTATCAATCAAATCTTGTACCAAATGTTTCAGTTGCATGCAATCATTTGTCTTGTGTCCTTTGTTTCTGTGAAAGTCACAATAATGTGCATCATTCCACCATGAAGGTTTAACTCTTGGTTCCCAATCTCTTGCTTCTACTAATGTTATAACCTTGGTTGCAAGAAGCTCCTTTAATGTTGATTTGAGTGACTATCCCCAAGGTGTGAACCTTCTTCAATTTGAGGATGTTTGATACGGTGGTGGTTTAGATTCAACATTGTTTTGATTGCTATTTTGATTGGTGTTTTGTTTTTTGTTTTGATTGTTTGTTGGATTATTTTTTTGATTGGTCTTGGTGGCAGCTACTGTCAAGTTAAATACTAGTTTTTCATTTTATGTTTAAGTTGAAGCATCATTGTTACCAACATTCTTGTTTCTTTTCCAAAACTTTGGTTTATCATTGCTGCTATAATTATTAGAGGAGTTTGTTGAGTTGTTTTCATTGTAAATTTTTAAGACTCCTCTCTTGACCAAAGCTTCTTCAATTTTGATTCCATTTTCAATCAATTTCTCAAAGGTAGGTGGACATTGCAATTCAATTCTATAGCTTATCTCATCATTTATATTATCAATGAAGATTTCCATCTTTTCCTTTTCAAGTATGGGACGAGAATATCTTGCAAAAAATATTCTCCATCTTTGCAAAAATATGAGAAATGATTCACCCCTTTTCTATTTTGTATTGCAAAGGTCTTTCATGGTTATCTCGTGTTGGATGTTGTAAGAGTATTGAGTTATGAATTTGTTAACTAATTCTTCAAAGGATCTTATTCCTGGTGGAAGTTGTGAAAACCATTTCATGCATTGTCTACCCAAGCTTTGTGGGAACAATCTCATCAAATAAGTCTCTTCATGTGTAAATTCAAGGCTTATGGTTCAAAATTCCCTTACATGATCTATAGGATCTGTTTTAGCATTGTATTTATCATACTTTAGGAATTCACAATGCTTAGGAAAGGGTATCATGTTCACAGCTGGATTAAAAGGATATAGGTAGATGTCTTGTATCAAGTATCTTTTTGTGGTTCCTCTTTGCATGTCAAGAAGTTGTTGAAAATTTTTCATTTGATTGGTTAAGGCAGCCATTGGATCTATGTTTGGTGGATAAGTTTCAGTCTTTTTGGGTGTTCCTTTCATTTGGGTAACATCAAAGTCATTGGGCAATTCGACACCTTGTTTAGAAAGCATTAAAAGGTATTTTCTCCATATTTTTCCAAAAATTTCTCCATGAATATGTGGAAGTTAGGATCTTGTTGTGCAATTTGGACGTCTTCCTCGGTTATTTCATCACCTTCAAGTGTTTGTAATCTATGAAATGGATTTTCTTCACCTTCAACCATGGTGTTTTGAATTTCAATTTCCTTTTCCTCAAGTTTTTTCTTTTGAGACCTCGTTAAAATGGGCATACAAGTGTTATAATTTTCACTAAACTTTGATCTTTGTTTGGAGGAGTGCCAAGGATAAATAACTAAGTCAAATAGAATGACAAATTCTATTGATAAGACTAAGTTAAATCTGATTATACAGCTTTGTTCCGCAATGAAGGATGACAGATCCTGATGAGGAAACTTAGCTTAATAATCAGAGGCATGATGGATATTTAGGAACTTTAAGGTGTTAGATCTTGGTTTAGTTTGAAGAATTTCACTTCCAAATGTCAGTTTCAAGAAGTTTAAAACTTTGTTGTATCTAAGGAATGATTTTGTGCTGACAAGGATCCTTAATTCTGGTTCAAACTAACAAACAGGGGATGAATTTAGCTCTTTGGTTTTGAATTTACTAGATGCACCAGAACATGGTATCTATGTGCTAAAATATGGAATGGATGCGCTAAATGATGGCATGGATGCGTCAGACTGGCCCCTAGATGCACTAGAAAATGGACTCTATGTGCTAGATAATAACTCAAATGCAATAGAACAAGGGCTGAATGCGCTAAAAGATGGAATGGATGCGCTGGGAAATAACTCAGATGCACCAAAAAATGGAATATATGTGCCAAATAAAGCTAGTGATGCACTAGACTACCCCTAAAGGTGATTTCAACTGAATTCTTTGTTAGTGAATGCACTAAAAATATTTGCAAATGCGTTGGAAGGTGGAACAAATGCGCCAAATAATGGCCTGGATGTGCTAAATCATGGACTAAATGTGCTAGAAAATGACTCAGATGCGCTAGAATAAAAGCTCAATGCGCTGAAACAGGGACTGCATGCGCTGATCTGGAAAATATTCACTGTTTTGACATTCTATCTGGTTATTTTTCTTTTAAACCAGTGAAATGGATGTTTCTAGGGAGTAATTTTTTTATCAATGATTATTTGTTTGGATTTCTTATCTGTGAATTTTGGAATTAAGCATTTTAAATGGATGATTTCTTGAATTATGACTTCAAACACAACATCAATTTGTAAGACAATTATTTCCACCTAGGAACTAAACATTGAGTGTTTATTCAAGAATTTGTTCGGATTCCTTCAATTTACATAGGTATATCACAAGAGAAGACAGATCAAGCACTTTTCTAATGTCAAGGGTCACTTAAAATACCATAGCCCAAATCTTAAAACCATGTTAGCTCGCACAGCCGTGTCACCCCCTAGAGGGCACTCGTATTTTTACCTTTTCTCGAGTCTTAACCAAAGTCGAATCCTCCACTTTTGGCCAGTAATCCCTTATGGTTATATGGTGAGTGTATTGGGGGAAGATTCTTCCCTCCCCTTGCACTGTGATATTAGAAGTGTTAGGAGATTGGCTCGGTTCGTTTCTACACTAATTCATAATAAGGGTTTATGTTTGGTGCGGCAATAGATTAACTCCCTCAGGAGACCTCCCAACCTTTAGAACAAAGACTTTGGGGATGGTTATCTTGCAAACTAATGTTGAATTGCGGGTTCCCTAAATTCACTTTTGATTATAGTGGGTCAGAAATTGGCTTTACTTATTCCCACTTAGGTCGTTCCTATAGGGTGAGTACTTTTTCCCACTACGGTAGGCCTTCTAAAGGTGATATCAAAAAATAAAATAGTGAGTCTAGCATTTTGGTCGCCCAGTGAAGGGGAGAGCATAGGCCTATCACTTTACAAGCATAGTAGACAAGGGGTTCATTAACATTCTAATTAAACTAGGTTCCTAATTTAATCAAAAGAAAGCAATAAAACAACTCCAGCCCCTGCAAACATCATTAGTAGTTTTTGATATAATTGTCTTTGACCAACGTATTAGGCGCTTGCAAAACAGAAAACATAAATTAGTTCATGAAATTTTGATTTTTTGCAAAATGAACTAGATGTGCTAAAACAAACATCAGATGCGCTAAAAGATCACTCCTATACGATAAAAGAACTACCAAATGCACTAGAGAAACTACTGAACGTGCTAAAATATAGACTAAATGTGCTAGAAAACCCCCTGTATGCACTAAAAGATGCCTCGGATGCATCATAATAGGGACCGTATGCGCCAGAATATGTTTCATATACGCTGAAAGAACTCATGGTTGCACTAAAATAATTCACGTCAAAACCTGTAAACATACTTTCCAAAAAACATTAATAAAATGGGGCTAGGCCCCACGGTGGGTGCCAAAATGTATCGTGTTGTGAATTGGAGTAATGTGAGTAAATGAATAATAAAACCACACAATCAATGAAACGTATTATATTAGAGAATTGAAATCACAAACTAATATAATTAGAACACATCAAACTCCCTAAAATCATTCCATTGTTTCCTATCTTCAAGGATTCATTAAATTAGGTTGGCTCTCATATTTGTGTGTGCACTATGACTGTTAGAATGGAAACCTGAGGAACGAAATGCTGAAATATGCAAGAAATCTATCCCTACATGATGATAAACTATGCAATATATTGTAGATGATAAGGGTGATATAATAATGGATATGATGCTAAAGACTAGGATGCAAAGGTTGTATAAAACTACTATGATAATGGAAATGCAACTAATAAACTAAGCCATGATTCCAAATTAATATGCTTCTACTATGTTAAATGCTAATTCTCTAAATGCTCTAATGCTCTTAAATGCTCAAAGATAATTTTTGAAGAGTAAGTTTACTCAAAGATAGGATGCATTTGTTGTAGAATGAGGTTGTATTTATAGATTTTCCAAGGCATATTTTGATGTGGCAGCAACCAACAGTCTAGATTCGATCTGGATAGATGAAGGGTGGAGGATGGAGGAGTTGGAGAGAAATAAGGAGAGTGTTCTCTTGCATGGAAATAATCTGCCAAGTGTAGAGGAGAAGAGATGAAATGGAAGAGCTAAGTGTTTCAAGTTTGTTTTAGCATTTGTTGAGGATAAATATCCAAATTAAATATTTGGAATATTTATTTTGTTGGGACACATGATGAGGTGGAAGGGGAAAGTGTTGTAGACATGTGACTAGAATTAAATTTAGGATTTAATTTTAGTGGGAGGAAAGATAATTAAATAAAACAGACTATTCAAAGTTGTTTATTTAATTAGAATTAGAGGAATGTGATTTAAGATGGAAGAATTTAGAAAATGTGAACTATATTTAGAATTTATTAATTAGTTGACTTAAAGGGGTTTATTAATTAAATAAATTTTATTTAATTAATTAGATTAGAAGAATTAGAAAATGTGAACTATATAAATAAATTTAGAATTTATTTATAAGTAGACGAATTAAAAGATTTATTAATTAAATAACTTGTATTTAATTAATTAGATTATCTAGGCCGATTTTAGGTGTATATAGAAGTTACCAAAATTCAAGAGTAAGAAGAAAGTTGTACCACTTATACCCATTGCCCAAGATGAAGTAGAACCTTTCAAATCTACTCATTTTGAATATTATTTCAAGTTATATAAGGGTTTATGTCATATTTTCGGCATTGATGTGGATGATAAGATAAATATGGGGATGTTAGCCTTCTATAAAGACAATCAAAATATAAATGCCAAAACATTGTTTGAATATGGGACTTCCTTTTTCAACAATTTGCATAATGATTTAACAAAATTTAATAAATCCACTTAAAAAATTAAATAACTTTAAGAAATATTCTTTGTTATTCTTCATTTTCTTATTTTTTTATGGTTGAGAAATTCAATAATAAATTTTATATCAAGTTCAAATCGTCAAAAAGCAATGAACTAAAATTAATGTAGTTGTGGACTATGCATATGGATAAGAATCACCCCATGCCTCTTACAAATTTGAAGATTATTTTGTGATAGTTGTATTGAAGAAGTTGATTTTTATCAAACCTAGACTGTCAGAAGAGGTGAAATTGTTCCTCAAGCCTTTTCAATATGTATCTAAAGGAAAATTACAAACCAATTGGGTTGATTGGTTTATGTTCCCAAGGATCAAAATCATTAGGATTTATGGAGACATAGTTTCCCCTCATCTATTACCTTATGATGTACTAGACATAATTGTATATAAAGAGGTAATGAGCCAGCTAAATTCTACACACTACGCACTTCAAGAAAATCAAGAAGATTAGCTTCATGCCACTAGGAATCCATTTGGAAGAATTCAAAATATACAACAAATAAGGTTTCAAAAAGGTGGATGATATCTTGAAGCACTTGTACATGGATATTAAAAACTATAGATATTTTGACCCTAAAGGTTTTATTAATACATTGAGAAAAAGTAGGGGAAAAAGTGGAAAGAAATATTATTACCAAAAGCATGAGGTTCAAATAAGAAATTTATAAAATAATATTGAAATAATTGTATTTTAAAGAAGATGTATGCACATTGAATATGTTGAAGCTAAAAGGAGAGAAATAAATCCTAATTATAAGGGTGTCTTCTATGAAATTAAGGTCTTTCCAAAATAATGAGGAAAATTTTGGTAAAGGAATAAGAGTTGTCTCAAAGGCCTAATCTTCTTGATATATCATTGGTCAAAGTTCTAGAGATGAAGATTAGACCAAGTGAAAAAGGTGATGAGAAGTAAAGAGAAACAAAATTACCCATGGTATTTAACCAACCATATGATAGTCACACATCACCATAGTTTTTAGTAGTAGAGTTACAAGGAGAGCAACATGAGGCAACAAAACAAGATATTGATGAAATGCATCATTTAGTTGACTATGAGATTATATGATGCAATGGTGAAAAGGTTTGGGAGGAGAGATGTTGTGTGGGCAATGGGATTATTCTAGGGAAGAAATTCCCTAGATTTGTTGTTGTGTCTCCTACACGGGGGTTGGCTCACGTGCCTTCTGGTCTGCTGTTGTCTGTGCATTAGGTGTTTGTGGTGGGGGGGCTTTTCGTGGCTGCTTTTCTCTATTGTATGTGTGTTGGGTGTTTGGTGTGGGGTGTGCTTGTGGTGTTTGTGTTTTGTGTTTGTGGGGTTGGCATTTGGTGTGGGGTTTGTGGTGGGTTGCGTGGGGTTGAGGTGTGCGATAAGGCGAGTGGTGTCTGGGATGTGGGGTGTGGAGGCTAGTGTGATGGGTGTCGAGTGTGGAGGATGGTTAGGGTTTCCAAGAGCTTGATGATTACAGGTGTGAAGCCGTCTCCGGGTTTCTCTATAGACGTGCATGCACCGACAATGGATTCCTTTTTTTTGTGGGTGAGAGTTGTAAGCTTGAGAAGGTAAATGGATGTCTACCGTGGAGTCAAGATCGTCCAGTTTTGGTTATCTCTTCAGAATCGGTGCAAGAGTTCTTTTCTTATTGGAGTCAACATGTTTTGATTTGTAATTTTTTGGGTATTCGTTTCCCCCTCTCGGCTTTGGAGTCCTCGATTCGTTGATCCTGGCAAGTTGAAGGTGATTTTGATATTTTGGTTGTTGGGAATGACTTCTTCATGGTTGATTTTTCTTGCATTTTAGATCGCAATCATGTTTTTGAGGGAGAGTCATACTTTTACAATCATGTGGGTTTTTTCAAGAAACCCTAGCATGGAGGATTCAATGTGGCCAAGGATCTTCCCTCTCGTGTTCCTGTGTGGGTCTACCTGCCATGGCTGCCATTGGAGTTCTGGAGAGAGGATATTCTACATCGAATTGCTGCCTTGTTGGGGAAGCTAGCTGCCATTGCTCAAAATACTTTGGATAAATAGGTATTTTCATTTGCTCGCATCTATGTTGAAATTGACTTAAATAATCCATTGCCAGACTCTTTGAAAATTTGTATTGGCTCTGCCTCATGGATTCAACAGTTAGATTATGAGTCCCTTCCTTTTTGATGTCATTTTGTCACGAGTATGGACACCTTCAACACCATTGTCCTCATACATCTAGAACGGAAAGGGTTTCTTCTCCTCCTTCAGGGCCTTCGGTTGAGAAGGGAGATAAGGGCAAGGCACCTATGGCTGAGGGGGGGCCTAATGATGGCTTTATTCTTGTTAAGTCAAAAGCTAAGGGGAGGAGTCAGAAGCGGCCCTATAAAGATAGACAGAGTGATCAGGGTTTCAATCATTTTGAAGTCTTGGATAGTCAAGCCTTAGAGGAGGGGATCCCAGTTGAGATCTCGTTTGGGGCCACTAGTATGGATACAGGACTAGAGCAGGCAATTATTGTTAGGGATAACTCTCTGCCTTTGGAGCAAGGGGGTGGTGGGCTTCCTAATGCTTTTGTAGGTTTACAAGATGATATTGTTTTAGCGGATTCAGGTAAGGAAGCATTGTCTTTAGGTAAAGGTCGGGGATCGAATCTTGGTCTAGGGGTGCTGCAACACCCTCTCAAGAAGGGGCATTTTGATAATCCCTCTAAAGTTGGTCGTAAGAAGGATGTGGACAAGCTCAAATTTACTGGGGATTTTTTGGTAGAATCAAGGTAAGACCATTGAGGCCCACTTCGTCCAACCTTCCTCATGATTATTCTATCACGGAATGCAAGGGGGTTGAATAGCATCTCCCATCAAAAGTCTATTCAAGATATGATTGGGGTTCATTCTCCAGATATCTTTTGTGTTCAAGAGACTAAGCTTTAGGTGGACCTCAAGCTTCAGTTTTATCCCTGTATTTGGGTTTCTGTTCAGTGCCAGTGTATTGGGTTTAGGGGAATTTCCAAAGGTTTGGCTTCTAGGATCCTCGTAAGGTTGTTCCTCATTGGTGGATTTCTAGTCATTCCTCTATTTCGATGGTCGCGTCTATTTTGGAATCTGGTGAGACTATTTTGGTTAGTAATGTTTATGCTTCGATTGATATTCGTGGTAAAATCCAACTATGGGCCCATATCAGGTATGTTAGGTCTTGTGCACCTTATTTTCCTTAGATCTTAGCTGGTGATTTCAATTCTATGTTGTGTTTGGAGGAGAAAAGAGGGGGGCTTCCGAGACTGGGTCCTACTTCAAATTTGTTTCGGGCTAATGTGGATTCTCTTGCTCTTGTTGATATTAAACCCTCTAATGGCATATTTACTTGGAATAATAGGCGAACTGGGCCAGCTGCGATTTCTGAGTGGTTGGACAGATTTCTTGTCTCTTGTTTTTAGGTTGGGGTAGCTTGGTCACTTGCTTTGAGATCCTTGATTGGTGTGGCTCGGATCATTGGCCAATTAAGTTTTCAACTTTGTCTTTCCCTAATCCTAAGAATCCTCCTTTCAAATTTTAGCTTATGTGGCTTTGTGATTCTTCATTATAAAATATTGTTGCTTAATGGTGGGGGGATGGAGCCCCTACATATGGCATTGCTATGTATTATTTCATTAAGAAGTTGCAATATGTCAAGTTTCATCTTAAGTGATGGAATAGGGCATGTTTTGGTAATTTTCGAGCCAAGAAAAGGGAAGCACGGGAGAGTCTTGTTGTTATTACTCACCATATTAGGGATCTAGGATTTTTAGAGGCCTCTGGGCTTGCTGAGTCCCAAGCTCTGAAAGTGGTGGAGGAGTGGGAGCTTCGTGAGGAGATATTCTGGAAATAAAAGGCTAGGGTTGACTGGCTTCAAGAGGGTGACAGGAATAGTGTTTTCTTTCATCATTTTGTGCAGGTTCATCGGAATAAGTGTTATATCCCTTCGCTTGCCAATCATGAGGGCTCTTCTATATCCTCGCAACATGCTTTGTCCAGAGAAGCTCGTCAGTTCTACTCTGCTCTGTTTACAGAGGATTCACTTCCTATTGAGGCTGATGAGAATATGGTTCTTTCCTGCATTCCTTCTTTGATCTCTAATGACTTGAATGCTTCTCTGATTCATATGATTACTTTGTCTAAAGTGGAGGAGGCTATGTTTGGGATGAATAAGGGGAAATCTCCTGGCCCTGATGGTTTCCCTATTGAATTCTTCCAAGAGTTTTGGGATATTTTAAGCTGGATTTGTTGGAGGTTGTTCATGAGTCTCTTCATAATAAGCAGATCCTTCGTGCCCTAAATGTTACTTTTCTAGTTCTCATTCCTAAGAAAGAAGGTGTTGATAGGCTAGATTTCTTTAGACCTATTGTGCTTTGCAAAGTGTTGTATAAGATTATTACGAAGTTGATTGCAGAGAGGCTTAAATCTTGTTTGCCTATTATTATTTTTGAGGAGCAAGGGGGCTTTGTGGAGGGCCATCAAATTTTGGATGGGGTGGTGGTTGCCTCCGAGGTCATTCATTCCATAGCGATCTCTAAGGATAGGTCTATGTTCATTAAGTTAGATATGGCCAAAGCTTACGACGGAGTGAAATGGAGATTTCTTCAGAAGATTCTGTTGGCCTTTAGGTTTTCTTCAAATTGGGTGAGTTGGACTATGAGTTGTGTGACTTCTTCCTCCTTTTCAATTATTGTGAACGGTGAACCTTTAGAGCTATTTGGTGCTACCAGGGTCCTTCATCAGGGGATCCTCTCTCCCCTTATCTGTTTATTTTTTTTGTGGAGGCGCTGGGGCACTTCCTTAAATTCTAGGTCTCTCAAGGTTTGATTCATGGTTGGCGGTGGGGGTTGGGTCTTCCAATGCTTTCTCATCTCCAGTTTGTGGATGATACTTCCCTTATGGGGTTGGCTCGTATTCGTGAATTTGAATTCTTTAGGCAAGATTTGGATATCTACCTTGCTGCTTCGGGTTAGAAATTCAATGAGCAAAAGTCCTCTATTCTCTTATTTAATACTCCTCAGGCTATCCAGCGGAGGATTGCTGGAATTTTGTAGTTTCAAATTGGGTCCCTGCCCTTTGTCTATTTGTGGATTCCTCTTGTTGTTGGCTAGTAGCCCCGATCCTCCTAGCAGTTGTTGCTTGATAAGTTGAGGAATAAGGTAACTCATTGGACTCATAGGTAGCTATCTACAACTGCTAGAGTTACTCTCCTTAAGTCTGTTATCCAGGCCCTCCCCATATACAAGTGTTTTGTTCATTCGGCCCCTACGTATTTCCTTAGGGAGTTTGATGCTCTCTCTCATCAATTTATTTTGAGTGGAAACTTGATGTTTTCTAAGTGGATTCTTGTTAACTGGGATGTTGTGTGTCACCCAAAGTAGGAGGGTGGTCTCAGCTTATGCTCTACTATTTTGAACAAGCAACATCTGGTTGCTAAGCTTTACTGGTGTTGGTGCACCAATCAGCACCAGTTATGGGCTCGTATTCTCAACCATAAGTATCTTAGAGGTGTTTCTTCTTTTGAGATTCCTCGCTATCCTCTGGAGGGGAGTGGTTCTATGATTTGGCATACTTTGAAAGTGGGGGATTAGTTGATTAAGCGTGCACTTTTTTGGATCTGTCACTCGGGGTCTCAAGCTCTTTTTTGGTTTGATGCTTGGGATGGTCACCCACCCCTTCTTTCTATTTTTCCTCATCTTCAGCCCCTTTGTGATGTGTTTACTACTATTGGATGGGACACCATTGAGCATTACAAGATTGTTGAGCATTGTGGATTTGTTGTTACCTTTCGTTGGAAGCACCCTTCTAAATGGCCTCCTAGGGGGTATGAGAGGATTAGGTGGGAGCTTGCTTAGCTTTTGGATTCTCTTTCTTGTAATTCTTTGAGGGTCCTGGATATTTTGGATTGGGATGGCTCTGATATGTCTGGGAAGTACTCTGTGTCTGTTGGCTATAAGCAGTTGGGTAGGTAGTTGTTTGGAGATATTGAGGTCCCTTGGTGGAAGCAAGTTTCAAAACAAGTGGTCATGGCCCAAGTGCAATTTCTTCATGTGGTTAGTGTCTCACAACAGGTGTCTTACTTCAGATAATTTATGCAAGCACGAATTCCAAGGTCCCTCAAGATGTGTGTTGTGTCGGGATTCTGAGGAAAGTGTCTCGCATCTCTTCTTCCAATGCTCTTATGCTAGGGAGATTTAGAATTTTTGTGGAGGGTGTGGAATATGCCATGTTGGCATGTTTCCTCATTAGCTGAGTTTGTGGATCGGTGGGGCAAGGCCCCTATTTATACTTCCTTTCTTCAAGTTGCTTGGGCTATTGGCCCATCCTTCATTATTTGGAACCTTTGGTTGGAGAGGAATCATCAGATTTTTCAGGATGTGTCGTTGGTGGCCCCTCACTTGTGGTGGAAAAATTTTCATGCCTTGGGAGAAACTATTGCAGCTAAGTGTGATCTGACTATTTCAGTGGCTCCATTTGATGATGGTTGTTTTAAACGTCTTCATCTTCCTCCTTCGCAATGGCAGCTTGTGCGCAACAAATGTAGACATCCTATCCTGAAGGTGAATAGGGAGGGAAGATGGTCCCCTCCTCCTCAGGGGATCCTCAAAACTAACACGGATGGCTCATCTCATGGAAACCCTTGTCATGTCGGTAATGGTGGTGTCGGTTGGGATAGCTCTGGAGATGTTCATTTTATCTTCTCGGTGTATAAGGGTTGTTATACTAATAATTTAATGGAGGTGCGGGCAATTTTATTGGTTCTGGAGTGTGGAAGTCAATAGGGGTGGTGTGGGATCATTTGTGAATCTGATTCCCAGGTTGTGGTGAACCTATTGAATAGGTAGAGTTTAGATGATGTTAGTTGGCATTTGGATTTGATTGTGGAATAGATTCTCAACCTTTGTACTTCTCTGGATTTTGTTACCTTCACTCGTATTCCTAGAGAGTGGAATGGTGTTGTTGATTGTTTGGCTAAATGGGCCTCTAATCATATTCATGACTAAAACTTGGTGGATTGGGGTCAATTACCCCCTGATTTATCTCAACAGTTGAACCACTTGGTGGAGCTTGATAGGGTTGTGTAACAGCCTTTCTTTGTATTTTTCCTTATTTTAGTAAAGTTTTTACCCCTCTTTTTTTCTAGATTATATGATGCAATGGAAAATTTACCCTTATGTCCAATATAATGGTTTCACATACCCCAACTTATGGAGGATACAATAAAAAAAATTCTAGCCCTACACCAACTCCAACTTTAATACAAGAAATATTTTAAACCATAGATATGAAAGATTAAGGTAAGGATCTTGTTATGATTTTCTTGTTGATGATACTTGTTAACATATTTGTTCCACTTTGACCCAAAATGTTATTTGGAAATATTAATTCAAGTCTAAGTTTTGGAGGTATTAAATTATGAGGAAATAGGCAAAAAATATTTGGAAATGAGTTTAAAAAGTGAAAAATGAACTTTTAATGCATTCTCATGCCACTCACTAAAGAGGGAAAAATATGAAAAGTTTCTTTTGAAGAGTTCTAAATTTTAGGTTTCCATGTTTGTTTCTCTCTCCACATAGAAGAAGAGCATGGATATAACACATTGCAGAGCTAAAAGAGGGCCATTGTGCATTGCATGTAGAAGGAGAGTTTTCAAGAGTTAAGAATATATCATCCCCACATGTCCAAACACTTCTAGGATGAAATTTTCACGTGATTGCAACTCCCCAACTCTCTAGGTATGCTCTATTTAAGGAGGCTTTGAAAAATGATCATAGACCTCAACATGTGATTTTGAATGTAAATCTAATCTTCCAATGGCTTAAAATCTTGATTGATATGAAGAAAATATTGACATATTCTCAAATTTTACCATCCCATTCTAATAGCAATATTTAGTTTAGTATGGTGGAGACATTCCATGGCTATGGCTATGCACATATGTTCCTCATCACAATATCATTTGATCTTCACCATGTTCATGCTTCCATTGTTTCTTTCACTAATATGCTTTTGCAGGGCTACATGAACCATCAAAATTCTTGTCATCAAAGAAGGAATAAGAGTTTTCATGGAGACCCTTAGTGGTCAGGATAATTTCAAATCATAAATGCTAGCTTTAGTAGCAAGTTTAATATGTCTATGAAAGGTTCATCTCCTATAAATAAAGGAAAAAGCATAACAAACATGTATATTTTTTTGCTATTAGGAAGAAGTTTAAGGTTTTATACACCCTAATAGCCAAGATGGTAATAGGTTTTATGCCCTTGAGTTCTATGCTATGAAAGATGATTAAAACAAAACGCAATGTCACCTTATGTATTAGATCCTAGTGTTTGATTAAAGGATACTAATTAAACCATCATAAGAGAAGATCAATCATAGCATAAGATGGCTATCAAGCCATTGTAGAGCCCTAAACATGACTATAAGGTTATCTTCAAAATACCAACTTGTATGTAAGAACCCATGCACCTATAAATAGAAGTATCAAGCCACATTGCAAGTGCATTATAAAGATAATTAAATGGTTACTATAAGGTCTTAGAGATAAGGTAATAACAAGGCACAATGTGACAATCCAATTATGGTTAGGAATCATGAGGCAATAGTTGTTAAAAATGATAGGGATGGCATATCCTTGAGAGAATTTGATGATAGTTTATAATCAAATAAGAATGGATACCAAACATAGTGAATAAAGTAAGTTATGATATTGGTTCACAGTTTCATGATAGAGTATGGTGTTATGTTATGTTGACAGTGTGTTATGCACGATATTGATACAATACAATCATTATGTTTCTTGTAGATAAAGAAATTTCCATTGTCTTCTATCATTACAATCCATAAATCATGTGGGAGAGAGTGTGACAACAACTACCGAGGATAAAAAGGAAATTTCAAGCTTAAGTGATAGTCCATACATACCTTAAACCATAGTGACAAGGATCTCATGTCTTAGGAGCTTGATGGCAAGATACTTAATACCAAATGATACTCCTATAGAGGATAATTTATTATGCATAATACAAACTAGCACAATAGTTAGAGGGTGGATGATAAGACTATACCATAGATCAACACTATCAAGTGACATTTTAGGGTCTCATGGACAACAAAAAGACTAACGGTATGACAATACTTTAGGTTTTGTTGAGATAAATCCCATGCAAATAAATTTATACATGAAAATTATGAAGTAACATTCCAAATTTTAAATGAAAGTCATTATCAAAGGGAAATGATCCATTAACAATGGCAAGTCAATGTATATCAGGGTATGAGATGCATGGAAGCAATAAAAGTCCATGGGTATTTGTGAGAAAAATCATGAGTTGGCTAGCAGTTGTGGTATATTTTGTGTGACATTTAAAAGTTTACACAATCAAAAGGAATGAAAATGATGATCATGGTTCCTAATTATACACTTGTTAATAAGAAGGATCTATATGTAAAGAGTATTCAAAGGACTGCCATATGGTCAAATTTATAGCAGCAATACAATTGGGAAACACTTGCATTGATGTGGGAAATAATACGCATAACCATATTCTCTTTGGTTGTTGCAATGCCATGGTTAGATCCTCTTGGTTTGCTATCATTTTATTGTAATCTTCCTCATGCATTGGTTATTATTTTCTCTGCAGTTCTTGGATTTATGCTTCAATGGTTTGGTGCTTAAGCACTTTGTTCTTAATCACTTGGTGCTACTTCAAAAACTACGTATTTTGTGCTTAGACAGTTCAAGACCTATGTGATTCTTCTTGGAGGCTTTAATTTTTCATAATAATCCTATATTGTCAAGCATTTATGGTGCAATAGTGGCTCTTGGAGAAATGACTATGTATGCATACCTTTCCTCACAAGGCTAATGTAGTAAAGGGTAGTGGCATTCATTGAAATAAAATCATAATAAAAAAGAGATGAATTCTAGTGAATAGGGAAATCTAGAAAAGAGATAGATGAACAAGTGAATTCTCTCTGTAAAAATAGTGAATAGTCCATGAAAGGTTATGCTAAGGAAGAAGGTGTTAAAACCATGTTAAATCCAAGTGAGAGTGACTCACAAGAAGTCACTCTAAATGATTGTTGAAAGTAAATGAAGAGAGGTATGAGATACAAAGAAATAAATCATTTGAAATATCATCCATTCATCTCCTATGACAACCTATAAAATGATATACATGTGTATATATCATGTTTGTGAGTGTTCTATGAAGAAATTCCCTTTCTTGAAGAGAGAATAGTGATGTTCTTCCCAAGGCACTATGATTATGATAGATCTAGGACAATTAAGTGAAGTATATAGCAGTGCCCTAATGATAGTCACAACCTACATATCTACAAGAAGAAAATGGTAGTCAAAAGGATGCATATACCTTTACAAGAAGAAGTTGAATGATAGATACAAAGGGACAATGGAATGATGTATGACTCAAAAGAAGATTCAAGATTCATGAAATATGGAAGAAGTGAAATGGAAGCCATTCAAAGTCTAAAGTCACTCATACATTATTGTTGAAAAAATAAAGTAGACAATCAACTATAACTTTGGAAGAAAAAAAGGCATGAAACACAGTCATAGGAACATCATACAAGACTATTGAAGCCAAATCTTTCAATAAGAAGACACTAATAAAATATGGAAGAATGTGATAGCTAAAAAGAATGGATGAAAGTATTCTATAAAAACATGTAGATAGGACAATCATGAACCAAGAATAGTTCACAGTGTGTAGAGACAAGTATCATGACTAGTAAGGACTATACAATCATAAATAAGAGATAATACATGAAGTAATAACATGCAAACACAAAATGATGCTAAACCAAATACTATGTGGCAAGTCCTATAAGGAAAATATAGTGTTCAATAAAGCAATTAAGAGCCTTAACCCACACCACAAAGATAATTTTCTTTCTAAACTCTTGAGAACACATGTCCTATTTTTCTACAAGGTAGTTTTGAGGCACTAAGGGGTAGATGGAGGAGATTAATGTCAACTTGGGGTAGTTATGGAAGTAATATCAATAGTTGGAAAGCATATAAGAATTTTTCTAGCGGCTTCCAAGGGGGAATAAGTTGAAAAGGTCAATATTGTCTTCACCAATGCCTACTTGGAGCATTTCAATAGTTAAACAAGGATATTAACCTTCCTAGCACCCAAGTTTGAGGTTTGACCAAGAAACTTGAGGAACACATGCCCTATAATTACTCTTTCTTATTAGATTTATAGGGCTATGCGTAGTTAGGCAAGAAACAACATTGTATTAGAAAAAAAAATTATTGAAGACATTATTAGCATCTCTCAGACATTATAAGAACTCGGTTTTATGCTGAGAAAAGTAAGGTACAAACTTTTTATATGTTGTAAAAATGTCTTTTGATCAATAAAAAAGTCGGTATTTTTCCTATTCTAAGTTGTTTTCTTGTACATGTTATAAATTCATTGATCTTGTCTTGCGATAAACTATTTATCCTTGGCTTATGTCTTAATTTCTTGCTTTTATGTAGTAAAGCATTAGTTTTTAAGCCATATTTAATGTTATTCCTTTTAAGTTTCATATTAGAATTCAATTGTGAATGCTTTTTCCTTTTGAGAATTGGCATAGTCTTGAAAACCTTTCTATGAAACACTGATGCAAACATGTCAAAACCTTAATTGTGCATAGTCTATTGGTTTTTCTTAAGCATTGTGTGCAAACTAAATAAAATACAAGCCACTAAACAGTTGGTGTATCACCCCTTTTAGGATTTAGAACTTATCCTATGTCATTTTCTTCCCTTTTCCTTGTAAAACAATAGTGTTACAAGTTAGTTTAGGCAAGACATCAGGGGAACCAACTCTCTTTGGAGATTCATCCCTATCCATAGGAAACCCATGGGCCTCAGGATGTTTCTATGTTATCAACTAAGGAGAGAGTCAACATCTCACTCGCTCTATGCTACACTTGGTATTGATAACAGTACTTTCATAAAGATCAAATAATTTTATACTTTGTGTTATCATTCAAGCTAAAGGTTAAAATACCCATAGAATAAAAAAAATATGACCAAATAATTGGGAGAGGATAAGAAAGATATAGCAAGAAGTTCCAAACTTTCCCCATAATTTTAATTCAACATGGATAATATAACTCTAAAACGAGAGGAAAATTCTTAGAAAAAGTCGTTACCTATTGCTTTTAAGATGGAGGAATTAAAATTTAATGGTACTAGATACAATTACAAAAAGGGGGATGAATTATTCAACAGTCAAGAGGAGGCTTATAAGCTTCTTAAGTTTGTGTTGGAGTTGATTCTTCAACCCTACAGCTCCCAAGGATCACATATAATCAAACACCTACCACATAAAGAGGTAAAAATTAATAGAATGCTATGAAAGCCAAAGAGAGAATTGATCTAAAAAATATGAATCATAATGAATGTATATTCACATGAATGAATTTATATAATAATGAATTCTTATAATAAAGAAAACGCAAAAGAAAAAAAAAGAAACCCTAGATGAAACCCTAGGTGAGGATAATATTAGATCATGACATGTGTCCTCATCCTATGACTTTGAAATAGAAGAATCATATGACCTAAGTAAGCTTAAGTAGCTAGTGTGAAAAGGGACATAATTAATTTTTACTCTAACACCCCCTAAACCGCAACTTAGGGAGAAGCTAAAACCTCTAATGATGAATGTAGAAAAAACAAAAGATGGGTCACGATAACTAGACTTGATGAGGTACCCATGTACAAATAAAAATCTCTCATAAAAAAGGATAAAACCTCATGGAAAAAAAATCCTCCAAAAGAGAGGAATACATATGAAGGACTAATAAGCCTCCAAAATAATGTCCCAAAAATAGTAGGAACATGAAGATGAACATGAAGAACACCAATGAAGCATGAAGAAGCTACAAATAGTTGTCAAAATATTATTTATATGACTAAATAACCTCCTCTAAAATCAATATGATGGTCAAGACCAAGAAGAAAAAATTATGCATGAGTGATCCCAATGACACTAGTCAAACAATGATCAAATGAAAAACCAAGGCAACAATCTAATAGTCAAAGATATATATGGCACATCAATCTACACAAGTGGCCCTAACAATGCCACTTAACCAATGTAAAAAATACTACAAGTCAAAAATATAGGTACCAATATTTTAAATAAACTAATTGATTGAGGATGGGAGATTGCATCCAAAAACAAGAATACAAGAGTGTCTATATGGTATATATTTCATCTCATTGAAATTCATGAGTAACTAGTTGTTGCAGATTTGCATAGTACATAGGAATAAAAAATAGATACATATCTCACTCCAAATTGAGACCAAGGAAGCATTAGAATAGATGATATGAAACCCCCCATAATTTTAACAAGGGAGAGGTATGATAGGTCCACTAAAAGTGTGTGTCATGATGTAGTGCACGAACAAGAAGATATTTCAATAAAGCATGCACAAGATATTACCTACAATTGAAAAATGGTGTGCAAAATAAGGCCGCACACACACATGAAGGTATACAAGTTTTTTATTTCAAATAAGAAAATTCACACCAAAAAAACCCCATGACACTTTATAAATTAGTGCAAGTACAAAAAAAGCCACAACATGATGTGTGATATCCCCAAACTATATGTGCAATGGTGGCACTTTATCTTAATGTGTTTACAAATGAAAAAGTGCATGTAATAGGTGCTTGAAATGCCCTTAAAGGACCACATGCTAGAAATATATATATTAGCTTAAATGAATTCATCTAATGCAAAAAAGACTTTTCCAAGTGCTAAGTGTCCAAGTAATCAATCAAAATATGAAATAATGAGTAAATAAGTAAAATATACCTAGCATAAATTCTAGGAAAAATATATGGATAGATGCAAAGATCTCTAAAATACCTTTCCAACACTATGAGAATCATGAAAAATAAAGATCCAGACAAATATTTATGAACTTGAGATCCAAAAAAAGATCTAACGTTGATAGGCGATAAAATCTACCAACAACAAAATCTAAGAAAAATACCTACACCACTAGAAAGTGCTTAGAACCAAATTTTTTATGATATCTAATTTGCCAAAATTTGACATTGTATGCCCAATTTATGCCAAAAAAATAGATCCTTTAGGGAAAATTAAAGCTAGGGGTATGGTCATACAAATTAAAATCAATGTGACATCGTGTTGACATCAACAAAAAATGGTAAATGAAATACCCCGAATGGATGGAATATGCCCTCTAATAACCAAACCATTAACAATTTTAAGATAATCATTGATGTGGATAAAATATTCCCCTTTTCATCTTCAAATCGCTTAGTGTACACTGGAAGTGGTTTCACGATGATGGTCGTCAATGGGTATACATAGCAATGTCAACCTTGATTGACAAATGCAAAGTGAACAATACAACAATAAAAAAAATTAAACAATTGTTATTTTTTGTACAAGCATCATATTTTGTATAGAAAGTGTTTGATTATTGCATAAACTAATTCATATGTTAGATAGAGGGTATGACCAATACGAACATGATGGCCATACGGACCCTACAAAAAAATGGCTCAAAATTTTTTGACCTCCAATGTTGATGAATTTCTAGTTGATCTTAGGGTTTTTGGGCATTGTGGATACAATGGTGAGGTCTATTTTGCTCCAAGATATAATATTTGATCACTCAAAGCTAAATATTTAAAAAAGAGGATAGGGAATCATAAATTTGGAGCTTTAATACTATGTTAGAGTTGATTCCTCAACCCTCCAACTCCTAATAATCACATCTAATTAAAAACTATCATAAAATGAGGGAAAGCGGTAGAATTCTATGAAGGCCAAAGAGAGAGTTGATCAAAAAAAGCATGAATCATAATTAATGTGCATTATGCAATGTGCATGAATGAATTGATACAATAATAAATCCTTATAATAGAAAAATTAAAAATCGTAAAGCAACTATAGATGAAATCCTACATGAGGTTAAAATTAGATCATAATACGTGTCCTCATCCCATGACTTGAGACAAAAAAAATCTCATGATCTGAGTAAGCTTAAGTAGCTACTGTGAATAGGGTTCTAATTAATTAATTAAGAAAATAACATTTTACTCTAATAGTTTGCTTAGAGATATGTGTGGAAATTTGATGGTAAAGAGAGTGGGGGAGGTTTTTACCCTCAAAGTTACTTCTTTGGTAGAACACATGGCTCAATTCAATGGATCCACTACTATAAGGTCACATAAGGAACATAAGGATGCCAAAAATAAAATAATAAATTTGAATCATAATTTGGACAACAAAAATTCAATTGTTGACAAGCTAAGAGATTATTTTTAAGAGTGTGAAAGAAAATCATTGTCACCCCCTCTTACTATAAGTTTGGATATTAGTGTTGTGCAAGAAGTAAAAAACTTAAATATTATATTAAAACAAAAGGATATGGATCAAGCAATACATTAAAGAGATAATGAAGGGAATTCTCAAGATAAGGGTACAAATATTATTATGATGACTAATGAATTATGGAATTGTAACATAAATATCCAAAAATCCCTCCCAAAGTGTCTAAAATAAATGTCAAATGGATTCTAGGAGCAATTCCAATCACGATAATATGTAGGAATGTCAAATATGTGCCAAGGAGCTCCAACAAAATTATAGTAACATATGAAGTCCCTAAGTTACTATATGATGTTTCCACTTTCATGGAAAAAAATGTGGCCTTGAAGGATAAAATTGAGGAGATCCAATCTCTAATTGAATTGGCATCTCATATAGAGAGGATTCAAATGGTAAAAAATATGATGTGGAGCTAAAGGAAAAGTTTTATGGTTTAGTGAATGGGGTGGGGGCCTAGCTCGATTGGCTAAAGCATCATGTTGTAGGCAGGAAGTCACGAGGTCTAGTCCCCCCCATCCTCGTGGTATTGAAGGGCGTGTCATGCCAGCACCACCAGTCACATGAAAAAAAATTACCAGGCGCACTGCAGTTTATAAGGGGGGCTACTCGATTCCTGCAATCTAAAAAGATTTAAAAAAATTATGGGTTAGTATCCACATTTTGATTCCTCTATTGAAAGATGAAAAGGTGGACCCAATTTTGTGCTGAACACCTAGAATACTAAGAGAGGGGGTGAATCGGTATTCTCTTAAATCATTCAAACATTAAACATCCAATCACCAAAGCATATTCATCTGTAATAAAGAAAGAAGCATGAAACATTAACAACACCACATAACACATGAACACTAGGATTTTTACGTGGAAAACCCAAAATGGGAAAAACCACAGTGAGGATTAGCTCACAATATGTTATTACCAATTATAGTATACTTACAAAAGTGCTCACTGTAGGTGGACTCATTGTCCAAGTGGACTCACTGTCCATAGAGAAAAAGATAGAAGAGATGGTGGCTCACAGCCTATTTTGAATTGTTATAATTGCATCTTTCATATGCATGAAATATAGTTCTAATGAAGCTCAATAAACTGACTTTACACACTTCATCTAATTTAGATTCAACACTCTGCTTTCCTCTGCATTTGCATCACTTCAACCTTCTACTCAACATTCACAACTTAAATTTGCACTGCTCTGATAATATTCACATCACATACATGTATAAAATTCGCAACATATATTCATACATTCATTCCATACATCAAAAAATTGAAAAGGTCTAGCATATATATCCACATCAAATCTAACATCAATTAGGTCAGCCTAATTAGATGTAGCGCTCAAAATATGACTTTTCGGCTCCAAAAAAATTATACACTTTGCACCAAGATACAAAAATCAAAGCAACTTGAAGTAGGTTGGCATGGACCTATAATTGATCCCACGTAAGACTACATAACTTATTTAACCTTCGCACAATATCAAACATATTAAGTCGGCATGACATAAGACCTAAAAACAAAAGCCTTCAACTGTGTATCCACATCCCAACATGTGGACCTCAAAATTCAATGCCAAAGTATATTCTACTACCATCTAGAAACTTATCCTCAAAATAAAAAAGCCAAATACTCATCCACAGAGAAGTGTGGAATCTCCCATACAACTACACTATACAGAGAATATTTATAATTTGCTAGGTCGAACTCTATTACTCGTAACTTTCAATCCACTTGTCAAAACATGATGAAAATTTGGAATTAGATACATCTAAAATCCACCAAAATAATGTTAGAAGCATAGAGTGAAACCTTTATTTGTGGAGTGGTGCAAACCCAAACACAAATACTTTGTTACCTTGAATTAGCCGAATTGACACTTAGTCAATTTCCCACACAACTTACTTTTCAAATCAAACCATCTTGCAAAGATGTCTTCCTCAACAACTCAAAAACCTATTAGAACTGATCAAAATTGTCTACAACACAAATATTCACATAAGTTACAATGTTCACATCAATGACAACACTACAACACATCGCTATATACCTTTTTCTTGTTCCTCATGCTCATGTTGCCAAACAACAACATCAATGACATTCTTCAACAATCTCCCCAAACTTCCAACAATCTTTCCCTTTGTCATTGATGGAAACATGCCAAAAACTATTCAAAACATTCTCCAACATTCTCCCCTTTGACATCAAGGGAAAACAGTGCCTATACAACTATTTTGTTTTTCACCGGAACTCCCCCTACGAAATGTATCAGAGCAAAAACCAAAAATTGTACTAGAAACAACACTATATAGTCTGCATATGTACAAATAATCTAAACATAAATACTAAAATGTATAAAATAAATGAGCAATATTTCAATCGGAGGTGGTTGATTCCTGCAACTTCTACAATTTGCCTTGCCAAGCTTGCCTGCCTTCTTCCTATTCTCTCTTTGCTTCAGCAAGCAATCTATATTGTGTTTCAAATTCCATAAGAAGCTCTTCTCCCTCTTCTAGAGTGCCAGGTACCAAATTCATCTACTTGGATTTATTCAAACTCAAAAGAGATTTTCAAACAAGTATAAATTTAGGATTGACAAGATCCCTTATTTCTCCAAACTGCAAGATGATTTGTTCTTTCTAGGCTTACAGTTGAAAGAATTTCTTATGCATGTCTTCTATTACATTCCTTGTTTCTCCAGTTAGGTCAATTTTTAGATCATAGGCACTTGAGGAAGTATTAATTTGAGACTCAATAGATTCCATCTCCTTATGCTATGTAGCTCCAGGCCACTTCATGGCATATTGATATAAATCCTTTGTCTCATCAGCACACCCTTCAACATCCTTCAACAATTCTAAAAAATTCTTATGTGCAATGGCACATTTCTCAGTAATGTTGTGCAATTTTTGTGCACACGCCCCATTGAAAGTAGGGACCCTCGTTGCTTGGTCTTTTGGGAATTATCTTGGGTCTTTGGTGCTTTGATCCTTTTTTTTGTGAGATTTGGTTACTTTGCAATGTTCCCAAATGCTTATCTTGCTTGTGCAAGTACCCTTTCTGAGGTAACACTTTGAAAATTATGAGTCTTGAGGTAAATTTCGGGTTTCTCTATGGTTTCGAGAATTTTCTCTCTGGACGGAAATCCTCGGTTGCCTAGAAAACTCGATGGAGGTTGGTTTTGCAATGTGCTCAGAGATTTTAACTCCTCGGGGAATTTCGCCTTCCCCAGAATTTCTCGAATTTCCTCTGTCCCCTCAGATTCCCAAACTTATTTTGGGTTGTCATGTCATTGCATTTACACTTCATGTATGGACTCTACGGACTATGTTTAATGAGGTTTTGGGGTTTTATGTTGAGAATTGATTTACTTTGTCTTGATTGAATTCAGACAGCTTGATTCTGGGTGTTGTGCGCAAGTTTAAACATTTTTGGAGCCTTGGATCACTTGCTTTGGTGGCATTTTTGTGGTGATTTTCGGTGTTTTCTTGAAGATTCAAGGATTGTTGCTTGTTGCTGCTATTTCAACATGCTCTACATCCATGGTATGTTTACAGTCCCTTTTCTTTCAATTGAGTCATGAATGTGCTTTGAGTTTGGATTTCAGCATGATAGGGGTCTGTGAGTAAGTTAGGGTTACTCCCTTTGTTCTTTCATCGTCCCTCTGAAATCGATATGGGTCATCCTTCCTAATTTGGTGATTCTATTACACCATTCATTGCTAGTTTTACCTCCCCCCTAAGCCTAGTCTTGTGCGTGATTTCATTTTGCCTGGAGTTTCAATCTTGGTTTCCCCTATGTTTGATGAAATTACTGATTATGGGCGGATTTGAGTGTTTAGTCTTCATTCATGTTTGATGGTTTCCTTGCCTTGAGGATTCTGATATATTCATCATGATTTATGGGGCAAGTGAGTGGGTTGAATCTGTAATTGTGTTTTCTTCATAAAACCCTAGGGTTTAATTCCTGAGTTTATTACCAATGTTGTTAGATCGCCCTTAGAGGAGTTAGAAAGTTAGACCCATCAATGAGAAACCTGAAGTGAATAGAATCCGAGCTCAAAATCCCAAATTTGTGATCATTTGATCAATTTGGGTGAAATCTTGATGCAGTCAAAGATTTTAGGATTTTGGTGATTTCAGGGATTTCCTTTACCTTAGGATTTCCTCAGATTTCCTTCACTTAGTCGTTTTCCCAAAATCTTGCATGAAACGTGAAAATAAGATTGACTTCGTGGAAATCCGTTGTCTTGGGAAATTTTTGAAAGTTTGTTGCTCCTTCATTTCCCCGAAATTTGCAAAGTTTCATTAAATTTGCATATTTTCATCCCCGACGGAATTCCCCGAAGATTTGTTAGAAGTGAAGAACTAAGTGAATGCATGAAATAATTGTTAATGATCTTGCATCACATGATTGATTTAAGTGAATTATGGATATATGATGTTGTGACTTAGATTTTGCATGATGATTGAGTGACTTTTTGATGTTTGCTGTTTGCTATACTTTCATCGCTAAATTCCGCCCAACTCAGAATTCCCCGAAATTCCCCATTGGCATGAATTTCGTGAAGGGGTGAAAATCCCAAACTTTGAAGAAAGGGAGCCTTAATGATATTTTAAGGGGATTCTGATAGTTTTTTGGGTTTCTTTGATGATGAACATGTTATTTATGATGGACTAACCTTGATTCTATTATTGTAATGGAAATTCATTATGATCTTTTGTTGGGTGCAGGCTGAATCAAGTAAGGCAGTGGCTGGTAGGACCAAGAACAAATAAATAGATCCTGGTACAGAGGGATCTTCCATCTCAGACATAGAAAGGATCAAATTGGATATTAAAAGCAAGGTTCCAGAGAGCAAGCTGACCTCCATTAGGTCAAAAATCACTGACACCAATATAGGCAAATGGGAATATGAAGAATTTAAGGCAAGAATGGCAGTGCAGGATCCTTCATTGTTGGCTAGAAGATTAGTGGATTTAGGATTGGCTCATGTAGTTGGGTTTCCTCCCATGGTCCAATGTTATGAATTGGTTTTAGAGTGTGTCAGACACTATGAAAAGGGCACACAAAGAGTGATTGGTCCACAAGGCAGAGTGTTGGATAATTTCTCTCCTCCCTCGGTGGCACAAACCTTTGACATGCCTGACAGATCCTATGTGGTAGGCCTAGATCTGGATATACCCAAGAAGTACTATGAATAGGATACCATCAAGTCACTACAAGTCATTAACTCTTGGTTGGAGAAGCCTAAGCCCCACATTTCTAAGTTACCAAAATAGTTATTCAGGGCAAAGTTTAAGATAGAATATTATGATGCAATCACACTCCTTAGCAAAGTAATGGGCCTGAAGAGTGTGGGGGTCTTTAAGAATTGGATGTTCTATGCTATAGTGAGGATGGAACAGAAAATTGATTATCACAGGGCATGCATCATCAGTGCAATGATACATGAGCAACTTTGTAATGTGTTGCGGATAAAGAGCTTCACCATGACCTCCTACTTGGTTTATGCCTTGGCCAAATTTCATCCATACAAGGGATTGGGGACAAGAGGTGTCTTTGGGCAGGATGTGATCTATGAATTTTATCCACAATTGCATTTGGGCAGCTCAAACTATAGGAGAGTGAATGATGCATTCACTATGTACATCACTAGATTTCTCCAAGGTGCAGAGCATATCGGAATTTCAAATGCTGCAAAAGAGTTGATAAAGAGATTTGGAGCCTGGTTCATACAGTTCCCCACTTTCTCCTACATCAGGATAGATGGTTTCCAAAGGGCTCCTTACAAGCTGCCCAGGTATCCAACAGATCATCTCATACTCCTGGAGGTCACTAGGCAGATATGTGACTTTGATGCTATTGTGAAGAAGGATAAACACAAGACCAGATTTGGTAATGACTTCCCTCTTAGGGTAGGTAGCAATGAGGCATGTCCTTCCATCATTTCAGTACATTCTTCTGAGGAAGAAATGAGTGCCTTGGGCTTATCATTCCACTCTAAAAAGCCTAGATTTGATAAGATTGGTGAAGCACAAAAGAAGGCTAGTAGAGAGTTCAGCCACAAAGATGACATTGAAGATTATTGGGCCAACTACAAAGATGAGTTTGAGGTCAGAAAGAAGTTCTCAAGGCTACCATTCAACTTGATTAGATTGTACAATGTCAAGGCCATCCCTGATCAAATTGATGATGATGGGGATGTAATCCAAAATCATGATTATGAGCCCATCAAGGACAAATCAATAGAGATTGATTGGCTAGAAGAAGAGAAAATAGAATTGGAGAAAATCACAGCTCATGTCCTCAAGTACACTAGATTGTGGATCAAACACAATATTTGGGAGCTAGACAGTAAAGGCATGCAGTATACCTATGACCTTATGGGGGATCTAGAATCCCATTCTACCTCTGAAGAAACTGAAGAAGATTCAAAAGGCAAAGGTAAGGTGGATTCTCCCTTCAAGATCAAAATTAAAGGTGCTCAAGCAGAGATGGAGGAAGAAAAGAAGAGGAAACCAATTGCCAAAAAGAGGAAGAATGTTCCCAAGAAAGACAAGTCTATTGTAGAGGAGGAACCAGATGAAGAAGGTGAGGAGGATAGTGCCCCTATGCTTAAAAGGAGAAAGGTGATGATAACTTCAAGGAAAAAGAATGATCTCTCCAAGGAAAAATAAGGGGAACCATGTCCTCCAATGGTGAATGTGGAGAGTTCTGGAGAAAGGACACATGTCTATACCAGAAGATCAAGGACTCCTTCTCCAAAGGGTAGTGCTTTGAAAGAAGATGTTACTATAACTGCTCCTATTGCAGAGTAGCAGAAGGATGCCTCTCCCCTTCCTAAATCACATGATGTGCAGCATGAATCCAAGGATACAGAGATTAGTGATCACCAAGATGAAGATGTAGAAGGATTCAAAGAGGGAGAACTCTATAGTATTGAGGCAGAGATAGAAAGAATCCTGTAATCTCCTTTGGTAACTTATGAGGATTCACCTATTGAGGATAAGGGAGATAAGTCCTCGAGAAAAGAAGAAATGCCTGCAAGGACTCCTCCATCGATACACGAGGAGGATGAACATAATATGGAAAAAGATGAGAATCCAAAGCAGGATAAGGAAGATAAAGGAGCAGGCAAGAGTGAGGAAGTCCCCTCAGAGCATAATGTAAATGTTGAGCCCCCCATGGATAAAACTAAAAAGGGAACACAGAATGAATGAAAACTTGATGCTTCTACTCCTAGTTGGCTCAGTGAAAGATTGAAGAATAAGCATATTGTTGTAGATGATACCCCTCTGAATTGGGATGACCTACTAGCCAACATAGGAAAGGGAAAGGCAAAGAAAAATCCTAAGGTTATTTCCAGGATTGATAGAGATGAGGCCAATAATCGGGTGATCCACTTTGCTACTCTTGCACCTGATAAGAAAAAAGATGAGGTAACTAGTCGGGACTATAGTATTCAGACTATTAATCTTGGACCCACCTCCATGATGCAAGAAGTTGAAGAATTTGAAGGCTCCAGTGCTGCAATTTTAAGCAGATTAAACGAGGAGGAATTGAAGAAGGAGAATGAGAGATTGAAAAGATACTTGCAAGATCTCATGAAACCTTTGCAATCTATCTCTTCATCATCTATAGTAGGCCTTCTACCTAAGGAGACCATCATTAAATTGGAAAAGATGAAAACCACCAGACAAGTGTAATGATCTAAACATTAATCCTGCAAAACAGATCTAAGTTAGAACATGCATGCAATATAAATAATCATTCAATGGATTGCAAAGGATAATATGAAAGAAAATGGAATGAGACTAAAACAATCTCACCCATTTCTCTCCTCCATGACTACTTCCATTGTACCTCCTCAAGCTTGCTGTTATGAAAATAAATGCCCTCAGCTTTGTGAGCAAACTCTAAAATGCCTAGCCTTAGCAAAAACCTTCGAATGATTTTTAAATAAACTAATATGCAAATAGCAATTTAATCCTATTATGCAAATAGTAATATTAAGCCTATGTGTGATAATGAAAGATGATAGTGAGTTTTATAAAAATACTAAGAAATAATAATGATGCATCGATCCCGAAAATGAGATCAAGATTGTCATTTTATAGAAAATGCAATCTTGAATGAATGGACAAGATGAGAGATTTGAAGAATGCCCTAGAATCAAAGGTCAAGATTCAATAAGGCAACTCTCAGTTAGGGTTAGGGGAAAATACCCATATGTGTGAATAAGATTTAATTAAATGAATTAAATCAAGACTGAATGTGACAGTTGAGATGAAATTAGTAAAAATCAGAAGACAAGAGGATAAGATTTTAGAAAATCAGTATTTTTAGAAATTACTTGATTTGTAGAAGAATATTTCCCTTTTGAATTAAATTAATTCAAAATAAAGATTTGTGAGACAATGAGTAATTGTTTTTTGAAATTAATTACTAAAAGAAGAATCAGTTAACTATGTGAAGTCATTTTTAAATAAATTGTTTTATTTAAAAATAGGGAAATGTCACAAAAGGCAATTAAATAATTAATAATAATTATTTAATTTAGAAGAGATAATTACTTAATTAAATAAATAAATGAATTTATTTAATTAAGAGAGGATTTAGGAATTAAATCAATATATTTAAATATATTAATTTAATAATCAAGATGACTTTAATGATAAGGATTTAATTAAATAAATAGGATGACTTTATTTAATTATTAGAAGACTTTGACAATTAGTGACATATTAAAATAAATAAATAAGATTTATTTATTTAATAATCATGAAGAATGAGATATTATGAATTATTTAATTAATAGTTGAATGTGGGTTAGAAACATAATTAAAATGTTATAATTATGCTAGGACGAAAGGTGGTAAAATATTGCTTGCAGGCCTAAGTCATTTTTAGGTGTCTACAACAGGTCACACATGACTGGTTACAGGGAGTAGAAGCCAGAGGAGATGATGCAATCAAGGATATCTTATCAACTAGTGGAGATTCCCATAGGTCGGTGGAATGGTTGAGAAATGTGTTAGCTCAAGATAAGGAAGATGTTGACCTCTTGCTACAGAAAACCAAGGTTATCATGGAGTATACTGAGGAGAAGCTTGTGGGTGATGAAATTTTATCTTCTTCGAAGGTTGTCGAACCTTGGGAATGGTATGAAGCTCTACAAATAAGGCAAAGAGTATTGAAGAAGGTACAAAAGCAAGGAAAACAAGTAGAGGGCACCCTGACTGATATATATAATAAGTGCATTTCATTCTTTGAGATCATGATATGAAGGAAAAAGTTTGCATCAAAACACTTAAGTTTGGAGCAGCTGAGGAAATGGTGGCATGAGGTTTATGCCCTGATTGATGATGGTCCAGTTACTATGCACCAACTTGATGATGCGGCCACATATGTTGCAATCATGGAGAAGTATCAAACCCTAAAGGTGGATTGGGATAAAATCATTAAGCAATCAAGAGAATAAATTAAATCTATTGAGAGAAAATTCAAAGCATTAAATATTCTACCTTTGGTCAGCCTAGAGGGGATTTTCCTTAGGGTATAGGATAAAATGGGTCAAGGAAAGGATAAAGGGCCAGCCAATGAATGATTGCTTTGAAGTTTTTTCTTCCCATTATCCTTCTTTCGTTCTTTGCATGCATTGGACCGAGCTATTGGAGATTCTAGGCCAACCTGGAAAAGAGTCTCAAGCATTTAATACAATATTATATTTTATTTTAGGAGCTCTTTTTTCCTTGGTTGACCTATTTTGTGGCCGACTTCTCTTGTAACCCTAATTGGGATGACATTCTCTATAAGTATGGTGTTTGGCCTCATTTTGTGGAGTTAGTTAGAGGATTAGACTTTGAAGCAAGCAAAGTGATAAAGTAGAAGCTAGAATTAGGAGTTAGTTTTTTGAAGCAAATGTTGCAATACTGAATGCTGGAATTGATGCTACTATTGGATAAACTCAATACAATTGAAGACATTGTGCTTTGGTGGCCTCTCTTAGATTGATTTATCTTGCATGGTTCTTGTTATTCTATCTTTCTAAATTTCTTTTGAAAATATTGAGTGAATGTTAGATTTAGGGTTAGATGATTCGGTAATATTTGTGGTTAGATGCTTGAAGTGTTGCAGTGATCCCTAGTCCATACTTTTGGTGACTCATTGATTATGGGTTGTTGTGAAAAGTTATCCTAGACCTTATATTCATGTGCTTAGTTCAATTGTGAATGTTTATTTATTTCAAATGCAAAGTAGGGTTGATTTGAATGAATGTTCATGGTCTGAAAATTTATAATTCCTTAGAAGATTTCACTATTTTTGTAAGATTGCAGGTTAAATTTGGGTCAAGCAGAAACTAGTTTTGAGGGATTGGTTCATTTCAAGTATCTTGTCATTTTTGTTTTTTATCTTAGGAGCGATTTTACCTTAGGATTTTTGTAAACCCTCTTCTTTTTGTATTTCTTTGAATTCGAGTTAAACCTAGGAAATTTAAGTATTAGCACCTTGCAAAATCAAATAGATTTGAAGGTCCAGTATTTGTTTTGTAAGGCCCTTTGTGATTACCAGCATGTTCACATTATCTCTGAGTTGTTTCACTATATTGTCAAGACCTAACATTAGAGACCTTGGGGTTATCTCTTTTCTGATAGAGATTTACCTTTCAAGAGAGATAGGATATCATATTCTATCTGAGTTGTTGTTGTGCAGAAAACACCATCAAGTAATTTATAGCATTTTCTTGTCATTGATTCTCTTTTCCACTTCTTTCTCTACTTCTTCTTTCAGTCTGGATGCATAAATGTTAAAAGAATCAATTAGAAGTTAGATATTTTCCATACCAGATAGTGATGTGTCAATATTTTCACCGAGTATGGCCTCTTGTAATTATTTCACTACTTCTTCCATCAGTTCACCACTTTTTTTATGTGTCTCAATAATTTGTTTTCTTACAAATGTGTGAAATACATCTCTTGGTTGTAGCTTATGAAGGGGAGATATCTTATCCAAATCAACACTGCCTCATTGCATCAGTAATTGCAGCAATTTTGATGACACAATTGGTTGGAACTTGGGCTGTATACTTAATAGATTTTTCAAGGAATCTTCAGAGGAGTTGAAAGATTCACGAAAAGTTCTTGTTACCTGTACAAATTTTTCCTTTGAGTTATTTTCTTTTTGCATTTCTAGAGTCTATTAGTTCTTCTTTTTTTGTTTGTGCATCTTCAGATGCATCCTTATTCTTATCTTCGCCTTCCTTTTCATGTTCTTATTTCTTTGCATAAAACATTCTCTTCATTGTCATCTTTATTTGTATTCTCTTCCTCTATAGGGTTTGTTGTATTACCTGAAGGAGTAACTTCTTCTTGTACCAAAGGAGTGATGTTTCCCTTTGTAATGTCTTCTATGATCACTGCATCCTCAATATTTATTTCTATCATATCCTCCACTTTTGGAGGTGTGTTATCATATGCAGCTTCTTTATTTGCATCATGCTCATGTTGAGCATCATCTGTTTACACATTTTCTTCAATTTTTGGTTCCGGAGCAAGGGTATCCACATTCACTTCTTCCTTAATCTCTGGTATCATTCCTAGTTTTTGTGCTATCTCCTCATCTTTTTCATTGCTTTCCTTCCTGATTCTTTCAAGATCACTATGATCTTTTCCCATAAGGGTTGTCACCCTTTGCTTAGTTCTTAGCTCTTTACTTAATACTATGGCCAAAGTAGCTCTGTCATCCTCAAAGAGAGGAGCACATTCTTTCCAATGCTTCTTCCTTAAGCCTTGCTTCTTCTTCCACAACTTATTTCCTTCTCTCTACCTAAACATTCCATAAGTCTTCAGCAATATTTTTCTTGATATTCCTCATATCCACCTCAAGGAAAATGATATATTTGATAATGGCTTTATTAATGGTGGCCTTATCCACCTCATTTGCATCTTTGTTAATATTTGTGGTCTCTCCTAGCATCTCATTCTATAAAATACTATTAAACAATGCCTCTATTTTCATAGGTAAGTGAGGCCTCACCGATTTTATTTGTTCCTTTTCTTTGCTTTGACCCGGAGTTTTCTTTTGACTTGTATCTATTTTCTTCTTCTACTTTTTCTTTAGAGAAACCTTCTTGGTGGCCTCTTTCTTCTTTTACCTCATGTGTAACACAAATGCTTTTTTTTTTTTCTATCTCCTCTTCGCTATTAGTATTAATAATGTCAAACCCTCTTTTGGCATTGGCTTCACCTTGTGAAGCATTACTTCTCCTTTTGTGAACCAACTTCGGTCCTTCTTCTTCCATTTCTTCTTCTTCTTCTACTACGTTGAAACTTATATTCTTCTCTCTCATAGATTTTTTCTTTACTCTTCTCTTAGCAGGGGCAACAAGTGGTGCAACAATAGCATTTTTCTTCTTCTCGGCTCTTGTGGTTTGCACAACCCAAGGGGATTTATCCCTTACTAGAGGATTGGTAGTTTTTTTCCTCTTATCTCCAACAAAAGGTACAATCTCAAAGGACTTCTGGATAGTGGGAGGAGTGGTAGTTTTTTTACTTGATCTTCTTATAGTTGCTCCTGAACCACTTGAATCTACCTTAGCTTTTTATTCTCTTAAATGTTGCATTCATTCCTTTGACACACCCATTTCCTCTACAATCTCTTCCACCATCTTCTTGAACTTCTTCTGAATTACTAGTTTCTTTTATTCTATGTGTACCTCCATGGATTTCTCCTCATATGTGCCATATCTTGCTTTTGTGGTGTCTTTGGACTCTTCAACAAAATTTCAGCAAAACCAATAAGATCCGCCTCTATAACCTCATATCCTAATTCAGGAACCCATACAGTTCTTGGTTCCACTACCTCCATGATAAAATTTTGTCTGTAGACACCAAAAATGTGATGTCAGTCTTGTATTTTTCAACTATTTTCCTTGGGATTCTTTCTCTCTCATTCATTCATCCTTATAACATTGCAAAAAAAGAAACAAGAGCCTCATCTTATGCTTTAATATCTCTAAGACTTCTCATGAAATTTGTAATCTGGTGGGCAACTGGTCTTCCTTTCAACCAAGTTACACTTCTAGTTTCATAAAGCTCCTTCAAGAAATAATACAACAAACACATAACCAAAGTGCATACTTCTTCTCCTTTGTTTGCTTTAGGTTCTCCATCTCTTGTTGCCTAAGCAACTTGCAAAGATCATAATCCACACCCTTTTCAACCATTTCATATGCCACATTAATTACAGTGGTAGACACTAAATTTTCCCTATTGGTAAAATAGATCTTGTGTCCAATAACTATTATAGGATACCTAATAGTAGGATTTCTGATAGTATTGACGGTTAGGGCTCTCTTGTCATAAGTAGCACCAGTAAGTTCCATAACCACTTCATTTTTGATAGATTTCAAAATAGGAACGAGTATGGCGGAGTGTAGACCGGTAACCTCTCTTATCACTTCCTTAATTATCATACCAAGCATATTAGTTCAAACAAATCTATCATGGATTCTGCTAAGTGCCATTCCAATCCAATTGTCATCATAGAAAAAGTTCAAAAACCATTTTGATACTTTCAATTTCTTAGCAACTAGGTTTTTTATATTCTAGTTTTAGGGTGATATCATCTCTAGTTAGCTCATTTCCCCACAAGTCTCCCAACTTAATGTGAGGGTATTCATCCATTTTCCCATGTATATAGATCCTAATATCCTTAGTCAGAGAAACCCCATACGGAATATGAGAAAATGCACCTAATGGGTCATCTATGGATTTCATGATATATTTCTTGAATTTAGGTTGTGGTTTCTCTGTTACCTTGATAACCCTTAGTGTAGCCACTACAAAATAGATTGAAACTACTTTTCAAAAAAAAATCTTTGAAAACTAAGGTAAACAGATTTGTAAATACCTTTTTTCTCCACTCGCCAAACTAGGGTTTCGATGCACTGAATCTCAATTCACCTTGAACACTTTGAATTATTTCCTTGCTTCTATACTCCTTGAATGACTTTGTGAAATGAATTTGCATTAGTGAAATCACTTTTAATCCTTTGATTTTCCCTAATTTTGCATTAAATGCTTCAAACAATAAAGTTGGAAACCCTTTATCTGTATGCACAGTCAACTTTTGAAGCTCTACAAACTTATGCATTAAGATTTTTTCTTCCACAATCTTCACCAATAAATCAAGCATGTTGATCTTCATCATATTTCTTTGTTATGAGGAATCAACGCCTCTTCTTTGGTGGGTGACAAAAGATTTCCATTAAAGCTCCCACTAAGCCATAGCTCTTAGCTTAGTTTTTGGAGGAAACATCAGCACCAAAGGATGGTACAAAGGATAGTACAGATTCTTCCTTGACTTTTGTCTCTTCCTTCTTTCTCCAAATCTTTGATCCATTTCCTTCTTTGTTTCTACTAGATCCACCTTTTTAATTGGTTCATTCCTCTTTACAGGATTATCTTTCCTTGTGTTTTGCTTCTGCAAAACTTGGATATGTGCCTAGTCCTATTGCAATTGTAACATGTGACATTCTTCTAACCAATATTCTTTCCATTCATTCTAGATCTGCATTGATTAGCTTTATGCCCAAATCCATAGCATGTATAGTAGTAGCCATTGAAAGTGAATTATTCTACCATTTTTATATGCATTCATCACTTGAATTCTGCACTCACTAGATTTATGACCAAATTTATTGCATGTAAAGCATTGACCAATAAAGGATGCAACATTCCGGTTCATTCTACTCCTACATTCCATTGCCTTATCTCCAAAATTATTGCAAGAATAAAAAGAACCGTTGAAATATGGGTACCTTTGTACATTTGGTTGTCTCATTGGTGGTCTTTTAGCATCATTACTTTGTTTTCGGATCTACTTTCCATTATTTTTCTTATCTTCAATTTTCTCTATTTCATTGATCTTCTTTTTTGCATTTGAACTTTCACCCTTTTCAAATCCTAAACCTTTTTTATCTTTAGAGCCTTTCTGATTTGTAATCATTTCATCAAGCTTTATAGCACTCATTTTGAATTTGTCTTCATGACTCCTTGATTTCTCTGAATTTGATCTCAAATTCACTTCTTGTTCAATCCTTGTACATTCCTTTAATTTTATTTTCACTATTGCATTCAAACATTCTTCAATTCTTTTCTTTTCTTCAACTTGCACCTTCAAACCAATGATGGATTCATTTGCTTTCTTCAATTTTTCACTAACTTCCTTATGCCTTTCTCTGAGCTTCTTGATTTTCTCTCTCAATTTTTTGATGCATTTATTTGCTTCTTCAATATTTTCTTTCATATTTTTTTTTCATCTTCAATCTTTTCAAGATCTTCAAGGGAAACTTTGAGTTCTCCTTTGCAATCTTCTTCTTTTTTCTATCAACCATGTGTTCAGCTTCCAAGATCTTCCCCAAGTGATTAAGCTCCTTTCAAGGAACCAATCTCTGATACAAATTGTTGAACACCCAAAATACTAAGAGGGGGGGTGAATTATTATTCTCTTAAACCATTCAAACATTAAACATCAAATCACCAAATCATATTCAACTATAATAAAGAAAGAAATCATGAAATATTAACAACACCACATAAAACATGAACACCAGGATTTTTACGTGGAAAACCCAAAATGGGAAAAACCATGGTGAGGATTAGCTCACAATATATTATAACCAATTATAGTATATTTACAAAAGTGCTCACTACAGGTGGACTCACTATCCAAGTGGACTCACTGTCTATAGAGAAAAAGATAGAAGAGAGATGGTGGCTCACAGCCTATTTTGAACTGTTACAATTGAATCTTTCATATGAATTAAATATAGTTGTAATGAAGCTCAATAAACTGACTTTAAACACTTCATTTGATTTAGATTCAACACTCTAATTTCCTTTGCATTCACATCACTTCAACCTTCTACTCAACATTCACAACTTAAATTTGCACTGCTATGATAATATTCACATCACATGCATGTAAAACATTTGCAAAATACATGCATATATTCATTCCATACATAAAAACACCAAAAATATCTAACATATATATCCACATCAACTCTAACATCAATTAGGTCAACCTAATTAGATGTAGAACTTAAAATATGACTTGTTGGCTCTAAAACTCTTATACACACTTTGCACCAAGATACAAAACTCAAAGCAACTTGAAGTAGGTTAGCACGAACCTATAATTGATCCCACATAAGAATACAACACTTATTTAACCTTTGCACAACATCAAACATATTAGGTCGGCACAACATAAGACCTAAAATTAAAACCTTCAATTGTGTATCCACATCCCAACACGTGGACCTCAAAATTCAATGCCAACTAGAATTCATATTCTACTTCCACCTAGAAACTTATCCTCAAAAGCGCAAAGCCAAAGACTCATCCGCGTAGGAGTGCAAAATCTCTTACACAACTACGCTATACATAGAATAAATGTAATTTTTTAGGCCAAACTCTATTACTCATAACTTTCAATCCACTTGTCAAAACATAATGAAATATTTAAATTAGATACATCTAAAATCCACCAAAATAATGTTAAAAGCACAATGTGAAACCTTTATTTGTGGAGTGGTGTGAACCCAAACATAGATGCTATGTTACCCTAAATTAGTTGTATTGACACTTAGTCAATTTCCCACACAACTTGCTTTTCCATATCAAACCATCTTGCAAATATGTCTTCCTCAATAACTCAAAAACCTATTAGAACCGATCAAATGGTTTGCAACCAAAATCTTCACATAAGTTACAATGTTGACATCAATGACAACACTGCAACACATCGTTATATACCTTTGCTTGTTCCTCATGCTCATGTTTCCAAACAGCAACATCAATCAAATTCTTCAACAATATCCCCAAACTTCCAACATTTTGTATAGTGATAAGATAGATAAAGTGTTATCTATCAAGACAAAGATAAAAATAATAATTAGAGATGCTAAAGCATCCTAGATGTTAGATACACTACTTACCTAAACCAATTGAAAATAATCATGGATTTTGATTGGTCAAGTCATTGAGAGTATGAAGAATGACTAGATTCATTTACCAAAAGTTATTAATTCATTTTTTTACCATATTTTAAAATTCATGATATATAGTCACATCTTGGAGGGAAAACCTCTATGTGGGGGCACATAGATTCGCCATGATAAAAAAAGGGAATGATAAAATGATATAAAAGTTGAGATGAAATAAAGTTGATATAACTTGAGAATCACAAATAATGTCACATGATAGTTGGCAAGTTGCTAGTGTTGGAAAATGTGCCTCAACTTGCTAGCTTGAACCTCTGTTAAGAACTTGACGAACTTAGCTTATGTTCATGCCTTTTCCTCTATACCACGGAGTACTTCTTTCTCTTTGTTGGTAGCGCGATGAATCTTGGCTTCATCGGCAAAATGATTGCATATCGGTGAGTGATAATGTGTTGTCTCACTGATATGCCGATATGTGATGTTTTGTATCGGTGTGACTTGGGGTTATCAGTGGAATTTTTCACCGGGCTACTCTGATGGACCGTTGGCAGAGGTAAGCGACTTGGATTCTGATGGTAGTGGGGACCACAGCATAGTGTATCAGTTAAGGTGATCCTTACCTACGGTTGTGATGTGTTTAATTCAATGGTGCTCATCCTATTCTGTGCTCCTTTGTGGTGAGGACCGACAGACTCTTGTGAAGCAAGCGGAATTGACTGAGCATTTGACACTTGTCGAATTAATCACGGTGTTTTCTAGTCTCGTGCCTCTTATGGTGGGTCATGATTGACTCATGAGGGGTGTGCAGGCTTCGAACATGTGTTGTCATGTTAAGTCTTTTCGGGAGACTTATTGGAAATATTGTAGATTCCTTTTTTTATTCTTTGAAACTTCACAAGCAATGTACGCGTGTCTTGGTGGACCCTGGCCACGACAAGAAAAATATGAAGGGGAAACGCACCGACCTGTTGACTGCTAATGTGTACACCATTCGATGGAGGTTACTGACTTGGATAGAGGCTGTTTGGATTCTTGAGAAGTTTTGACGGTTAGTCTGTAGGGGAAGTTGTATCGAACCGGTTGTGTAGAGAATGAATCGATCGTGGCGTTTGTTGTGCATGGTAACGCACTGAAATCGTAACGGGTTGAAGGTTCGATGGTTTGATGGTTTTATAATCGATATGTGATCAGTTTGTGAATATCGTTGTATGCTAAGTCAAGAAGCATTGTAACAGTGTTATTCGGTGTAAGGTTGATCAGGGAAATTTTATGTTGTAGTATTTGTCACCTGTGAAGGAGAGACTGAAACTTGTATGTAAATTATTTTGTTGTAATACAAGATTTTTTCTTTGGTGTGGTGGGTTTTTCTCTCGTAAGGGTTTTCCCATGTAAATCTGGTGTCTAATTGTGTTTGAATGTATTTCTCAATTTTTTTATTTCTTTTGTATGCATCTTAGTGAACTGTAATTGCAAAGTTTAAAAGGAATATCTCTTTCTCCTCTTAGTTTTGACATTAGGAAAATTTTGTTCCGCAATTGAATTTTTCCTAACAAGTGGTATTAGAGCTCGACTAGTTGTGTTATCCTTGTGGGTAGGTTGGATTTTTTGTGTCAATTTTTGTTAAGTGGGAGTTTTGTAGAGTTCTTGAATTTGTCTAATTATAGAGTGAGATGGCATCGACAAGTACGTCTGGAAGAATTGATATTGAGAAATTCAATGGCAGCAATTTTGAGTTGTGGAAACTCAAAATGGAAGATCTATTGCTTAACCGTGATATCTGGGTTGTTGTGTTTGGAATGAAACCTACAGGCATGAAGCAAGAAGATTGGTACCTCGCAGATCGAAAAGCAAAAGGGTTGATAGGACTCTGTTTGGCAGATTCAAATCTTTTGAATATTCATGAAGAGAAGACTACATCTTCTTTGTGGAAAATACTGGGAGATATTTATCAGGGCAAGTCTTTGGTGAATTAATTTTTTTTGAGGAAGAAGTTGTACTCTTTGAAAATGGAGGGAGGAACATTTGTTGTTGATCATTTGAATACCTTTAACATGTTGATTGCTCAATTAACATCTGTAGGTGTGAAGATTGATGAAGAAGATCATTGTATACTCTTGTTGTGTTCTTTGCCAGATTCGTGGGATCACTTGGTGATGGCAATTGGGAGCACGACAACCACTTTCAAGATGGAAGATGTGGTTACTTCTTTCTTATTAGAAGAGATGAGAAGGAAGTCTTCTGAGATGGCGAAGGAGGCTCTGGCTGTTCGAGGTAGATCAAAAGAAAAAGACAAGAAGAAGGACAAGAAATCCAAATCAAAATCAGAAGGGAGATCAATGTCTCCTGGAAAGAAGTCCTGGGTGAAGTTTTGGAATTGTGGGCAGCCTGGTCATGTTCGAAGGGATTGCAAAGAGGAGAAAAATAAGAAGATGAATTCTTCTGACAATAATTCTTCTCAGAGCGATGCAAATGCCTTCATTGCAGCCTCGGAAACTCATGCATCAAATGATGTCTGGTTGATTGATTCTAGACCATCCTTCCACATGACATCTTACAGAGATTGGTTTACTAAGTATGAATAATTCAATGGTGGAAAGTTATATCTAGAAAGCAATTCATCTCTGGAGATAGTTGGTCGTGGAAGAGTCAGAATTCAGTTTCCTAATGGTAGAGTTAAAGGAATTGATGGCGTAATGCATATACCAAGTCTGGCTTAAAATTTAATTTTTGTAAGCAAGTTGAACGATGTTGGAGTGCAAGTCTCATTCTCAAGTAATGGCTATAAAATGACTAGAGGCTTGATGGTGCTAGCTAGGGGTGCCTAAATTGGTACTCTATACAAGCAAGACGTGTTGGGGATAGAGATTCGGTTCTGTCATCATAAATCAGCATCTAAGAGAGCAGTGCCTTAGTGATTTTCATTTAAATCACAACAAAGACACAAAAAACTATGCCATAAAGTGGAAGCAGGCACATTTGATCCCCCATTGATCCTCTGAGAGAAGTAAATACATACCTTATAAAAGATTCAACACAAGCATAGATTCAAGAACATGAATCAGACAACCATGAAAGACAAAACTATGAACACACAAATATACGTGGGGAAAACATTTTTAGGTAAAAATCCCCACCTCCAAAACATTCAACTCACTTGAATTATTCAGTAACTAAAATGGTTACAATACAAACATAGAGCTATGCTCTTCAGGATATTACATCTTGTTCATCAAGAGAAAGAATATAGGCAACACAAAATAGAATCTTCACACAGTTACAATGTCCTCATGACATACTATGTAGATTCCCTTCAACTCCTCACAAATGATTGTCTTAGCCAGCCTCACGGCCAGCCCAGCCCCTTGGCCTATCAGGTTCACATCTTAACAGATTTGAGAGTCTAAGTGTTCCCGGTTGAACCACTTGAACACTCTAAGCCTCTCTTTGTTACCGCTCATCACCTTTATCAAGTTGCACACCCGATCCTTATACCGTGTGCATACTTGTTCTGCCTATCAAAGCCTTTGACGATCATCAGGATAATAAATTATCCACCTGCAAGCTTTCCATTTCTGATAATGTGCACCGCTTAATCTGCAAGCATCGAGCTGTGCAACATTAAATCCAGTCTCAGACATGTCCGTCAACCTTGCTATAATAATACAACTCAGTCGCACATCATAAAAATACCATTCGGCCAACCAGAACATAAAGATCTTCCATGTGTCGCCATCTCATTCATTTATCATTGTACTGACAGTCGATCAAATCAGTCCAACTCGGTCAACTGAGTTTCGATCTCATAAACCTTCTACCATGCTACCATTGAGTCCAGTCAACCCAGTTGCGATATAGCGGTGACCTTGCTTGAGCTCACCCTACCAACTACCTCGCTACTGCTACCCAAACCATCTTGCCTTGCAGTATGGTGGTAAGCCATTCGGGCTCGCACCTTGACTCCACTGCACTACCGATGCCCTGTCCAAGATGCCTCATGATATGGCAGTGAGCTCGCTCGATCTCACCCTCAGCCATCCCACACTACCGCCAAGTCACTTGAGCCTTACCGTGGTATAGCAGTATCCACCTAGAAAATCGCTGGCAGTCACACCATGCTACCACGGGGGCCGCCAGGCCACCCCGTGGTAGGGCGATAACCGCAAGGCTGACCGCAGGTGGTCTCACTGCGGTGAGAGGAACCACCGCCTGCAATATGGCGGTAACCGTCAAGTCCACCGCTAGCGGTCTCACCACGAACACCATGGTGAGAGGGACCACTGCCAGCGGTATGGCGATAACCATTGAGCTAGGCCGCTAGCGGCCTTACCGTGCCACCACGGTGAGAGAACTCACCGCGCATGGTAAGGTGGTAACTGCCCGCACAAGCTACAAGTAGCCTTACCGCACCACTGCGATGAGTGAACTCACTATGTGGGGTAAGGCGGTAATTAGCAGACAAAAACCGCCAAGCCAAGCCAGACCACCGCAGTAAAATCCAGAACATCAAGGAAAACACCAAGTCTGAAGGGAACAAGCCAAAATATTGAGGCATAATTTCCCAACAATCTCCCACTTGCTGAAGGCTTTCAGGCTTCCTCCAAACACCTGAACACAAACCAACACCTTGCTTCCATGCTCCAACCAAGACCTCAGCAACAACATCAAAAAATGTCCACCATCTCAAGCTACAACTCCAAACATCCAACACAAGAAAAGGAACAAGCCAAGGTGAAAAAGAACCAGTCTCAGGAATGCAAACATCTGATCCTTCAGGTAGTATAGGCACCAAAATAGCAGCAAAAAATGAAGCACAACGCCAAAACAAAAAACTATTCTCCAGAACAAGAAACCAACTAGCTAGAATAGCAACCCTAAAACTGACTGTCGTCCATCCAATTGATCAAACCCACACGACTGAAAACTAGCACCCGCAGCTCATGCTGAAACCATCCAACCACCCATACCTCAAAGGTATGACCATTAGTAAACTTATGCCATCATGTAACCACCCATCAGTAGCAAACATAAGCACCATATGCCAACCAGTCAAAAGACCAAACACATCCAGGTACTCCCACTGCAAAGGTACTCTCTGGATGAGTGCAAACAAAGCACCATCACACATGATCTAGGCATACTAAGTCCACCAATCCCTGCACATAGAAATGAGTAACCATGTAGTTCCAAGGAACATCCACACTAATCTGCACCACCTGCAACCACCTGTTGCAAGAAAATTTTCTCTCAACTATCTTCCACAGTTCTTCTAAGATCCTCCATATCTGACTGAAGAGAAAAGCAAAGGAACCTTCGTGTCATCACCCAAGTGACAACACATGACCACAAACTGTGGCCAACTCGGCTCCACAAAATCATATCACATCCAAAGTCATATGAAAACAAGCATACAGGAAGAAAAGACCAGATTAGAGAGAAACTGCAAATCAAAACATGTAGTATCCTCCTACAATCAATTCTAAATGCTAGCTATGTCAAGAATGATCTTCTTCCCATCCCAAAGGGAAAAGCCATAAAAAAACCCAACAGATCCATGGATGTAAGCACCTCAAAGAAGATCAAACTCACCCATATAACCATCTCCTATCAGTCCTAAAAAAGAACAAGGAGATACACTATGTTGTCCACCTTTCATTATGAAACCTCCAAAAACTCAAAACAACTCAAGATTCATATCATGAAAGCAAGCATAACACACATCTGAAAGATATAATGGGTGAATACCTTTCAAATAAACTTCACAACCGAGCAGACCAAGAAGAGGAGAAAAGATGCTCCTCCAAGATATACAAGTCACCATGACTTACCCAAGAGAAATTTTCTTCATGGTCTTTGTTGAACTCACATTCAACCAAGGTGCAGGCTACTCAGACTTTCAATTGTAACAACAACATTCTCAAAAGAATTCCAGCCTCACCTTATTCTCCATGCATCCATGAGCACCAGCAACCTGTCATCTCATGCTAACTCCAAAATGCATCACTGCAATAAACATGAAGTCCTCCAGCATATGATGAAAGTACTCAAAACATAGAGAATCTCCATACCACTGTCAAAGCTCCAAACCAGTTGAACAGGAACTTATCATGACACCATGATCTACACATCTCCATTAGGATATACCATGCTTCAAGTGAACAAGCCATGGTCTCGAGAGCAAAGCAGCATGCCAAAACTCTAATGCACAAGCAAGAGTATACCATGACATAAAGCAAACAAACTCTAAACCAACATCACCTATCAAGCACGACCACCATCTCATCCAAAGACTACCAAAGTCCCCCATGGATCCAAGATGTTGCACATCTTCAAATAGTGACCATGCAGATACGAGAAAGCTCTTCTGCAGCAACAGGGTCTAAGAGTCCCACCAGGAGCATCTGAAACACCAAAAAAGATCATTCATCACCAAGTGATGAATCCATAGTCACTGCTAAAGCTCCCACTGAACTGTGACATAGAGCTCTCCAAGCATCATGAACAAACATCTACTGATTTGAAAACCTCCAGGTACAAAATGACAACATGTCCATCGGACAGCAACGCTGAACTGCACCAAGATCACCAAATCACGCAGACCACACCATCACTGTCAAAATCTTACACAAGCTAGTGTATCCAACTCTTCATGACATCATGATTCACATGCTTTAGGTCCCCATCACTAACTATCAGTTACTTAAACACCATCCCTCCTCTCATCTCAAAATAGCCATGCCAATGCACAAGTGACCACAGACAAGGTCAGCTAATAGATCTGCACCACACAATTACAACCTCATGGATATTGACAGTCCACTTCTGAGTTATCTCACAAAAAACATGTAGGTAAGGATAGCCCACAACATTGCACAACTCATGGATGCAACCAAATGAAAAACCTACAAATCTATCATCACACTAGAAACTGCAAAACTAAGATCATCAAAGAGAACAGCCAAAGCAGACAAACATGACTCAAACACCAGATCAGCAACAGATCCGATTTTCCAGTCATGTCCACAACTCAAGCACCATCATCTAGAAAACCAACAAACATACCACAAGAATGTTGAAAGAGAAACTCATACCAACACTCTCATGCAAAGAAGACAACACACCTCCTCAAACCATGTCAGACTGCAACTATCTCATCCAGTCACACCCTAGAAACCAGGGTCTAGAAAACAATTGAACAACATCTCCACAAACCATAAGTTTTACTTGACCATGAAAAACTTGCAAAACCACAGTGTTTATAAAACACCCACCCATCTCCATATTCACTGCTCATCCGGACAACTCAGGAATCTACACATAACCATCACGGTTAACCAGAACAATGAGAAGAAACATGAAAAATCATGATATAATTTTTAGGAAAATCTACAGAAAACCTTTAAAGCCAAATACATGAATCTGAACCATGTGAGTGCAAGACACAGGTAAGAATGGAACAACAGGTCCATTTCAGACCAGTTCCAAAAACCACAGTCATGCACAAGCATACGAGAGAGTCAAGCTATTCAGAAGTTGCAGACCACCAGGATCAACTTCATAGCCTCCATGCAATTAGAGCAACAAAGAAACCGCCTTCAGTGCTAAGTCAGAACACTCAACACAAGCTAAATACTCCATGGCTTAACAACAACACAAGAAACTCCATACTGCCAGGGAGTCTCTCACACAGACACCCAGTATGAAACCACACTTCACTGCAACACAACCACAAGCACATCTCACGCCCTTTGCATCAGGAACATTTGTTGTGAGCCAGGAGCCTCAGACCACATCATCACAATATGATCAACTCCAGGAAACTCCAGCATCTTTCAAAACTATGTGTTGAATCAAAGGAGCAAAAACTTCCACTCATTGAAGGATCAATCACCAACTGATTTCTCCATATTTCCTCGAGCTTGCCAGGCTAAGAAATCAACACAGGAGAAATACCCAAAACTCCAGTAACCAGGAGAAGGATTTGACACCACTTGTTGGTATCATCAAGCCTTGACCTCCTTCAACCAGCTCTGATACCACTTGTTGGGGATACGAAGTCGGTTCTATCATCATAGATCATCATCTAAGACAACAGTGCCTTAGTGATTTTCATTTAAATCACAACAAAGACACAAACAACTATGCCATAAAGCGGAAGCAGGCACATTTGATCCCCCATTGATCCTCTGAGAGAGGTAAATGCATACCTTATAACAGATTCAACACAAGCATAGATTCAAGAACATGAATTAGACAACCATGAAAGACAAAACTATGAACACGCAGATATACATGGGGAAAACCTTTTCAAGTAAAAAACCCCACCTCCAAAACATTCAGCTCACTTATATTATTCAATAGCTAAAACAATTACAATACAAACACAGAGCTATGTTCTTCAGGATATTACATCTTGTTCATCAAGAGAAAGAATACAGGCAACACAAAATAGAATCTTCACACAGTTACAATGTCCTCATGACATACTATGTAGATTCCCTTCAGCTCCTCACAAATGACTGTCTCAGCCAGCCTCACGGCCAACCCAACCCCTTGGCCTATCAGGTTCACATCTTAACATATCTGAGAGTCTAATTGTTCTTGGTTGAACCGCTCGAACACTCTCAGCCTCTCTCTATTATTGCTCATCACCTTTATCAAACTGCACACCCGATCCTTATACTGTGTGCATACCTGTTCTACCTGTCAAAGCCTTCAATGGTCATCAGGATAATAAATTATCCACATGTAAGATTTCTATTTCTAATAACATGCACCACTTAATCTGCAAGCATCGAGCCACACATCATTAAATTCGGTCTCAGACATGTCCGTCAACCTTGCTATAATAATGCAGCTCAGTCGCACATTTGAAAAATACCATTCGACCAACCAGAACATAAAGATCTTCCACGTGTCACCATCTCATTCATCTATCACTGTACTGATAGTCGATCAAACTGGTCCAACTCAGTCAACCAATTTTTGAGCTCATAAACCTTCTACCGTGCTACCATTGAGTCCAGTCAACCCAGTTGCGGTAAAGCAGTGAGCTCGCCCGAGCTCAACCTGCCAACTACCTCGCTACCGCTGCCCAAAACATCTTGCCTCGTGATATAGTGATAAGCCATCCAAGCTCGCACCCTGACTCCATCATACTATTGCTGCCCTGTCAAGACACCTCACGGTATGGTGGTGAGCTCGCCCGAGCTCACCCTCAACCATCCCGCCGAGTCACTCGAGCCTTATCGCGATATAGCGATATCCGCCCGGAAAACCGTTGGTGGTCACATCACACTACCATGGGGGCCACCAGGCAACCCCGCGGTAGGGCAGTAACCACCAGACCGACCGCAGGAGGTCTCACCGCAAACACCACGCTGAGAGGAACCACCGCCTGCGATATGGTGATAACTGCCAAGTCCACCGCTGGCGGTCTCACCGCGAACACCATATTGAGAGGGACCACTGCCAGTAGTATGGCGGTAACCATCGAGCCACGCCGCTGGCAGCCTTACCATGCCACTGTGGTGAGAGAACTCACCGCACACGGTAAGGCGGTAACCGCTAGCACAGGCGGCCTTACCATGCCACCGCGGTGAGTGAACTCACCACACGTGGTAAGGTGGTAACCGCCAGACAGAAACTGCCAAGACCAAGCCACACCGCCGTGGTAAAAGCCAGAACATGAAGGAAAATGCCAAGTCTGAAGGGAACAAGCCAAAACATTGAGGCATAATTTCCCAACAGGACGCACTGGTTGTTTAATGCAATAGTGTCTCTGCAAAGTCACAGAAGGTTGTTCGTGAAGAGAAGAATGAAAATGTTCCTATTGGAGAAAATTCCTTGGAAGTTAAACTTCCAGCAGAAAAGACTATGCTCTGGAATCAGAGGCTTGGTCAGATTGGTGAAAAAGGTTTGAAAGCCTTGAAGAATAAAAACCTAGTTGAAGGGCTTGATGATTGTAACCTAGAATTTGAATTTTGTGAACACTATATATATGGAAAACAACACCGTGTTTCATTTTACTCCAATCCTCATAAATCTTCCGGTGTTCTGGATTATATTCATTCTGATGTGTGTGGTCCAGTGGATGTTCCTTCGTTATCAAAGTCTAAGTATTATGTTTCTTTTATTGATGATTATTTGAGAAGGGCATCTGTGTACTTTTAAAAAGTAAATTAGAAGTGTTCAGTCATTTTAAGGAATTCAAAAACCTTGTGGAAAATCAAACTGGAAGAAAAATAAAGTGTCTAAGGACTGAAAATGGTTGTGAGTTTTGTTTGGATGAGTTTAAAAGGTATTGCAAAGACCATGGGATTAAGAGGCATAAAACAACACCTTACACTCCGCAGCAAAATGGAGTTGCTGAAAGGTTGAATAGGACACTAATGGAGAAGGAAAGAAGTATGTTGATCAATACTGGTCTCAAGCCGAAGTTCTGGGCTGAGGTTGTGGCTACAACATGTTACTTATTGAATTGTTCCCCTTTGTCAACACTTGTTGACAAAACACCTATGGAAGCTTGGTCTTTGGTTGCAAAGCATATGTTTATGTGTCGGATGTAAAAAGATCTAAATTGGACAACAAAGTTGAAAAATGTATCTTCATTAGGTATGGACTTGGTGTGAAAGGATACAAACTTTGGAATCCTTTGACTAAGAAGGTATTGTACGGCAGAAGTGTAATCTTTCGGGAGCTGAAACCTTCTTCAGTGGATTTGCAGTTAGAGATGAAAGAAAAAGAAGAAAAGAATGATCTTGTTGACATACCTCTAACTCCAAAAAAAGAGGAACAACACATTGAAAGTGTACCTAAAACTAAGCAAAGTTCAAGCAGCTCTGAGAGTTCTGAACAAGAAGAACCACAACCTCAGCCTAAGTCAATGAGAAGGTCTACATGTGAGAAGAAACAACCAGATAGGTATGGATTCTCTATGTTAGATTCTAGTTGTGCCTATGCTTTGATTACTAACATGGATGAGCCTAGGACTGTAAAAGAGGCAATTGAAATGTCTAATTCAGATTCCTGGTTGGAAGCCATGAATGAAGAAATGGTTTCATTAAGGAAAAATGAAACTTGGGATTTGGTTCTATTGTTTCAAGGTAGAAAGCCTGTGGGCTGTAAATGGGTGTTTAAAAATAAAATTGGTCTGGATGGTTGTGTTGAGAAGTATAAAGTGAGATTGGTTGTGAAGGGTTATTCCCAGGTAGAGGGAATTGATTATGGAGAAAATATTTCTCCTGTAGCAAAGCTGACATTCATCATATTTCTTTTTGTCACTTGCAAAGCATATGATTTGGAGATTGAGCAGATGGATGTGAAAACAACATTTCTTCATGGTGATCTTGAAGAAGAAATTTATATGTCCCAGCCTAAGCACTTTGTGAGAAAAGATAAATAAAATTTGATTTGCAAGTTGAAAAAATCTCTGTATGGTTTGAAACAATCACCTAGAATGTGGTACCAGAAATTTGACAAAAAAAATTTGTCATTGGGATTTGTAAGATCAAAATTAGATCATTGTGTGTATTATAAGACTGAAAATGATCGGGTTCTTCTTATTGCCCTTTATGTTGATGATATGTTGTTCATAGGGAATAGTAAGTTAATGATTTATGATCTAAAGTCTCAGTTGTCTGCAAAGTTCGAAATGAAAGATCTTGGTGCAGCTAGGTATATTCTGGGGATGGAAATAACTAGGGATAGAAAAAGCATAAAACTTTGGCTTAGCCAGAGTAAGTATATTAATACTATTCTAGAGAGATTTGGTATGAATTATTGCAAGCAGCTAGTTGTTCTGGTTTTGCAAGAGATGAAGCTATCTATTGAAGATTGTCCAAAATCTCCTATTGAGATGGAGGACATGACCAGAGTGCCTTATGCTAGTGTAGTTGGTAGTTTAATGTATGCAATGGTCTGTACAAGGCCAGACATTGCCCAAGCAGTAGGAGTTCTTATTCATTTTATGGTGAATCCAGGAAGGACACATTGGGATGTTGTGAAAAGATTGTTTAGATATCTGAGGGGCACTTCAGAATATACTATGTGTTACCATGGAAATTTGGTTAGTTCACAGAGGACTCTCAGTATTCGTGGATATGTGGATTCTGATTGGGTAGGGGACATTAACAGCAGAAGGTCCACTAGTGGATATACTTTCATGTTGAATGGTGATGCAATTAGTTGGATGAGCAAGCGACAAGCTGTAGTCGCTTTGTCCACTACGGAGGTTGAGTACATGGCAGCAACTCACACCTATAAGGAAGTTGTTTGGCTTAGAAGGTTGTGTTCTGATATTGGTTTTGATGTAGGGAAAATTACTATTTTATGTGACAGTTAGAGTGCCATTTGTCTGGCAAAAAATCCAACTTTCCATGCTAGGATGAAACATATCGATGTGTAGTATCACTTTGTTCGAGATATGGTGGAGGATGGAAAGGTTTGTTTAGAAAAGGTGGATACTCTGAAGAATGTTGTTGATGCATTGACAAAGCCAGTGAGCACGAAAAAGTTCAGGTGGTGTGCAAGTTTGATGGGCCTTGGAGCCTATGATCTTCAATAAGTTTGAAGTCTGGAGGAAGCCAGTAAGTCTTCGTCAAGTGGGATCTTGTTGGAAAATGTGCCTCAACTTGTTGGCTTGAACCTCTATTAAGAACTTGATGAACTTAGCTTTTGTTCATGCCTTTTTCTCTATACCGTAGAGTACTTCCTTCTCTTTGGTGATAGCGCGATGAATCTTGGCTTCAACGATAGAGCGATCACATATCGGTGAGTGACAATGTGTTGTCTCACCGATATGTCGATATGTGATGTTTTGTATCGGTGTGACTTGGGGTTATCGGTGGAACTTTTCACCATGCTACACCGATGGACTGTTGGTAGACGAAAATGAGTTGGATTCCAATGGCAGTGGGGACCACAGCAGAGTGTATCAATTAAGGTGATCCTGATCTACGGTTGCGATGTGTTTAATCCAATGGTGCTCGTTCTATTATGCGCTCCTTTGTGGTGAGGATCGATAAACTCTTGTGAAGTAAGCAGAATTGACTGAGCATTTGACACTTGTTGGCTTAATCACGGTGTCCGCTAGTCCCATGCCTCTTGTGGTGGGTCCTGGGTGACTCATGAGGGGTGTGCAGGCTTTGAACATGTGTCATTGTGTTAAGTCTTTTCGAGAGACTTATTAGGAATATTGTAGATTCCTTTTTTTATTCTTTGAAACTTCACAAATAGTGTACACGTGTCTTGGTGGACCCTGGCCATGACAAGCAGAATATGAAGGGGGAAACACACGAACCTGTTGATTGCTAATGTGTACGCCATTCAGTGGAGGTTGCTAACTTGGACAGAGGTCGTTTGGATTCCTAAGAAGTTTTGACGGTTGGTCTGCAGGGGAAGTATCGAACCAGTTGTGTAGAGAATGAATCGATCGTGGCATTTGTTGTGCATGGTAACGCACCAAAATCATAACGGTTTGAAGGTTTGATGGTTGTATGATCGATGTGTGACTAGTTTGTGAATATCATTGTATGCTAAGTCGAGAAGCATTGTAACAGTGTTATTTGGTGTAAGGTTGATCAGGGAAATTTGTTGTTGTAGTATTTGTCAATTATGAAGGAGAGACTGAAACTTGTATGTAAATTAATTTGTTGTTGTAGTATTTGTCAATTATGAAGGAGAGACTGAAACTTGTATGTAAATTATTTTGTTTTAATACAAGAGTTTTTCTTTGGTGTGGTGGTTTTTTCTCCTGTAAGGGTTTTCCCACGTAAATTTGGTGTCATTTGTGTTTGAATGTATTCCTCTGACCCAGACTTATATATATATATATATATATATATATATATATATATCTTTTACCACATAAAAATTGTAGAAGATGAACCATGAATGTGAGAGACTGTATCAGGTTCTCATGTCATATGGTATCATTTTCACATGGTCACACACCATAAATCCATGTCTTAGCATTAATGAGCATGCAAATGAGAAAGAAAACCCTGCAAAATCTATAACAAATCTCTGCTAAGGATCATTTTTTGTCAGAAAGGATGTATTCAAACCATAAAGAAGCATGGGAACCACCTTGTCCCACTTGTAGTTGTTAAATAAATACATTTAAGATCATCCCTATAGCCCTAAAAATCAAATATATTAGTTGAGAGGGTAGTTGCAGTATTCATAGCGCCAACAACAAAAATCACATCAATCGAGAACATCACTAAAATTTTGGGCCCAAAGCTACTTGGTTCAATCATTAAAATTTCCATAAGTCCAAGAAACCATCTTTTTCAGACATTAGGCTTCGGGTGTACTACTTGCTAGAAGAACGAGAAGATGAAAGGAAAAATGGAAAGATTAGAAAAAATGTGGAGGGAAAGAAAATTTCAGGAGTCGAGAGTTGGGAATGAGACTTAATCCTTATCACAAAATTGTGATAAAGGATGAGAGGAAAGACTGATTCTCAAAAGACCAAAAATTTACGTCATCAGGAATCGAGAGTCGTGAGGAAGGCTTATGTCTTATCGCAAAGATAATACAAAAGTTAGAGGAAGGATTCGATCTTCAAAAGCCAAAAGTAAGATATGGGGGACCAAGGATCAGGTCAAAGGCTTATGTCTTGTAATGAAATGATGGTAAAAGGTAAGGAGGAATGTCGATCCCCGAAGTCTGAAACATCGACATAGTCATTTTTCAAAGGATTTATCAAAACTTCAATAATCAGGGGGAGGAATTATGGCTTACGAAAGGAAAGCGATAAGGGTCAAGGGTTAAGGCTGATGACCAAAAACTAATAAATTTATGAAAGTGAAGGATTAAAAGGGTAAACTAAATAGGATACAAATATCGATATAAATGGTGTGCAAGCAAGAAGATAATCGGAAGCTCGAAAGACTAAAAAGTTAAATACTAGCCAATTTTAGATTTTTACAAATGGGATTTTGACTATAGCCTGACAAGGGGGAAATGCAACTATCAGAAGGAATTGAACTTGATACACCATTGAGATTTCTCATATTGGTTATAATTGATGGGAATCATTAGGGGGTAACATAAAGCACTATAAATTATTTAGATTTATAGGTTTCAACAAATTCAATCCTTTTTCAATTTACTACTTCTCATCCTAGTACTAGGACTAGCATTATCATTCTTTTTTATCTATTAGGTTGGATGAGGGTTACCTTTGGTCCTCTTTAGTCTTTTAGTTGGATATTTTAGGACCACAACACTATATTTTATGATGCATTTTCTAACTTCAATGACTCTATTATTTCTATCCTTTATTTTATTTTATTCTTATTTTAAGGCTACAATCATGTCAATGAACTCCTCTTTATCCCTCTCTCTAGTTTCTTATAGAGCATCCATCCTTCTCTTTAAATCTATGTTCTCAACCTTAATTTTACCAACCTTGGGTAGACAAATCTAGTTTTGGAATAAAATATTTTTATTTTTGTTGGTGTGAATAGTCGTATTTCCTATCTAGTTCCCCCTTTTGTAATGTGAACAAGGCATACTATCTAACTAGTTATTAGTTAGGTCCTATTCACACATGTTCATATGTTAATTTTACTTAGGGAGCTATGAATCTTTCTACAAGTCTCTAGTTGGTATGTGATCTTGTCTCTATTTGTTACATGACATAATATTAAGACACTTGTCATCACCCTAGTTAGTCCTATCTCTCAACCTTGCCTATATAAGAAATACATCTCTATGTGCACTATAATAGGGGTAAATCTTTGATCAATAGATCATAATTCATTTTTGCACCATAATCAAGCAATATTTTTCTCTTACTTCTCTCTTGTAGAAGGGAATATTTAGTGTTGTAGGTGATCTTGGGAGATTGGGTCCATTGGTGACTCTAACATGGTATTAGAGTTTCAAATCTACAAGCCCCTTCTCAAATATGAGAGATAATTAGGTAGGAGTTTTGGGGGGTGTACTTTGGGGCAAAAAAAATATCACCACTAAGTCTACAAGGCCCAAAAACCCCTATTTTTATAAATGGCACTATATATTTTGGAGTAAAAAGTTTTTAGCCATTTTAGGAGGGTTTGAAGAAAATCTACAAAATTTTGTCCATGCAATCATACATAATTCATATGGTATAGATCCATTTGGTTCATACATCATCAGACCATTTTCTATCATGCGCATCGTCTACAATATTGTCAGCATATTTGGTGAAATATTCTTTAGTTTGGATCGTCAAGCATCAAGTCTACACAAGCATACATTTCAAAGTGAGCATTTTCACAAGAGGTGTGATTTTTATTTTTTTTGTTAAAAAAATTATGATAATCAAATTGGTGCAAATTTTTAAACCATTGGCCACAACAATATCATTGGATCATTTTGCTTTCCTAAAGAAGCTATTTTTTTAGGAGCCAAAAATTTTCATCAAGGAGTCATTTTTTGCAAATAAGATATCGTCGAAGCTAGTTTTGAGCACTTCATAGTGGTGTAGGCCATTTTTCTAGATTTTTCTATGGGTGCTTGATATGGTCGATTGAAGTTAGATATTTTTTTTCCTTCAAGATCATAAATTTTTCCCTAGATCTCCATTTTTTGTTATTCTTGAAGCATTGGAAAGATATTGAGGAGCTCTATATAGTCATCCATGAAAATTTCTAGATTCATCCCCAAGTATATTTTATTCAAATTATTGTATATTTATATTTTGGTTGATTCTTGGACATCCTAGCACTTGGAAAGGTTATATTTTGAGAAAATAATTTCATTTTAGATGTTTAATATGTATTTAGATTCTTGTTCTCTAATTTTATCATCTACGGAGTGTATCATTGTAATATCACATGTGAGCTATGTTATACATTCTTTCATAATCATTCTAACTAATGACAATTATAAGTCTTGGAAAAAATGCATCCTTACACATTGCAAGTGGTTCAATATTTTGCTTCATATTTATGGACTCATCCTTGAGCCATATACACCTTGGAAGAAATCATTTTAGGGTAATAAAAATTATTATATCATAGGATTGATTGGTACAATCATTAGTGCTAAATTTTTTGGACCATTTTCTCAAAGATCTTAGAGATTAGGTGACCAAGCACACTTTGGACCAAAATTGGAAGATATATGGAGACCCTCACATCTCTCTATCCCAAACTATCCTACATTAGATTGCCTCATTCCACTTGATGATGTAGAAAATATACCCTTTGATGATGATACATTAGAGGAGTTTGAATATGATGCAAAGCTTGAGCATATTGATGATACAGAGGCCTCCCCTATTGCTCCTTCTCCTCCTATTGAGATCACATCTCCAACTCCTATTTCTACACAAGAGTTCAAAGTTGCTTCTTTGACAACTTCCAATGATTCTTTGCAATAGGTAGATAATTGTCTTTTAGATTCAACTTCATGGGATGCTTTCTTGATAGGTATTTCAGAATTGTTTATGTAGCCTCACATTTTAGATTTAGAGGACACATTTGAGGGGTTATCTCTCCTCTTTTATGAAAAATACATTGTAGCTATTTCCCCATAATATTTTTCTTTAGATCTTGTTCATCATCAATCACCAATTGATCTTGGTTTGTCAAATTCTTAATTGATTGGGCATGTACCTGATTTGATTGTGACATCATCTACTATCAACATAGTGACACATGAGTAGATTTTAGAGACACCATCATCATACATGTTGATCTTTCTTCCTACTAATTTCTATTTATAATGGGAATATTTCTTGTTTTTATACTTGGTTTTGTTTCTTTCCAAGGGGAGGAATGTTGTTTGTAGGCATTGGAATTTTTTTATCTTCAAGCATTCACCATTACTACAAGAGATTACACATTGTGGGGGCTACATAGTCTATCTTTTTCCCTCTTATAGGGGGATCATTGATTGTAAATTAGTGATAAAATTAGTCCTTGGGGGTCATATTGAGTCCTTCCTTCTTTTAATTTCTTCTTTTCTCTCTTTTGGATAAGAGTTTTGTCACACTAGGTTTTCTCCTTTTCTCCACTTGTGAGAGATTGTGCTTGTAAATGGGTACCTAACATAGCCTAGTACTTGGGACCCATCCCACCATCCTTGCATCATCTATGCATCTTTTCATTTTTTCATTTGTTAACTTCTCCCTAAGTTGCACTTAAAGGGGTGTAGGTGTGAACAGTGTCTTTCTTATCTAGTTTACCCTTTTGTAGTGCGAACAAGGCACATTATCTTAATAGTTATTAGTTAGGTCCTATACACATATGTTCACATGTTAAGTTTATTTAGGGGGTTGGGAATATTTCTAGAAGTCTCTAATAGATATGTGATATTATCTTTAGTTGTCACATGACATAGGATTAAGACACTTGTCATCATCCTAGTTTGTCCTATCTCTTAACTTTTCCTATATAAGCAAGGCATCTCTATGTACATTATAATAGGGGGTAAATCTTTGATCAATAGATCATATTCATTTTTGTACCATAATAATCACTTAAGTCTAGATAAGATTTGATTTTCTCTAATAGATGGTTTTATCTGTGTCAATCTTATCTTCTACGTGAAATCCTCTATTAATTAAATAACTTTAATTATTTAATTAATTCATTCTTACCTTTATTCTTTCTTGACTAATTAAATAAATATCATTTATTTAATTACGTCTCTAATTAAATATCTTCTTTCTAAAAATTAAATAAACTATTATTTAATTTACCCTCATCACATTTTTCACTATAATTAAATAATCATCGAAAATTATTTAATTATTTTTTAACCTTTTCTCCAGTCAATTAAATAAATCTTTATTTATTTAATATAATCCCCAAATTTCAAATGTTGAATTAAATAACTATTTAATTCATAAAAGAATTATTCCTAGCATATTTTTCTATAATTAGATAATCGCTTAGTTATCTAATTAATCATTTACCACTTAAGTCAAGATTTAATCAAATCAGTCATTTATCTCCTGATTTAATATCTAATTATTTCTGACAAACAAAACTTCTAGTTTAATTAGTGAGTTATCTAGTTTTATTCTTCTGCGTGCAAACTTTTATTAATTAAATAACTTTATTTATTTAATTCATTCATTCGTGCGTTCGAATAGACTGTTTCCTCTATGCTAATCTTTATCTTTTACATGCAATCAGTATTCTTCTAAATTTTGAATACCACAACTAAAGATTAAATTATTATTTAATCTCAATTCCCACCTTTTATGCTTTATCACTCACATTATTACTGACTCAACTCTATTGCATGTCACAAATTTTAATCTTGATCATCAATTAATCTTTTAATTTGAGTCGGTCATTCAAAAATCAATTTTCTATAAATTGGCTTTATCTTCATCATTATTACTCCTCCCAAAATCTTTATACTTTTAGGAAGCGACTGTAAGAATCTTTGATATTTTGCTAAATTATTATCAATAGGCCATACTTGCATACTTAAGAGAAATTTGAGGGCAATTATCATACAATGACAAAATGAAGAAGTGCAATGAAGGTGATTCATGGAATGGATGAAGACTTTTGGTGAGATTGTTCTTTTGTTTATTATTGTAATTTCCTTTGTTCTTTGTTGTTAGCATAGGTTTAGATTTGAGTTTATTGTAGGATGTTTCATAGAAGACAAGTATTCAAACCTTTTTGCAGGATGATTGATGAAGACAAAGACTAAACTACTAATGAATTATTTTGCAGAACCTTTTTCGAAGATAATTTTGAAATAGATTGTTTGAGTAGATTAGAAAATTGTCATTTGGGCTTATAATTAATCAATGTCTATTGTGTTTGGTGCGTTTGCATATTTGTTTAGATTAGAAACCCGATTCAATAACAGAAGTATCATCTCCCCTTGCGCATTCATGCGATCCTGGGTGTAAGAGAAACTGTTATTGACTCTAGATTTGGGTCTGCTTTGGTGGGAAAAAGTACTCACCCCAAAGCGACTCAAAATTAGTGATGAGCTAAAGCCAAGCTACTCCTAACCGGTATACAAATTTTAATGTTGAGGAAAACTCAGCATTATAGGTGCAGATGTGTTATACAGACAAGTTCAGCTTGCCTCACGTATAGCCACCTAAACAGGTGCCCTTACTAAAAAGGCCAAATTGTTTATAGATTAACCAAAAACCCTTATTTGTTGGTGCAAGAGGTCAAACCTCTGAAGTCGTCTCACATTCATGCGGTTCTTAGTAGAGATGAAAATTTCATCATGGGAGATTAATTAGAACTGAAGCTTGGTTGACCCGAGAAGTGTGTGTCATGTAAGGGGGAGCCAATGTGGTCAAGCTTCTAATCATCCACTCTAAATAAGTGCAGCTAGGGAAACCCAAGTGAGAATTCAGCAAGTATTGTCATTGCTAGCCTTTGGATCATACTTGTTTTCTGGAATTATACACATTCATGTTTATCAAACCAAAAACACTTTGTTTTCTTATTGTTTGTATTTGCCAAAATTTGATCACAAACAGAGTCAGTCAAACCTACAATTAACCAAAAAATCGCAACTATAAAACTGAGTCGCATTTGTTAACCAAAAACTCACAACTATCAAACTGAGTCACATTTGTAAACCAGAAACTCACAACTATCAAAACTAAGTCCAATCTATCATTTACCAGAAAAATTGAGTCACAAATGTTTAACAATCAGACACATCTATCATGGAGAGTCACATCTGTCAATTTGAAAACCGCATCTAATATCTCGAGTCACATATGTCAAGTTTGTTAATACCTCTGATCTTGGAAAACAACATTTGAAATCCCTTGTGATGCATCCGATCTGGTGTCAATTCATCCACATAGTCCTCCCTGAGAGTGTGTACAAGATCATGGAATATGGTTGTGATGGAGCGTTGGTATGTAGCTCCAGTATTTTCAAGCCCAAAAGGCATGACATTCCAACAATATGTTCCCCATGGACATGTAAAATTTGTCTTGTGTTGGTCCTCAGGTGTGATTATGATTTGATTATATCTCGAGAAACCATCCATGAGGGATATCATCTCATATCCTGATGTTAGGTCCACTATCATTTCAATGTTTGGTAAAGGAAAGTCACCAATGTAACACTAAGGAAAAACAAAATACAAGATTAAGCAATACTAATGCAACAAACTCAAATCTAACCTACGCTAACAACGAAGAACAATGGAATTAGAGAATAAACACAAGAATAAAAGAACAATGGAATTAAAGCATAGACACAAGAATAAAAGAACAATCTCACCAAAATTCTTCATCCATTCCATGAATCACCTTTATTTCACTTCTCCATTTTGTCGTTGTATAATAATTGCCCTTGGATTTTCTCTCAAGTATGCAAATATGGCCTATTGATAATGATTTAGCAAAATATCATAGATTCTTTAAGTCGATTCATAAAAATATAAAGATTTCAGGAGGAGTGATAATGACGAAGGTCAAGCCAATTTATATAAAATTGATTTTTGAATGATCAACTCAGATTCAAAGACAAATCGACGATTGAGATTAAAGAATGACATGTGATAGAGATTTAGTGTCAGTAATAACGTGAGTTAAAAAACAAAACTGATGGAGATTAAATTAAATAATAATTTAATCTTAAGTTGTGACTGTTCAAAACCTAGAAGAATAATGATTGCATTCAAAAGATAAAGATTAGAATAGAGGAAACGGTATGTTTGAACACACGAATGAATTAATTAAATAAATATATTTATTTAATTAATAAAATTTTACATACAAAAGAATGAAACTAGATAACTGACTGATTAAACCAGAAGGTCAGTTCGTCAGAAATAATCAGATATTAAATTAGGAGATAACTGACTGATTTAATTAAATCTCAACTTAAGTGGTAGATAACTAAGCAATTATCTAATTATATGCAGGTGATCTTGGGAGCTTGAATCTATTGGTGACTAACCATTTTTAGGATTATTATATATAACATTCTTATATTTGTTATCCCACATAGAAAAATTAATATTCCATCTATTTACTTCCATAAAGAACCATTTTTTAAAAGTAATTTGAGAATTAATGGCTTCTTGAGCCACCTTCATATTGTGTAACAACATATTCACAACCACAACCATGTCTTCTAGTGAGGCCGATTCCACTTTAGGAATATCAAAGAACTCTATGTTATCCAAACTAGGGGTTTGGACCTTTGAGAACATGCCCCCAATAGTGTGTTTAGGGTCAAGGGGCATAATTATATTTCCCTTCCTCTCCCTACCCATATCCCTAATAGTATCAAAAACCTCTCTAAAGTCATATTCCTACACAAGCCTCTCCTTTTTGTTACTATCACCTCTATTTATTTTAGAGCTACTACACCCTTGACCATAATCTCTATTCACTCCCAAACCCATATATTTCACCCCAACATCCACTGAGGTAGGGGAATCAAATGTAGAGTCATATTTGGGATCCATCCATAAATTAGCACATTGGAAGGGAGGATCCAATGAGTTTCCCATAATATCACTAAAATCTATATGTTGAACCAATTTAACCTCTTCATGTTTAACTAACTTCATATAGGGGTATTTAGATTTAACACATGCATAAATAAGCATTATGAGTCTCTAGTGAAAATGGATCGTATCTAAGGCTTTTTTACATTCATTGACCAATTTTTAAGAGATGATAAAAGATAGAAGGGAAATGAGACCAAATTTCTATGCATGAAATGATTTAGGGGAACAAAATTATATGAATATATATGTTTAAAACATCATACCAAGTTGGCATACCTCATCGGACATAGGTTGATTTCATTAGATGGTTTCCTCACCAAGATTATCAAATGACCTAATTGTAGCTTTGACAATTGTTCCCTTGGCTTGAAGGACTCAATAATGGTGTCATCCTAAAACCTATGGTCCTTGAAAATTTTAGCACCTCTAATAACTAGACCAATGGCTTCCACAATCAATTCTTTAGTAATTTTAAACACGAAACCATAGATATTTACCCTTCTATTATCCCACCCCTTTGAAATTCAAAGTAACTACTCATTCCATCTTTCAAGGAAAGTATCCAACCCCACTTTCTCAATGATTCTCTAGAGCGTTGCATTCTGCTTTAGGTTGCTAGAAATAATTGGCTCTATCTTGTTCCTTTCTCCTCCCATTCTCCCTAGTATGTAGACATAATAAACCCACCAAATATTAGTGTTCATTTTTATTTTTCCACAACCCTTTATCTTTCCAAATTAATGATGATATGGGGTAGTTGGTTTCTTCAAACCAAATGCAAGGTTTCCTGATATGAACTTTCCAAGAGTGGGGATTAAATTCCCACACATATTTTTAATTACTCATTATTGATATGATCATTAAGGCTAACCTAAATTATTCCCCCAAAAAACTATGATACCATCTCCTAAGGCCCTTATTTGAGACCCCCAATTGATAGCCTATCAATAACCTATTATCTTCCTTATAAACATATGTATACTTCACACTCTTAAACTTATTTAAAATGAAAAGGGAATATCTATTAAGGGAAGATATAGTCCAAATAGTTTGGGAGATACATTTTAAGTATTTTATGATGTTTAATGAGTGCCCTTTTATGATAATAGAATGACTCTCCCAAATTTTAATTATCCTTAAAGCATGGTACATAGCAACATCTTTAGTATATTAATTGGTTTAACATCCCAAATTAACAATATAGGCAACAATTAGGTTACCATATTTCTCTAATATCTACCCTAATAAAGCCCTAGTTTACCTTAGCAACACCATTGAAATTCAACTTCAACCATGATAGGAGAGGGAAATCTCACAAGCAACACCTTCTCTTAATCTTTAACCCTTGTAAAGAAGAGTAAATATCAAACTCTAGGACCCATGCCTTTGCCACACCGTGAGAAAAATTAGGTACAAACATAGGAGGGGAGGACTTGGGCCTTGAAAACATAAATAATTTTTCTTTGACAATGAAACTAAATATATCAAACAGTTTACCAACACAAAGTATTCTTATCTCTATTTTTTTTATTCCTCTCCTTCCATAATCCCTAAACAAGATGGGTGATGGATAGCTTCCACAAGAGCATGAGGGAGGGATTATGGAAAGAAGAAGGCCATAAATTGGATGGAATCACATAGACCACCTTAAAAAGGAATAAAGTAAACCCCAAACCTCCTAGGAGAAGGGACATAATAGCAAAAGGTGACAAACTAGCTCTTCATCAACCTCACATAAGCAAAATCTATTAGGGAAAGTATACCCTATTTTACCTAGATTATCTAGCATCAAAATTTTATTTTTGAAAGCCAACCAAAATTTAAAAAAACCACCTTAGGGATTAGCTATGGAAACCAGACCTTGGACAAACTAGGATGGATGGTCTAATAAACTAGGAAAGAAAAACTAGAGATCACTGAGAAGCTTGCAGATCAAGATTTAACCCACACTAAAACATCTTCCACATCCCCTAATGAAATATGGAATAGCATAAGTAGGGAATACAAAAATACAATAGGGGTGGTAAGACAAGTAGAGGCTACAATCACAGGCTTCTAGGACAAAACCTCATTCTCCACTATTATTTAATATACCACCTATAGCCTAAATACCCCTTTGTATATTTGATAATTAGATCCATCCATTCTTTACTTATCAAGAGTGAATAAAGGATCCAAGAGTCCTCCCATAATTTTATCTTTCTCCCATTTTATAACTTCTATTTTGTTCATTTAGTAATCAAAAAAATTATCGTAGTAGCATTTCTCCAAATATAAGAATCCAAAGGAAGCTTCCTATTACTAAACAAGAAATCATTTTTCTCTAATGATAATTTTTAAAGGTAATTCGGGTAAATAATTTATCTTCCTTCATAAATCTCTATACAATCTTGGAATTGAGGGTAGAATTGAGATCCTAAATTCTTCTAAGACCCGTCCCATAATAATATTTTGATATTTTAATCCATCTCACAAGCCACCAAAAAACCATTTTTATTTATTTCACTCTAATACAAAGGAATCTCTTCTGAATTCTCTCAATCCTTTCAATCACTTTCACTAGAACCTAAAGGAGGCTCATACCATAAACTATTAGGTTTTGAGGAGTAGCTTTAATCAACTAAAGATTTCCATCTAGACTTAGAAGAGTTACTTTCCAACCCCCTAGATTTCATTGGAGTCCATCCATCAAATCACTCCAAAAACTCTCTAGAAAATTCCCTACAAAGAGTGGGAGACCAAGATAAAAAGAGGGGAGATCTCCAAATTAAAATTTTAACATGGAAACAATTGTGATCTATCTAGCAACAATAGTTTTTAGGAATAATATATTTCATTAGAATCTAAGGGGCATTATCTATGAAAGCATTACCCACTTTCACTTTGAAGTGTCTACAACATCCAATATTTTCCACCTTTTCATTTATATAAAAATTTAAAAGTATTTATAAATATACATATTTCAAAATATTGTAACACTGAGTGACAAGTTCCAACCATCCAAGTGAGATGATCCTTTTCACTTATTTATAAATAGAGGTTGTTTAGGATGTAAACAAGGATTAGAAACTATATACTAAAATGTAGTACAATAATTCATTCATACAAGTAATAGAGAGGGTCATTTCTTTGATTATATCATTATAAATGCATATGTATAATTTATTCAATAGATCAATGTGATAAATGTTTTGATTTAGCTTATATGTATTGTCTCATTCATTTGATTGATCATCTCATGAAATATTTCTCTAACTTTTAGATATGCACTTGTTATATTTGTATTGCAATTTACTTAGTCTAAAATCAAGTATTATCTAAAAATATTTTAAAGTGAAATATGTGGGGTAATCAATTATAATGAGGGATAACTAAGCATGGTTTATATTTTTGTGAATGTGGATGAAATCGAGGGATTGAGCTTTGCAAGATAAAGCTTCATACACTAAGTCTATTTGAAATTGTATCTTACAAGTGTGATTGCTTTGATGTTTTATTTTTTATAACTTTGTTGCCTAATGGTAAAAGGTACCAATCAGTTGGTTCTAATCACTTTCTTTATGTTTTACATGAAGAATGTTTTGAATTATAACTCATTTTGTTCATGCTTCCATAATTCTCTTGATAGTAAAGGTAGAAACTAGTGGTTCCCATATTTTTATTACCCATACTTCTAGATTTATGCACATATTTCAATATGTCTTTAAACTCTATTATGAATAAAAAATATAATTAAGGAACTATTAAGTAAGAAGCGATGAGTGAAACTAGTGAAGGGTAATTATGAAACCAAGGAGATCTCTGAAGGGGCTTGTGAACTTGGTAATATGTATGTGGAGTAAAATCACAAGTTTGTTCAAGGTAATGAGGTGGGGAATTGCATCGAGATAGCAATGAAAAACATCAACCTCGCCATTCAGATGAATCTCAATATATTATTATCCTTGACCATCTCCTCCAATCTAAGGTAAAATGTCTCAAGAAAATGACTGTGATAGCTAAATTTGTGGGGCTCTAGCCATCACTGGATCAGATTAAGAAATGGTGTGAATGTAATTGGAAAGTATCGGTTCCAATCATTATTTTTTGTCTCTAGGGTTTTTCCAGATGATTTTCTCTTTAGAAGTTGAGCGAGATTTGATTTTGGGGGTAGCCCATGGTTCATGAGGAACGTTGGGCTCTTCATGAGGGCCTAGAACTCTAGTTTTTACCCATAGCAAGAGAAAATAAGGAAGGTCCCTATTTGGTTAAGGCTTTACATACTCTTGCAAGAGCTTAGATCGGAAGAGATCTTTAAATTGATGGGCAATTTGATAGGGGTTTTATTCAAAGTGAGAAAAATATTGGTGTGGGGAGGCTTTAGGATAGGGTTAGAATTTATGCTTGGATCGATCTCAACCAGTCAATCAAGCTTTCACTTAGGATTTACTTAGTTTTGGGTATTTGGAAGCAAATGGCCAAATATGAAGGTCTACCTATGAACTATTTCAGATGTAGGAAGCTAGGGCATGTGGCTAAGTTTTAAAATATGACGGGCCCTTCTAGGGATTAAAGTCATTTAGAGGATCCATCATTCACTACACATAATGGAGGTAGGAAGTTCCATGGGGAATATGTTGGTGACAGCGGTAAAGTTGAGGGGCTACATCCGATTGATGTGGAGCATCCCCTGTCGGGTGAGGCAGGCCTCAATAATGAAATGGTTAGTTAAATAAAAGAAGTGTATATTCTTGTGTCTAATCCTAAGCTTTCAAAGGGGTCAATGCCTCACTCTATACCCAACCCCTCTCTCTCCCCTTGTGCTAGAAAAGGGGCAATGCCCCCTCCTCGGGAAGTTGGAGAATGTCTAAAAGATATTGTCAATGTGTCTCAAGAAGCCAAAGCCAATAAGGAGGTGAGTGTTGGTTGAAAAAATATTGCCTAGCTTGAGGTCAATGTTGTTTAGGCAGGCAAAGAGGAGTGTTTGAGTGATGGAAAGGAGAATGGATGGATCCAACAGCAAGGGAAGGAAGTTAAAAGTTAATAAGGCTTAATCCAAGGCCTTGGTGGACCTTGAGAATGGATCTCATGTCTTGATGAGGAAGTTTATCACCCAAGATGCAAGCACCTCCCTGAAGTAGGTAACCAATGAAGTACATCAGTTGGAGCATGAGGGGGATTAATGGCCCTAAAAAGCACCACCTTTTGAAATGGTTAATAGAGATAGAAGCTCCTGACATAGTTCTTATCCAGGAATCCAACGTGAGTGAAGAAAGGTTTAGGGAGTTGTTGCAAAGAATTTGAAGGAATGAGGAAGGGGTTGCTCAGGGTGTTGTGGGCTCAACCAAAGGGCTGGCTATTTTATGGAATAAAAGTAACATTTCTGGCTCAGTGGTGGAGGCCAATCAATTCTACCTCTATTAGATAAAAAGATGTTAGGGATAGTAGCCATATGCTTGTTTTGAATGTTTATGGTCCCAATTCTAAGAAAGAATGCTTGGTGGATTGGGACTATTTGTGGTCCTTTAGACACAACCATAGCATGGAAAATTGGGTGGTTGGGGGTAATTTTAATGCCACGTTGGCTTCGAAAGATAAGAGGGGGGCAAGATGTTTGGAAATTGCGGGTCTATCAACTTTAGAAGATGTTGTGATGATCTTGCCCTAATGGATATCATGTCTAAATCTATTTGGTACACTTTGAATAATAAAAGGTTGGGAGAGGAAAATATCCAATGTAGACTTGATCATTTTTTTCTAGATTATGAATGGATGTTGGAGTTGGGAAGTTCTGCTCGAAAGTTATACATTTTGGGGGGTCTAATCATTGGCCAATCCCTCTTATTTTAAGCAACCCCTATAAATTGAAAGGTTTTCCTTTCAAAATGGAGGCTTTTTGGTATGAGCACCCCAATTTTAATAATTTGGTTGGAAAATGGTGGAGTATTGAGGTCAAAGGATGCAGGAGATATTCAATTTCCAAGAAGCTACAAGAAGTTAAGAGGAGGGATAGGGGTTGGAACAAGGAGGCTATGGGTGACCTATTTGTCAACAAAAGCAAAGTAGAGTTTGATTTAAAAGAGGTCAAGGGAATAATTTCCAAATATGGGTAGAATAATGATTGAGGGGAGAAGGAAACCAAGCTTTTAGATGACCTTAATCACCTATTAAGGAAGGAAGAAATTGTTTGGCTGAAAAAATCTAAAGTGTGTTGGCTAAGAGAGGGTGATAGAAACACAAGTTTTTTTCAACTGTCCACAAAAATAAGAAAGAAACACAATAAGATTATGAAAATTAGAAATTCTAAGAAATTCCTTCTTTAAGGATATTGATGCCATTTGAGGGGAAGGCATGAGTTACTTTAGTGAGCTCTTAGGTTCTCCTGTGGATCCTGATCTCCAAGCTCAAGAGGAGTTGCTTGGTTGTATTCCAAATCTCATTACAAATGCACAAAATGATTTGTTTTTGTCCCATTTCACTAGAGAGGAGATTAAGAAAGCTATTTTTTTATCTTGGAGCTAGGAAGGCTTCGAGGTCGGATAGCTTCCAAGTGGATTTTTTTCAAAGATATTGGAACTTGGATGGTGAAGATATTTGAAGGGAAACAAAGGAGTGTAGGGTGCACAAGGCAATTTTGAAGCCTTGGAACACAACTTTCTCAGCATTGAACCCTAAGGTAAAGGATCCACTATCTTTTCATCAGTATAGGCCTATTGCATTATGTAATGTTATTTACAAGGTAGTCTCCAAGGCTATGGCGTACAAGTTGAGGGAGTGTCTGAATGGCATCATTTTCAAAGAGAAAAGTGGGTTCTTAAAGGAAGGAAAATTTTAAATGGCATCATCATTTCTCATGAGGCTATTCATTTGGTCCAACTTAGGAGGAGAGAAGGGATGATCATCAAATTAGATATGAATAAAGCCTACGACAGAGTCCTATGGGATTTTTTTATCAAGGTCATGGGGAAGATTGGTTTTTGTGAATCTTCATATCATTAGGTTTTTAGTTGAACTTCTTCTCCTTCTTAAGTTGTCTTAGTGAATGGGGTTCCAACTGAATTCTTCAATTCCAAGAAGGGGTTGTGCCAGGGGGACCTGTTGTCCCCTTTCCTCTTTCTCCTAGAGGCAGAGGTCTTGGGAAAAAATTTGAAGAAGGTGATGAAGGATGGTAGCTTGGAAGGTTTGCAGGTCTTGGGTGGTTCGAATAACATCTCTCATCTACAATTTGTGGGTGATACCCTTATTTTAGGGGCTTCTAAGTCCAAAGAGGCTAGCACTTTCAAAAGGGTTTCAAGTAAGTATGAGCCTACAATTGGGAAAAATTTAAACACATCTAAATCCATGATTTTTTTTGAAGGAGGGGTGTCTTGATAGATTAGAGATTCAGAGGATCCTTGGGTATGATACGAATTGCCTTCCAAGAAAGTACTTGGGTATGTTGTTGATTATCAGAAGAAACTTTAAAAGAGAGTGGAATAATGTGACCAACCGTGTATAGACAATGTTGGCTTATTAGAAGGGAAAGTGGCTCTCCTTGGTAGGAAAAATTACCCTTATCAAGGCTTCTTTAATGGTTGTGTCAATTTAGACCATGTCTATTTTTCAAATTCCTAGCAAGGTGGCTAAATACTTGGAAGGGGGGAAAATAAGCTTCCTTTGGAGGGATTGTGAAGAGAAGTTCAAATATAATTTGGTCAATTGGGACGAGGTATGTAGATTGGTCATGAAAGGTGGATTAGGCATTAGAAAAAGCAAGGACATGAATCTTACCTTGGGCACTAAACTAGTTTGGAGAATTTATTTTGAAAAAGATAAGCTTTGAAGCAAGATCTTACAAGAAAAGTATCTAAATAACAATGTGGAAAATTTGTTCTCACATTATTTTCCCAATAGCTCAAGCATTTGGAATTTTCTTAAGGATTGTTGTCACTTATTAAGCCTAGATATGATATGGCAGCTAGGTAGGGGTGATAAAATAAATTTTTGGAGGGATGGTTGGTTGGAGGATAGTGCTCTTAATTCCCACCTTGCCTATGTCCCATTGATGATACATTTTGAAGCTATGTTGGGTGATTGAGTTATTGACTATATTGAGGGTCTCCCCCCTTTTAGATCTTGGAAGCGGTTACATGCTCCTACTGATGAACTATGTTTTGTTTGTGAGGATTTGCAAGGGGAACTCGATAAATGGTCGCTGATAAGGGAGGTCAAAGATGATAAATTAGTGTGGAAAGGCCATGACAACGATGCTATTACGGTTAAGAGTGCTTTCAATACCTATTGTTCTAAAGTGTCCTTCAAAGGGTGTCATAAAATTTGGAGTAAGTTTGGCATTCTAAAGATGAATGCTTTCCTTTGGATAGCTTGGAAGAGGTGTGCTTTAACTTGGGATAGACTTGAAATGTTGGGCAAGGTGGGTCCCTCGTGTTGTGTCATGTGCAAGCAACAAGAGGAGAGTAACAATCATCTTTATGTGCATTGTGAGGTGGCTTGGAAAATTTGGTGCTGCTTTTTAGAAAATGGGGTTTGGAATGGGTGATTCAAAAGGATGTGGCCAGCCTCCTAGCTTCTTGGGTTAGTAACATTGTGAGCCTCACTATGTAGTTAATTTGGGATATGGCATCAATTATGATTGTTTGGTCCCTCTCGATTGAAATAAAGTATTGAATCTTCAAAGAGGAGTGGTCTTTTGACAGGATATGGGATAGAATTTTTAGTACCATTCGGGAGCTAGGGGATACTCACAAGAAATACAACTGGGTGCTAAAGGAAATTGAGAAGGGTTAGGCTAATTCTTGGCCTAGTTATTATTGGTTTGTGTCGACCCACATCCTTGCTCTTCGAGATTGTAAGATCCATAAATGGGTTGTTTCGGATCCGGGATGAATCAAGCTTAACTCAATGGTGCATCCAAAGGGAATCCAGACATTTCTAGTGGTGGAGGGGTCTTTAGAGACACTTTGGGCATACCCATGTTTCTCTATGCAATTGATTTTTGTATTGATACCAACAATTTGGTTGAAGCCAAGGCTTTGTTGTGGGATCTAATGATCACTAGAGAGAAAGGGTGGAGAAAACTGTGGATTGAAGGTGACTCCAAATTTCTCATTGGATATTTGAAAGGAGGGGATGTCCATAACTGGTGATTAAATGTTATAGTCAAAGCATCTAAAAATTTGCTTGAAAATTTGGAAGAGGTAAATATTTCTCATATCAGCAAGTCTGGTAAAAAAGTTGCAAATTGAGCTATGAATGAGGGCATCTATTTGAAATTGAGGTCTAGTCGTATGTCTAAAGTTTGGTCTAAGCACATTCCTTATGCTACCTACATTTTGATCACGAGTGAATGGTTTGACTAGTGTAGCGGGTGTTTAGCTCAGTCTAGTTTATTTTTTGTTTGCTGATTTTAGATGTGTTTCTATATGGGTGTCGAGGTTAGATGTTGTCTAGCCTCTTTGTAATCATAATTTTCCATTTCATCATTTTTTTGGGTTCCTAGACCCTGTAAAACCAAGTTTACTATATCAAAAAAACTCTATTATGAATCAACAAACCAAGGGCTACTAATAGAAAAATTAGATCTATGTATGTGTCCTTTAAAGTGTTAGTTCATGTGTAGATATTTTCAAAATAATTTATCAAAAATATATAAATATTTTTTAAGGTTTTTTGAATGATCATTGATGTTAGATGATATGTTCTTATAAAATGGTTTGGTTGTCTATTATATTTCTAAAAAATATCTTTTATATTCATGAGATATAAAAGGAATAAAATTTTAAGATTTACATAGCTCAAAGTGTGGGAAATAAGTGTCTTCTCTCATCATTGACATGCTTATTTAACAAATTTGAATATATAAGTTCACAAACCTTAGAACCTAACAAATACCTATAGGTGTGAGGTAAATTATTCAATGATCTTCTTAATTATTGTTAAAAATATTGAATAGATAAAACATATAACACAACCACAAATGAGGAGATGGCTACACTTTAAAAGAATGATACATGAGATTTAGTTCAATTTCTTGAAGGATGAAAACCTATTGGTTGCAAATAGATGTTCAAAAAGAATTTTGGCATCTAATGGTAACATTGAGAATTTTAAAATGTGTTTGGTTGTCAAAGATTATTCCCATGTTGAAGGAATATATTTTGGTGAGTTTTTTTCTCTATTACAAACTTAACATCTATTAGAATGTTATTAGCTTGTGTTGCTAATTGTGATCTTGAGGTTAAACAAATGTTTGTGAAGATAATTTTCTTGCATGATGATATAGAGGAGGAGATCTATATGCCATAGCTAGAGCAATGCATTAAGAATGGTAAGGAAACAAAAAAATTGTTAGTTGAAGAAATCCTTTTATTGTTTAAAATAGTCTCCTATATGTGGTATAATAGTTTGATTCACATATTTGGGCTTGGGGATTATCATGTCTAAGTCAAATCATTGTGTTTACTATAGAAAAATGGTGATCATTTTATCATTATTACTTTGTAATGATATGTTATTTTTTTATTAGAGGTAAATAACCAATTTTGAAGGGGCCCAAAACCCTTTACAAAAAAGAGCAACTGAAACAAAAAAAACTACAATAAGTAAATATCAGCCCATATGCAGCACACCATCAACAAAAAGTCAGCCAAAAAGGAGGAACATAATCAACAACATTACATATTCTTCAATATATCTGCATCCTCCACATCGGACGCCACATCCTTTTGACCCTCATCCAAGGCATCAAACAGTTCTTTAACAGGAGCTCCAACTTGAGCTTTAGTCTTGTTATGATTCCTAGCCCCAGGCCCACCCACATTCACCTCATTAATCAAAACATTATACTTATCAACACCCTTATCAATAGACACCTCACCCTCCAGCAGCTTACCACCAACACCAACGTCACCAGAATGAGCAGTCTCCTTGCATTTTTTGGCACTATCAAAAGGGGAAGTAATACCAACAAACTCATAATTAACCCTAGATTTAGTCCCCTCCCCACCCTTATCCATATTAGCATAAATCCTCTCCAAATGATTTTCAAGGGTGAGAACTCTACCTTCAAGATTTTGCTTCATGTTGAGTGTCTCTATATGTTGTTATTTAGTATTGGTAAGGAAATTATTAAGGACTTGAAATCTTAGCTTTTATTATAGTTTGAAATGAAGGACCCAGGGGCTACTAAGTACATCAACAAGATAGAAATTAGATAGAATAGGGCTAACAAAAATTGTTCAAAGGAAGTATGTTGAGTCTACTTTGTAGTGTTTAAATACAATCAAGAACTAACTAGTGATTGTTCCTATTTCTATGCAAACTAAGATTTTTAGTTGAAAAATATTCTATGACACCCTAACATATAGATAAAATGGGTTTATTTACCTAAGATAATGTCATTATGGAGTAAAAGTACAAACCCATGTCACACTTTTTATAAAGGAACCGACTAGCACAAACAAAAAAATTCAACTTCAATCGCATAAAAGTGGATTTCATGTTTTGAATTTTAAAATGGTGTAAACTAATGAAATGTAGAACTCTTGATGAAGTTTATGCTTGTAATTTTTCAAAAAAAATAAAATTTATTTTGATAATATTTTAATAAATTTAATTAGATTTTGAATTAATGAAAGTTTCAGGAAAATGTGACATGGAGTTTGTTACACCTCGTTGTGTTACTACTTATTTACTTTTACCTAGTTGGGTGAAAATTCTTGAAATGAGTGTATTTATGTTTTATGTGTTTTGGAAATATGAAGAATAAATGTTTTTTCAATTTTATGTTATGAAATGATTCTAATTGTGAAATATTTGATACAAATGAATGTATTGTTTTCAGCTGACTACTAATGTAGTGTAATAAGTTAGATGCAGGAATTTAATCAAGCCTCCTGAAGAGAGGGGAAGTATGACTTAGGGAGAATAACTTGTTCTAGTAACCTTTGATAAAGACCTAAACTAAGCTTTCACACACATACACACTTCTAGTTTGGTCAAGTCGGGATAATAGCTAGGAAATAGTAAGTTATCTTTAGTCTTGTTTGTGGTTTATTTGTGAATGTTTTGTTAGAGATTTTTAATGTTGAGTCTTTTTGTGATAAGTGAGTTCTTCTTAGGTGTTTCTTTTGAATCGAAAGGATATATATGTATATATATACATGTGTCAATGATAAACTCATACACATGAGTAATTACACGCATGAGTATACATAGATAGACGAATTACCCTTATGCATGTGAATATCGATTAGAGAAGATGATACATATATATATATATATGAATTGATATGATAGTATTAATAAATGTTTTTATATATCAAGAATGATATATATATATATATATATATATATATATATATATGTATGTATAGTATACAAGTATATATATGTATATGAATATTAACATACGTGTGTGTATTAATGTAATGGAAACATCCATAAAGTATATTAATATATATGTGTGTGTGTGTATATATGTATATAAATACACATATATTATTATATGTGAAGTATGAGGATACATATGAGTATCCATATATCAAATGATACAACTCAATTAACTTATGAATTATGAATATATATAGATACATAAAATATGATGGTGTATATAAATATGAATATGTATATTAACATACATGTATGTATTAACGTAATGAAAATGTCCATACAAGTATATATATATATATATATATATATATATATATATATATATGTATGTATATAAATACACATATATTATTATACGTGAAGTATGAGGATACATATGAGTATCCATATATCGAATGATACAACTCTATTAACTTGTGAATAAAGAATATATATATATACATAAAATATGATGGTGTAATTATGTTTACCATAGCTCTAAATTATCAACATAGCACATAGAATACTAAACATAGCTTAAGCTATGAGTAGCGTGCAACATATTACATGGAATAGCACTAAGTAATGCAGTGCGTATATAAACATTTGAAAGGTGTCTAAAGCATATAAAATGCAAAGCTTTATGAATATAAGCTACACCATATAAAGCACATATAGACCAATGCTTTCAAACATGTATGAAATGTTGCTAAGACTTTGTCAAAGCTTAACATTAGCATATACATATGCATAGGAAATAGTCGACCAAGTCTTCAACAAACATCGACAAAATTAAAAGGCACAAATAAGCATAATGTGGCGCCAACAAAGAGAGTTGAATCGATTGGAAGTTTGTTTCTCAAATATGAATTTCTAGAATGTGAGGCAATTGAATAAATTGAGATAGTCAAGTATGCAGTTGTCTATGTAAGTCGACCTATAGCAAACATTTACCTTGCAATTTTGATTGTCTTTCTTACTGTTCATTTGTGAAGCACGACTCATTGCCTTGGCTATGTATGTGTTATTTATGCATCAATTTTAGCTTCCACCTTTTGTTTACCTTGCTAAGTCAAATTAATTGAGCTAAGAAGTGTCAATCCTCATGCCTTATTTTTAGCCTTTAGTTGCTGATTTTTCTGTATAAATAGAGGAGATATTTACCTCATTTGGGAGCATGCATCATTTGCATTTTGTTGTGATTTTTTGAGCTATTGCATTCTGATTTTTTGAGTGGTGAGGGAGAGAGTTATTGGGAGAATTGAAAGAGGATTTTGAGGGAGCATCTTTGGTAAAGTGGGGTAAATCTATTTGAGAGTTGTTGACTAAGTTGGGAAGGTTGTGTTGGAAATTTGAATCAATCGATTAGAGCATCGTATAAACAGGCATGTTGATTCCTAATTATTTTATAATTTGTTTTATGTTTTTGGATAATATTGTGTGACATTGCTTGTTCTGTTTGGTAATTAGACCTATTTCTTATTAGGGAAATATCATTTTATTCTTTTATGAAAGTGAAAAGAATCTTGTAGTATTTAGTATTTAGATCTACTTGCTTGATGTGTTTGTACATATTCCATATTAAGGAATGGGTGGATATAGTGGGTAATATATACTATATTAGGGAAATAGCTTACATAGCTAATGGTTAAACTAGTTGATTCATAGAGTAACTATGGTTACTTTGTAGATGTGTTAGATAAACATAGATGTAATAGAATATTCTTGGGGTTAGGATAATCCGATGAAGGGGATAGCCTATACATAGGGTATGAATGGTCATTATAAATTGAGCTAGAAAAGTGGGTGAGCATGTGACGTACACTCTGAAATTTAGAGTGATGAATTATTTGGCCAAAGTAGTGTAAGTTGCCATTGTTTACACTGTTAGTTCAATGTGTTTCCAAATTTACATACTAGATAGGGGATGTCATATGTATAGGTTGTAGCCACTATATGATAGATCTAGAAATGTTTAGGACACACCACTAAGCTCAAAAAAGGTCATGTTATTATGAGGTTACCAAACCAATCTCTCCATCGAAGGGTAGGGCCATCTATCAGTTAGATAGATGTGTGGGGATCGCAGTTAGTCCAAGGTTGGAAAAAAAGTGCTTGAGTGATGCTTCTCCTCATGATTTGGTGACCAAGGTTTGAATGGAGGATTTATAGGACTATTCACATATCTTTTTCTAGTAAGCTCATTAGAGCCTTGTATATGTATTTTGTATCCATTATGATGGAAATATTGTAGAAGAGAAATGCTATCTTAAATTATTGACTATGTTATTGATAAATTGGAAAGTTGTAATACTTTGATATAATGCAATGGAAAGTTTGGAAAGATGTTTATCTCAAATGTGCATATTTTCTTTTATATTTAAGGAAAAAATTGTATTGCTCTTAATAGATAGATGCTTGAACTTTTAGTTGAGATTAAAACATAGGAAAGTTACTCTGTAGAACAATGGGCATGTTACACATGGTATCAGAGCTGCCAGGTTCATCTCTGGAACCTATGTGCTCGCTATGTGTTTCCTTCCAACATTATGAGTTTAATGTTTGGAAAATTATTGTGCTGGGATGGTGCATCTCATGTTAAATACAAGGAAATTAGTGATAAGAAATCAACGCTATAGGCCAAGAAGGAAAAAGAAGTCCTTGTTTCTACCATAGAGGGAGCCAACTATGACAACACCATTTGGCGAAGTGATACCACGACAATCAGTCACACTCTATCACAGATTACTCAAGAGAAAAGAAGGATGAGAGATGAAGTCTATTTCAATAATTTACCATTCGTCTCTCCTGCCAAATCAGACTCATTATCACTTTCAAGGGATATGCCCTCGAAATGTAGTGGCAATCCTATGTTGATATTTAGAAACCCTCGAGTAGTACTTATGGCTGAAATTATTGTTATAGCCTCTTGTGGAGAATCAGAGGGATATGTACCTTGAAATTATGTATTGAAAGATAAATCTAAAGGTTACTATCCTTTTTGGGATAAAGATGAGAAAAAATCAAAGGGATATACCTCGTTGAGCTATGTATCTGAGATTGAATCCAATGGATATTCTCCTCTTGACTATTTAAATAGTCATTCTATGTAAAAATAAGGATATTTGAATCCTTATGAATAAATGAAAGAATGTTTTTTTATCAAAAAATTGTATGAAAGCCTCAATGAAATTTTGTATGTGATTATTTGCTCTTTTGAAATGTTTTCCTATGCATTTAGTAAACCATGATAGGATCTAATTAAAATATGAACCACCAAGTATAACATTACTTAATATAATGGTTAGGACAATAACTAATACTAGAGGGAGTCAAGAAGTTGGACAAGGTCCAAATAATGTCGAAGCCAAGTTGGATCAACTTTTGGCAATCATGGATGAAACTAATGCAAAGATAGGAAATCTTGAGCAAGAAGTGAAGGGAAGAGAAAGAAAAAAAAAAGTACCACACAACAAAGAAGGTGAAGAAGTTACCAATGAAGAGGAAGAAGGGGAAGATTCTAAAAACCACACTAAATCTAAGGATCAAGAAAATAATAGAACTCAATCACATTCTGAGGGAACTAAGAGGAAGAATTTGGAAACTAAATTATCTAGGGATATGAGGAAGATTACCCCTCCTAAATTTGAAGGAAACACCAGCGGAGAATAAGTTGAGGCTTGGTTAATATAGATGGAGAAGTACTTCAAAATAAGGAACTATTATGAAATCACTAAAGCTATATGGGGAGCATTCTGGTTAGCAGGAGAAGCCTCTAATTGGTGGATGAACAAGAAGATGAAACTTGGAATCAATTCCTTAACACTGACTTGGAATGAGTTTGTAGAGATTTTTTGAAAGAGGTGGTTACCTTAACTCTTTTTTCATAAAAAAATTATAGATTTCCAGGATCTTAAGCAAGGAGATATGTTAGTGAATGAATATTGGGAGAAGTTCACTCATCTCTTGAGGTTGTACCAATGTACCAAAAAGATGAGCGATTTGGTATTAGGAAGTTCATTATGGGTCTTCATGGCCAAATAGGTGAAGAAGTGGATGTACATGGACCAACCACTATGGACCTAGTACACGAGAAGGCAATCAAGCAAGAGTAGAAGCTCAAAGCCATCTCAAGTTACCAAGAGAAGAATCAAAAGATGATTGGAGGGTCTCAATTTAATAAATATCTAAGGAATTTTAATGAAGGGAAAGAATACCATAGGTAAGGGGACAAGGGATCCTGTAATAATTGGAGTGAGTCGAGGAAGGATTATTGGGGAAACAATTTCAACAATTATAACAATGGTAACTACAACAAAACTAGAGGGAATGGTGGTAATTTTGAGAGACCAACTAAAAAGAGAGGACCGATGAAAGGATGCTATACATGTGGTGGGGATCATTATTCTAGTCAATGTCCCAACAAACCATGTAGTTCACAACAACATGGTAATTCACTTCTTCTTCAATAAGATACATTTCAACAAAGGATTCATGCTGCAGTGGACAATCGACAAGCTAGATACTAGATCACCCCAGTGGAAACCCCAAGTTCTTTGTTTGGTTTACCTATTTCTAAACTTATAGATACTGGAGCCGTAGAAAATTTTGTTTCACCTAGAGTAGGTAATCAGATTTCTAGGAAGGCTAGTTTTATGGGAAAAAATTAGGTTGTAGAATATGCAAACGAAGCAAGAGCAACGGTGAACCAATCTTTATTTGAGGCAAGGGTTGAACTTCCTAGTTTCTCAATGGAAGTAAACTTATACATAGCACCCTTAGGATCTTATGACATCATCTTAGGTATGCATTGGCTATGGAAGCATAGAGCTAAAGTGGATTTCCATGGTAAAAATATAGAATGTCTTGATGATCTAGGTAATCTAGTGTCTTTTCAAGGAACTATTGATGGTGTTTTCTGCACAACAACAACTCAGACAGAATATGATATCCTATCTCTCTTGAAAGGTTAATCTCTATGGACAAAGAGATAACCCCAAGGTCTCTAATGTCAGGTCTTGACAATGCAAATAAAACAAGTCAGAGATAATGTGAAAATGCTAGTAATCACAATGGGACCTTACTGCAAGCAAATGTTGAACTCGAATTGATCAGATCTAACAATATATTGATACTTCAAGACCTAAATTCAACCCAAATAATAAAAGAAATAACAAAAGATAAAGGTTTCAGAGATAATTCAAAGACTAATTCTAACCCTAGGATTAACAATGCAAAAGATAAGATACTTGAAATGGACCAATCCCTCAAAAACTAATTCCTGTTCAACCCAGATAAATCTGCAATCTTACAGAAACAGTGCAATCTTCTAAGGTGTTAAAGATTTTCAAATCATGCATATTCGTTCAAGACAACCCTATTGTAATTGAAATGAATAAACATTCATAATTGAACTAAACACAGTTATAAGTTTGGGCTAACTTTGCAAAGTAGATAACAATCAGCTAACTGCAAAAAGTATGGACTAGAGATTGCTACAAACACTTCAAGCATAAAACCCTAAGCATTATCAAACCATCTAACATCAAATCACTTAAGCAGTTTTAAAGATAGAAGATCAAGAACCACGCCAGATAAAACTCAACACAAGAAAGGCACCAAATCACAATGTCTTTGCTTGTATTAAATCACCCAAAGTGGCAACAATTCCAATTTTCTGTTATAACTCTTGCTTGAAAATAAACTTAATTCTAACTCTAATTCTTGCTTCTACAATTCACTCTGAGTATGAAATTCTTCTAACTTCTAATTACTCTTACAAATGAGGCATAACACCATACTTATAGAGAACCTCCCCCCAAGATAGGTCGACCCAATTAGGGTTTACAATGATACACGCCACACAACAGGTTGGCCAAAAGATATTCAAAGATAACATGAAATGTGCAATTTGCACCAATTTCATCCAAGTCGGCCTAGGGTCCCAAAAACTCGATCCAATGCATTCAAAGAGAGAGGATAAAATAATGGGGAAGCACAAATTTTGATGTAGCCATGCATTAACTACTTCCCCCCTTTGTCCTTAGCTCGCTCCACTTTATCATGAACCAATAATAACACCTTATCTAGGTCGACAATAGGTGGCACATGCAAAACCCTAATTCTCCTCTCAAGGCATTTGATGTCATCTCTTGACTGCCTCACTATATTATCCCAATCAACTTTATTCGTTTGATACCTGTCAATGACTGCAATATAAGTGGCTGCATCATCTAGCTGATGTTCAGTAACATGGCCCTCATTGATTGGAGAATAGACATCTCGCCACCATTTCCTCAACTGCTCCAAGTTAAGATGCTTCGGAGAAAACTTCTTCCTTCCTATCATCACCTCAAAGAAAGAGATACACTTATCATAGATACTAGTCAAAGTGTCCTCAATCTACCTTCTTTGTTTGCATATTTTCTTTGAGGCCTTTTGTCTCATATGCAGAATTTCAAACCACTCCCAAGGTTCTACAACTCTTGAGGAAGGAATAATTCCATCCTTCACCATTTTTTCCTCAGTGTACTCCATGATAGTCCTTGTCTTCTAGAGCAGGAGATGTACATCCTCCTTATCCTAGGCTAGCACAATCTTTAGCCAATCTATCGATCTCATTGCATCCCCTACAGTTGACAGAATGTCCTTGATGGTATTGTCCCCTTTAGTCTGCACTCCCTACAACCAACCAACTGTAGCATGTGTGGTGCCCTTCATCTTTTCAAGCTCTGATATTGTTTCCTGAGGTAGGAAGCCTGCAACAGATGAGGAAGAACCGATGGATTGCAAGGGTTTCATCAACTCCTACAAATATTTCTTGAGTTTCTCATTCTCCTTCTCCGACTCATGCTTAGTCAGCACCTCCTTCCTCAATCAGCTAAGGATCACAGCACTGGAGCCATCATACTCCTCAATATCTTGCTCCATGGAGGCATGCCCAAGATTGATGGTCTGCACATTGTAATCTTTTCCAGTCACATCATCTCTATCCTTATCAGGGGCAGGAGTAGCAATATGGACCACTCTGTTATTCACTCCATCTCTCTCAATCCTGGAAATGACTTTGTCTTTCTTCTTTGTCTTTCCCTTTCCAATGTTAGCCAGTAGGTCATCCCAATTGGGAGGAGTGTCATCCACTACAATCTGCTTGCTCTTCAGTTCTTTGTCTAACCAACCTGGAATAGTGGATTCTGACTGCACCTTATCCTGCCCATCATCTTGTTCATGTTGAACACTAGGTGCAACTTTTTCAATGCTTGGCTCCTCAGGGATCTCCCTAACTAAATCCTCCTTTTCCTTACAGTGTTCCTCCCTTTTGTCTTGTGCTGGTGAGGGAATCTTGGTCGGTATCTCCTCCTTTTGAGGGGATTTATCCTCATGAATCTCTGCAAGCAAATTCGCATATGCCACCAAAGGAGACTACATTATTTTGTCAATTTATGCTTCAGCATTGTAGAGATCACCTTCTTGGACTTCTTCCTCTCCCAAGTCCTTAGGATCCTCAACATCTTTAGGTTCATCTGGCACACTACCAGTCTCATGAGAAGAAGGGATGTCCTCATGTTCAGTGGTAGGAACAGTCATAGGAATACTTCCTATAGGTGCAACATCTTTGGGGGAAGGAGTCCTTGACCTCCTAATATACACCTATGTCTTCTCCCTCGAGCTCTCTACCTCCACCACAGGTGGTTCAGCATCCTTATCCTCCTTAGAAGTTTTCTTTTCCTTGTGTGACAACCTCACAAGTCTCCTCTTCTTGGGTAAAGGGATACTAGCCTCTACTTCTTCTTTTTCCTCTTCCTCTTTCTCAGCCCCTTTCTTCTTTGAGACATGCTTCCTCTTCTTGGCTATAGGCTTTCTCCATTTCCCTGCTTCTCCTACCTGAACATCTTTAATCTTGATTTTGAAGGGAGAGCCCACCTTGGTCTTACCTTTGGGATCATGTTCATGTGACTCTTCAGAAGCAGAATGAGACTCCAAGTCTCCCATTAAGTCATAGGTGCAAGGCACACCTTCACTTTCCAACTCCAAAATCCTGTGCTTGAGCCATAACTTGGTGTACTTGATGACTGGAGCTATGATTTGTTCTAATTCTATCTTCTCATCCTCCAACCAATCAACCTCCCCAACTGGCTTGTCCTTCACGGCCTCAAAGATATGACCTTGGATGAGATTTCTATCCTCCTCAACCTAGTCAGGAACAACCTTAATGTTGTACAACCGTACTAAGCTCACTGGCAGCCCGGAGAACTTCTTTTTGGCTTCAAATTCATCATTAATGTTAGCCCAATAGTCTTCTATGTCATCCTTGTGGCTATACTCCCTACTAGCCTTTTTATGTGCTTCACCAGTTATATCAAACCTGGATCTTTTGGAATGGAAGGAGAGACCAAGGGTGCTCATTTCTTCTTTGGAAGCATGGGCTGATTAGATAGAAGGGCACACCTCACTAGTGCCTATCTTCATAGGGAAGTCATTACCGAACCCAGTCTTGTGCTTCTCTCCCTTTACAATAACATCAAAGTCACAAATCTGCCTTGTGACCTCTAGCAGTATAACATGGTCTGTAGGGTATCTTGGAAGTCTATATGGAGCCCTCTGACAGCCATCAATCCTAATGTAATAAAAGGTGGGGAACTGAATGAACCAAGCTCCAAACCTTTTGATTATCCTTCACCCTCCTATAGCTTCCACCACCCAAGTGTAGTTTTGGAAACACTTCATAAATTACATCTTTCCCAAACACACCTCTGGTGCTCAGTCCCTTATATGGGTGAAACCTTGCAAGTGCATACACCAAATAAGAATTCATTGTCAAGGTCTTTGTCTGTAAGACATTGCTCATTTGCTCATGTAGCATTGCACTTATAGTGCCTGCCCAGTGATAATCTACACCTTGCTCCATCTGTGCAATGACGTTGAACATCCAACTCTCAAATACTCTTGCACTTTTCAATCCTACTACTCTGTTGAGGAGTGTGATATCATCATAGTATTCCCTCCTGAATTTGAGGCTAAATAGTTGCTTGGGTAGCTTGGAGAAGTGGGACTTGGGTTTTTCCAACCAAGAATTGATTACCTGTTGGGACTTAACAACATTCTCCTCATAATGCTTCTTTACTAAATCCATGTCGAAGGCCACAACATGTGACCGATCAGGCATGTCAAAGGTCTGAGCTATAGATACAGGATCGAAGTTTGCCACAATTCTTCCCTGAGGACCAACTATTCTCTGTGTACCCTTGTCATAGTGCCTGACACACTCAACCACCAACTAATAACACTGGAATGTAGAAGAAAATCCAGCCACATGTGCCAACCCATACTCCAATATCCTTTTGGCTAACAAAGGGAGGTTTTGTGCTGCCATCCCTGCCTTGAACTCTTCGTAGTCCCACATTCCAACATTTGTATCAGTGATCCTAGACCAGATGGAAGTCAGCTTGCTATCTAGGATTCTACTCTTGATGTCCATTTTAACTCTCTCTTCCTCAGAGATAGCTGAACCTTCAACACTTGGATCCATCACCTTTCCCTTGCTCTACCCAGCAACAACCTGACCTGATTCTTCCTGCATACAATAAAGACACCCACAATAAGATCCATCATATCATAAAGTTCAGCTAAATCCATCATAAATGATAAAATTATTCCTCAACACAAGGTCTATAATAAGAAAAATGCCCAAAAACCCTTATAAAATTAACCGTTTCAAATTTTGGGTTTTTAACCCCCTCGCGGAATCTAGGCTCGAGAGGAATTCCGGGAGAATCCAGACCAGGCGTAATCTAGTGAAGTGAGCATACAAGCATCCAATCCATCCTTTGATCAATCAATTTAACCAATAAATCACATGATATACCTTAAAACAAGTCAAATTAATCATTAAATGCATAACAACCAAGCAATCATTCATGCAATCTCTTGATTCTTCATTTTCAGCAAGACCCCGAGAAAATTCACCTCAGACAGAAATCCCCAAGAATAGCAACAATTTAAGGATTTTGGGAAAATGAAGGAGTCAATAACATTCGGGAAAATCCTGAGTGTGCGGATTCCAACGAAGTAAATGCAATTTTACCACTTAAGCCAAATTTTGAGAAAATGACCAAGCAAGAGACAAACCGGGGAAATTCGAAGGTAGCAGAAATTCGTGAGGCAAGCAAAAATCCAGATCAAAGCACATATTGAAAACCAAAGAGAAAATGAGAAATCGAGGAATTCCGACAAATAAGGAATTCCGTGAAGACTCTGAAAACCCGAATACCTACATTTTCTCTCGACCTCACTCAAATTGATCGAATGATCACAAATTTGAGGAAATGGAGCTTGAAACCAGCCCGATCTAGACCTCCTACAGGTCATCCTTGAATTCATAAACCACCTCACAACAAACTGAGAGGGATTGGCTATGCCCTAGGTACGAAAGCTTAAACCTCCGCCATGAGCGCACATACAAACTTGGGCTCCACTTGCTTACTCGCAAGGGTCAACAAAAGGTTCGACATGGCCAATACAGGCAAGCTACCCCTGGATAAAGCCAAAAGATGAGCTCAAAGCACTCACCTAGGAAAGGCACTCGAACAAAATGGGAAATCCCTCCAGCTTCGAAATGTATAACTCAAAAAATGGCAGGAACTCAACCCAAAGCAAACCCAAGACGCCAAGGAATCACACACATTCAACAAGCAAGAACATGGCAACATGAATCAACATGGAGTGTCCCAAATAAAAACCAAAAATCCAAACATCAATTGCAAGTCCCTATCATACAAGCGTTCTGAATCACAACATGTACGCACACATCATAAAGCAATTCATTTCAATCATGACAGGGAGAAAGTATCATGTACATACCATGACAACAGAGAAATCGACACGAAGGAGGCCGACAAGAAACCACACAGTCCGAGCAGAATGCAAATGGCATCTGGAGAATCCAACTACAACAATCAAACCCAATCCCAAACACACAATCCAGCAACGACACTCAAGGTTAAGCACTCCAAGCTGAATAGAAAGCAAATGATGAAACTCAAAATGGCACCAAACTTCTCAAAAAATTGATTTAACACTACCGCAAAAGAAGGTACAATCGAGCATTAATGCACTCGACAAGATAGGTCAAACCAAACCCAGGAACTCGACAAAGTAACAAACAAACCGGGGAAATCCGATCACAACGAAATTCTGTGGAAGGCCAAAATCTCCAGATTTTCAATGAACAACAGTTGTCACCGAGCTTTGAAAGGAAACCGAGAAATTCCACCAGGAGTGGATTTTCCCAAAAATAGTGAAAAACCTGGAATGAACCCAAAACTTAATGTTTTCAATATAAATCAAAAAAGGGGGGGCCCCATAATCGAAGCAAGATAAACATCCAAGCACATGCCCAAGCGAGCGAATCCTCAAAATTGAAGGGCCAAGACACCAAAAGTGAGAAACCAAAATAGCAAGAAAGAGGGTCCCTACTTTCTGTGGGGCATGTGTGCGGAAACTGCACAACAAGAACACCTAAAGAAGTAAAATTGTGATAGATTTCGGCTGTGCAAATGCATAGGTTGAAAAAGAAAGGATGTAAAATTTTTGCATTCAAAATGGATAAATTAGAGGAATTCAAGGAAGTCACTCCTCAAGATAATGTCATGTATCACAAATCACAAGAGGTTGAAGAAGGAGTAGTAGAATCTGGAGAAAAGGATATGGAGAAATATCCCATCTTATAGAAATTTGTGGATGTATTTCCTAAAGAACTACCTGGACTGCCTCCCAAGAGAGTATTTGATTTCTCCATTGACCTAGTATTAGGGTCGAAAAAATCCAAAGCACTTATAGGATGACTATAATGGAATTAATGGAGCTTAAGGCACAATTGGAAGAATTGTTATCCAAGGGATCGATAAGACCCAATGTTTCACCCTGGGGAGTGCCAGTGATCTTTGTTAAGAAGAAGGATGGTACTCTGTGCCTATCTATAGATTATTAGATGCTTAACAAAGCTACAATAAAGAATAAGTATCTGTTGCCACCTATTGGTGATCTTTTAGATCAAATGTGAGGATCGGCTATATTTTCAAAGATTGATCTGTGATCTAGTTATCATCAATTGAGAATCAAAGATGAAGATAGTTTCAAAATTTCTTTTCAAACTAGATACAAACATTACGAGTTCACAGTCCTACCTTTTGGACTTATGAATGCACCTGCAACATTCATGAACCTAATGAATAACATATTTAGAGATTGCTTGGATAGGTTTGTACTAGTATTCATTGATGATATCTTGATCTATTCCAAGAATGAAGAGGAGCGTTATACACATTTAGAGATAGTTCTCCAATAGTTAAGAGAACACAAGCTATATGAAAAACTATCTAAATGTACATTCTTTCAGAGGGAAGTGCAGTACCTAGGATAGGTAATCTCGGAGAAAGGGATTGTAATTGATCCCATTAAGATAAAGGCAATACTTGAGTGGCCAGTGCCTAAAAGTGTACTAGAGGTTAGAAGTTTTTTGGGTTTGGTTGGTTACTACAAGAAGTTTGTTGCAATTTTTTCTAAGATAGATTTTCCTATTATTTCATTGCAAAGGAAGGGTAAGAAGATTGAGTGGATGGAAAAGTGTCAAGTAGCTTTTGATCTACTCAAGGAGAAGTTAACTACTACACCAATATTGAAGGTACTTGATCTAGAAGGCAACTTTATTGTCATAACATATGCATAAAGTGAAGGATTAGGAGGAGTTTTGATGTAATAAGGGCAAGTTATTGCTTATGAATCAAGAAATTTGATGCCCTACGAATAAAATTATGCATCACATGACTTAGAGTTAGTGGTAGTTGTTCATGCATTGTAGATGTGGAGACATTATCTAATGGGAAAGCATTTTGAACTAAAGATCGATCACCATAGTTTGAAGTATCTATTTACCCAACCCAATATGAATGCAAGACAAAGAAGGTGGTTGGAGTTGATAGCAGACTATGACTTCAACATCAACTACATCAAGGGAAGAGAGAATCAAGTTGTTGATGCCCTAAGTCGAAGAAGGCATATCACCTCTATGGTAACAATTCAAACTAGATTTAAGGGACAAGAGTTGCAAGAATCCATGGGTGATGAATTTTTCAAGAAATTTAAGCAAGTACTCATGGATAATCCATAAGATGCGAGGTACAAAGGTTTTCACTTTGAAACTAATGGATTAATAAGGTTTAAAGGGAGATTATATGCACCTAATTCAAAGGAGTTAGTGGTGTGGAAAGAATTTCATGAAGCACCATACTCTAGACATCCTGGTTTAACAAAGATGTTGGTGGATGTGAAGCCATTATATTTTTGGAAGGGGATTGTTGATGGTGAAAATGACACAAACAACGTTAAACCAAATATCTCTACTCTATTTCTCCTAAAAAAGAAAGACAACATATAGTAGCCTAACTCCCAAGGTCCTGGTAGTTGGTTCTCAATTGTCTGGTGTCACTCAAGTGGTCCATGCAACTGTGATATTCAAGGGGCATTTGCTAGTAATAAGGAATGCAAGCAATGACTGATTCATTGAACTGTTCTTAATGAAAAGGGGGTTTTAAATAAAAGAAAAAGATAGATCGGGGCGTACATCAGTGAAACATGAATAAAACTTATCTAATATCCAGACATATATTTTCAACAACGAATGTTCTTCCAATAGATCAAGAAAACCATAATATAATGCAATTTACAGAACAATCCATACTATTGCATGCATCTATGGTGCTTAATTTAACCATCACAATCGCATATCATAAATACTTCAAAGATTCAAAAAGAACAAACTCTCATTCATTGCTAAAATCATAGATCAACAAACTTTCAATAATTCAATCCACAGATAATTTAACGAAATAATCTTTAAATCTGGTTTCTTCTAATGATTTTCATCACATAAGAAACACTTATGCTTCAGCACAATCACTGGCATATAGATAGACTATAATTCATTAAACTCATCCAATAAACTCAATTCCAACACCATATTGCGTAAAAACCTGTATTTTTATTCAACTATAACTAAAATAATAACAAAGTATCTTTCAAAGCTATAAAATTCCTATCTCCTACTATCAGGTGGCCAATTCTATTCTCCTTAGCCGACCTTTACAATATGGTACCCTACGAGTATATATAGATGTACAAAATATGAAGTCCTCCCTATCTAAAGTCGAGATCCACCTTTTTAGGAACTTAAATTTTCTTGGAAACTCGGATCAATTTGATCTCTAGTTCCCACATTGATCATCTGGTAAACTGGAGAGAAAAAGAGAGAAGAGAAAAGAAAGCCATGCGCCCATAAGACTGTTAGTCATGCATGCGGAGTTTGCTCTGAAGTGTACTCATCATAACTAGAGAAGACTTGTTAAAGCATATCCAAATATAGTCCATCAATCCAACTGTCTTCGAACTTGATCCTCTTCAATTCCGTAGTAGCAAATTCTCTCATGTCTTTTAACTTCGTCAACTCCCTTCTAGCAACCCTTACCTCTTCTCTAATATCCATCAATCAATCCAACATCATATCTTCTCCATCATCTCCCTTTTGTACAACCTCTTTAAGTCTATCATCCCATTTCTCTTTTAACTGACTTAAAGGTAGGACTTCCTTCACCGATATATCAAAATTCACTATAATAGTAATAACAACTTCTAGCTCATCAAGCTGTTCATTTAGATCCTTGCTAGAATATTGAACTTCATTCTTATGCTTGTACAAAAATTCAGATCTAAACTGGATTATGCTGGACATCTTTTCCAAGAAATCTATGTTGTCCTCTTCAAGGATTGACTACTCTAGAAGAGTGGATTTCGGCAATTTATTGATTTATTTTAGCTTCTGGATATACCCTCTATACTCCTCCTCTTATTCTCCCAATGCTTTAGCATGCTGATTCATCTCTTCTATTAACTCCAATGTCATCTTGTGAATCTCAAAATTGCTGCCCAACACCTCACCTATCTCCCAATTAAGCCTGTTGGTCCATCTATCCATCATCCCAGCCTTACTCCTTATCTGCACCAAATCATCCACCTCTCTCTTGCTAAGCAAAATTGGTGTCTCAATGGTGGTAATTTGTTGTGACCTTGGAGCAAAAATATTCTTCAAGAAGGTGTGTAATTGATCCAATTGAGCCTTAAGCTCATCCTTTCTCTGTTTATCCTTTATCATCCTTGATTTAGTGGATGATGCTACCACATCAATCAAGTTCATTTGTTGATTTCTTATGGGTCTTCCCAAATTGACCGTGCCCAACTGGTAATCAGTTAGCTGCATATCTCTCACATCCTTGTCCACCACTGGTATTGCACATTCAACAACAATTTCTCCTCCTTCGGTGAGTCTAGTGGAATGCATAATTTTAGCCTTCTTCTTGGGTCTTTATTTTTCAATCTCTTTCATCATATCATCCCAATTAAGAGGTTGTGAGGGTGTTACTGATCTCTTTTGAAGATCAAGTTTTAACCAAGTGGGAGCACTTGGAGTAGTGGCCATTACAGTTGAAGAAGAAGCAACAGTTGTAGAGGGTTGTCGCATATTAAACTTAGGTTAAGAATCAACCTCTTGTACATTTTGTTGTTCTTGCTCTAAATTTTCTTGTGCAAGCTTTTCAGCTCCTTCTTTGTCATTCTGCTCTTGCACCCTCTTGTGTTCTTGTTCCTTCTTCAGTTTTTCCTCTTCTAATCTTTTCTCCTCAAGTAACTTGTTCCTCTCTTCTTCCAACACTCTAAGTCTGTCTAAGGCTTCCTTTTCCTTTTGTAGCTACTTAGCCAGCTCCTCAACATCTTTCTCTTTCTGTATACGTTCTGCTTCCTCCCTTTTCTTGTAGGCTTCTTCAACTAGTGTCAACTTAGCCTCAAGGGCTTCTCTTTCTCTCCTATGCTTAGCCTTTTCCTCTTCAAGCTCATGGATTTTCTGCACCATTTCGAGCTTGTCATTTTCTTCTTTGGTTTTGAGCTCCTACTCCTTTTGCCTTTGTTGTTTCTGTACTTCATCAACTCTTCGCTTGGCTTCCATTTGTTGTTGTTGAAGTAAGGCATCTTCTTGTTCCTTGGCATCTATTTCCTTTTGCTTCTCCATTGCTTCTGCATGTGCTTGAGCATCCAAAGCTTTCTTTGCTTCCTCAAACAATGCCCATTGATCTTCTTCAGTTAACACATGTTTAGTTTCCTCCTCTAGAGGCATCTTTTCTTGTGCATCCTTCTCTGATAAGGTCTCATCAGAGTCTGTTTCAACATCATGGATCTCCAGTTCTACTCCTTTTCCCTTCAATGTTTCAGCTATACCATGAAGGGTCCCCTTAGACATCTCTCCACCCTATTGCTCTATAAGAGGGACTTTAGCAAATGACTCACCTATTGCTGGTGTTTAAATCACAGGTCCTGTTGGGGCATCCTCCTCTTGTACTCCAGGTAAATATTGAGTCAGGGCTTCAAGCTCAATTTCTTCAATATTAGGAGGGAAGAATTCCAAAGGCTCCTTGGGAGGCATTTTCCTCTTGATTATCTTATATCCCTTCCCTTTCTTAGGAGTTGGACCCCCAGGAGTTTTGGCTCTGAGAACAACCCAGTGGATACTCCTATCCAAGATTGGTCTCCCTATTTGCTTGATGTCGATGGTCTCCTCACCATCCCAATCTACCAGATCCAAAATCTTGGTACCTATTTTCAATGCTTCATACGATGGATCCAACACTACTCCATCATCTACTAATGTATCAGGAATGTCAACTTTGACCCCAAATTCTACCACGAGTGAAACATGCAACCTCTTATAATTCCTCTTCCTGAGGTCATATTCATCTTGAAGATCACTCCAAAAGTCCTCTAGCAGGTTGAAATGTTTGTCAAAGACCGAAGCCAGCAAAGCATTCATCTTCTTCTTTGGATCAAAGTGCTTTCGGGCAGTATACAAGCCCAACTTTAAGTGTATCAATTCACTATAAACCACCTTAGCTCCCACAAGGTGTGGGCAACTATATTCACCCAATTGCATGGGAAACTTGTGACAACCTGGTTTGTGTTTTATTCCAAATCAGGCATGGACCCCTAGAGCTTGGTAGACAAAGTCCATCAAAATCATCCTGTTGCTACAACATCTTGGAAGTAAGTGGGGATGACCCTCAAATCCTACCAATCTGAAATAAGTAAACTTGGGGTATTGGATATACCAACATCCCCATTCTGTGATAAAGGCCATGGCCTCCTGGCTCAACCTGTACCCTGCATCTCCATTAAGTTGGTTAATGACAACATATAAGAATGCATCATTAACTCTTCTAAATTGTGTTTCAGAAACTTGTAGGGATAGCTAGTCATAATGATCCCATACTCTCTTTTGTCCATCAGCCTCTCCCAATATTCCCACTCTGTTCAACCTTGGAAAGATGCCTCCTCTGGCTACTGCATAAACAACATAAGAGGTCATGAAAAAGCTCTTAGTTTCCCTTATTCTGGTCAACTGATCATGTATAGTATCTAAGACAATCATAGGCCAATCAAACTGTTACCTACCATCAAAGATTGTCTGAATGAAAGGAAACATCCATTCCTTGAAATGAAATGCATCCCTCTTCCCAAAGACCCTAGACAACATCATTATAAGGTTTGATACCTCCTTGTAAAATTCTGCCCTCTTTGGTTGATCATGGAGCTTTGTCAGGGACTTCTTCTCTATTCTCAACCACTTCTTGTTCAAGTGAGCCTTATTGGCCTCCTTGTGCTTGCTATAGATCTCCAAATCATTTGCCTCATTTAGCTGTGCTAGGTTCTTTGGATCAGGAACACTGAATATTAGCTGAAACATTTGAGCAGTTAAGTCTATGATCACATTGTCCTGTGAATCCATACATTGTCTGGTGGCCAGATTATAAGCTCCTGTTGCTGTCATGATCAATTTTGGGCATTGGATGGATAGAGGAAACACAGTGATGTGAGCCAAGCCATACTCAACTATTCTTCCAGTTCTCCCTGTTACATCCTCAGTAAATGTTTCTGAGTACAAATCCTCATAACTAAATGGGCCTAGATTGGTGTCAGTTATATCAGCCCAATCAGATTCCACTTTGCTGACAGTAATGGCAGGACCTCTATGGTTATACCTCAAGGTATAAGGTAGCTACTCCGATTTGACCTTCTTGGTCTTAGTTGATGCCTTTGAAGTTTCGACAAGCTGACTCCTCTAAGAAGCTTCTCCTGATATTCCTGACATTCTTTAACTTCCTGCAACAAAACCTTAAATTAGATCTTTGAACAAATATAACAAAATATGCTTTAAGATCTTACCCTTCATATATATACCGGAGGCGGAACAAGGCAAAAAACATTCTAAACAGTCTTTTTTTTTTTAACACTGCCAGGATCAGAGCCAAAACAATTATTGAGATTATAGTAATAACAAGGGGGACTGGATTCAGAGTTGGAATGGTAAGCGGAATCGAAACGAAAACCGATTTGGTTCCATGAAGATTTTCTAATTTTATATTCAATTCCGGTTCCGATTCCGCCTAGCTTACCATTATTTTGGAGAGCCTGCTTCTTATTGTAAGCAGAGTCAGAGATGGGATGGAAATGGAATCGATACTTTCTATAAAACATGATTCAAAGTCTAAATCGATTTCGATCTCGCTTCCGCTTAAAATAGCCATGATGTCATAAGAGATTTTAACAGGCTGATAAATAACATCATGATTTTAAGGACTAGGTCATATCAAAATGAAAGGGGCTAGAAAATAACCTATACAAGACCATCCCCATATGACCGAGAGGAAACCAAAGTAATTAGGGCATCATATTTAAAACAAGAACGCGTCAAAACTCTAAATCACAAACCCTCGATTTCAAATAATTAGGGCACAAATTTAACCCCATTCAAACTAAACAGATTCAATGTGCAACAGGATTCCTAAGTAAAACCATCATTTACCAAACCCTACCCAATGTAAAACTGTAACTAATCTATGCATTTAAAAACTAGGGCACCACGATGCGGTCATGATTAAAACGTGACAACGACTGTGTCAAAAACAAACAAACAAGAAACAAAATACCAGAAAAGCAAAAACAAAAACAAGAAAACCAAACAAAAAAGAAAAAATGAATCACATTAACTCACAATAGAACCAAGAATCACGAACTTGCACGAAACCAACGATCGAACAAAAATGGAAAACGCGAAACAAAACGAAAGAGAAGAACAAAAAACCCTACCTCAAATGTAAATAAATAGGTTAGTCCCCTGAAGCAATCCACACGTAATTGTCTCCCTTTCAATCGACTCACACACACAAATGCTCCACTGCAACTCTAGTTCACTCTTTGATCTTTTAAATAATGATGATAACTACCAGTTAATCCCCAATTAAGGTAAAAAATCGCAGTTTCATACTTGCATAGCTCCTGTAATTAACGCCATAAATGTGGCAGAGCGGAGTTGGAACTGCAAAGGGAACTTGCACATTACTGCTATGCGACTTCAGTAAAGTCAACGACCCAAAAACGACAGGAGCAGAATCGGAGTGGAAAATGATTTAGAAACTTGTCCAATTTTCCAACTCGGTTCCGGTTCCGCCAACAAAGAAGAAAGTGAAGAAAAAAATGAAACAAAAACACAAAGACCAAAATGAGAAAAACTCAACATAAAACCTAAATCAAAATGAAAGTCCAAAAAGCGGGGGCAGAGGCGAAATGAGAATCGATTTTGAAACTTTGAATAAATCCAGACTTAACTTCCACTCCAGCCCCGGCTCCGATAAAGACAAAACAAAAAGGCAACAAGAAAAGATCGTTGGGGCGAGGATCAAAATTGATCTTTGAAAGAAGTTTCAAAACCCAATTCGGTTCCGGCTCCAGTTCCGACAGAATAAACCAAAGAAAAATAAAGTATTGGAAAAGAAAGACTCCAAACTTTGTTTGAAAAACAACTAAGGACAAAAACATAAAGGGGGACCCATTTTGACCAAGGAAAAAAGATGGGGTGGTTATGCAAGGCATAACAGGTATGAAGGGACATGCTGCTAGATTTATTGCAAGATGCTTAGAGTGTCAAAGAGTAAAATCAAAGCATCATCACCTTGCGGGTCTTTTGTATACACATACCCGAAATTAAGTGGAAAGTTATTAGCATGGTCTTTATGCAAGGTTTACATATGTCAAAGAATAAGCACAATGTCATTTGAGTGGTGGTGGATAAGTTAACTAAGGTAGCACATTTTATTTCAGGAAATATAACCGATGGAGCTCTTGTCATAGCTTGGAAATTTATTCAAGAGGTGTTTGGATTGCATGGGATTCTCGAGAAAATTATTTCAGATAGGGATGCTCATGTGACATCTAGGTTTTGGAAAACCTTGTTCTCCTCACTTGGAACTAAGTTGAATATAAATTTAGCTTATCATCTGGAAATAGATGGACAATGGAAAGAGTAAACCTAGTGCTTAAAGATCTATTGAGAATGTATTGCATGGATCAACAGTACAAGTGGGAAGATTACCTAACATTAGTGGAATTTTTATACAATAATTATTATCATTCAACAATCAAGATGGCTCCATTTGATGCACTCTATGGCATAAAATGTAAGAATCCTATAAGTTGGGATAAGCTAGAGGATAGGATAAGTCTTGGCCCAAAGATGTTATTGGAAATGGAGGTGCAAGTAGGAATTATTAAGTAAAGGCTATCAAAAGCCAATGATAGGCAGAAAAGCTATGCTTATAAGTCGGTACCCAAAAATTTTGCAGTAGGAGAAAAGGTTTTGTTGAGAGTGAAACCTCATAAGAGTTCCATCAAGTTTGGAAATTCACCCAAACTAGCTCCGTGCTACATAGGTCCTTTTGAGGTTCTAGAGGAAATAAACTTAGTTGTTTGTCAAATTGCGTTACGACCAGCTCTTTCCAAGATGCATTACGTATTTCACGTCTCATACCTTAAAAATTATATACCAGGGGATAACCATGTTATTGATTAGAATGCTTTGTAGGTACAAGACCCAGGAGTAGTAACAATTAAGCCTCTCAAGATGCTTGGAACATGTAATCTTTGCTTACGCAATATAGAGGTTCTGCAATGCAAAGTCTAGTGGGACCAATATGCATTCTAGAATCTTCCACTTGGGAGGAATATGCTAAGATTACGCAAAATTTTCCTCATTTCTTACATGCTTTTGAGAGTTCTTGAAAAATAATTTTGATATGTTTTGCTTATAGTATGTGTGTATGTCTACTATCTAAAATCATCGAAGGGGGGATATGTTACACCGCTTTGTGTTACTACTTATTTACTTTTACCTAGCTGGGTGAAAATGCTTGAAATGGGTGTATTTAGGTTTTATATGTTTTGGAAATATGAAGAATAAATGTTGATTCAATTTGATGTTATAGAATGATTATAATGTGAAATATTTGATGCAAATTAATGTATTTTTTCAACTGACTACTAATGCAATGTAATAAGTTGGATGCAGGAATTTAATCAAGCCTCCTAAAGAGAGGGGAAGTATCATTCAGGGAGAAGAACTTGATCTGGAAACCTTTGATAAAGACCTAAACTGAGCTTTCACACACACACACTTCTAGTTTGGTCAATTCGGGATAATAGCTGGGAAATAGTAAGTTTTGATTATAAGGGGAAAAATAGGTTTTGAAGGGACCCCAAAACCCTTTACAACAACAGATACAAAATGATGCACGAAAGGATATTCAAAAAACCACCAGCAGCAACCCAACAACCAAAAAACACAATAGAGCGGGTGTTGACCTAAAAATATGACAAGAAGCTATCATCAGTACCCAACAACCACAAAACAACAAAACAATCCTAAAAGAAACCTACACCCAGTAGGAAACAAAAAGCAACAAAGAAAAAGACTAGGCACTAGTTCAAGCCATGCAGAGTGTTGGCCACCTCCATTTGCCGGTTCCTATGCTTTTATTTGTTTGTGGTTTATTTGTGAATGTTTTATTAGGGATTTTCAATGTTGAGTCTTTTTGTGATAAGTGAGTTATTCTTTATGTGTTTCTTTTGAATTGAAAGGATATATATACATAAAATGTATATGTATGTGTCAACGATAAACTCATACACATGAGTAATTACGCGTATGAATAAATGTAGATATGCGTATCTATGCATGCTCATGGACGAATTACCCATATGCATGGGAATATTGATTGGACAAAATGACATATATATATATACATGCATACCATGTATATATGTCAATCGATGTGATCGTATTAATATATGTTTTTATATATCAATCAATATATATATATAGTATACGAGTATATATATTTATATGTATTTTAACATATGTGTATGTATCAACATAATGGAAATGTCCATACAAGTATATATATATATATATATATGTATGTATGTATGTATGTATATAAATACGTATATATTATTATATGTGAAGTATGAGGATACATATGAGAATTCATATATCGAATGATAACTCTATTAACTTGTGAATTATGAATATATATATATATACTTATATACATAAAATATGATGGTGTATATATATATATATATGTTATATTTAAATGTTTGCCATAGCACTGATAATCATAGCACTGAATTATCAACATAGTGTATAGAATACTAAACATAGCTTAAGTTATGAGTAGCACACAACATATTACATGGAATAGTGCTAAGTAATGCAATGCGTATATAAACATTTGAAAGGTGTTTAAAGCACATAAAGTGTAAAGCTTTATGAATATAAGTTGCGCCATATAAAGCAAATATAGACCAATGCTTTCCAACATGTATGAAATGCTACCAAGACTTTGTCAAAGCTAAACATTAGCATATACATATGCACAAGAAATAGTCGACCAAGTCTTCAGCAAACATCGACCAAATTAAAAGGTGTGAATAAACATAATGTGGCGCCAATAGAGAGAGATTTGAATCAATTAGAAATATGTTTCTCAAATATGAATTTCGAGAATGTGAGGAAATTGAATAAATGGAAATAGTCAAGTATGCAATTGTCTATGTAAGTCAGCATGTAGCAAACATTTACCTTGCAATTTTGATTGTCTTTCTTACTGTTCATTTGTGAAGCACGAAACATTTACTTAGCTATTTATGTATTCTTTATGCATCAATTTTAGCTACCACCTTTTGTTTACCTTGCTAAGTTGAATCAATTGAGATGAGAAGTGTCAATCCTCATGCCCTGTTTTTAGCCTTTAGTTGTTGATTTTTGTGTATAAATAGAGGAGCTATTTACCTCATTTGGGAGCATGCATTATCTACAGTTTTCTATGATTTTTTGAGCTATTGCATTCTGATTTTCTAAGTTGTGAGGGAGAGAGTTATTGGGAGAATCGAAAGAGGATTTTGAGGGAGCATCTTTGGTAAAGTGGGGTAAAGCTATTTGAGAGTTGTTGACTGAGTTGGGAAGGTTGTGTTGGGAATCTGAATCAATCAATTGGAGCATCGCATAAATAGGCATGTGGATTCATAACTCTTTTATTCTTTGTTTTATGTTTTTGGAAAAGATTATGTGACATTGCTTGTTTTGTTTGGTAGTTAGACCTATTGCTTATTGGGGAAAGATCATTTTATTCTTTTATGAAAGTGAAAAGAAACTTTTAGTATTTAGTATTTGGATCTACATGCTTGATGTGTTTGTACATATTCCATATTAAGGAATGGGTGGATATAGTGGGTATTTTATACTATATTAGGGAAATAGCTTACACAACTAATGGTTAAACTAGTTAATTCATAGAGTTACTATGGTTACTTCATAGATGTGTTAGATAAACATAGAGGTAATAGGTTATTCCTGGGGTTAGGATAATCCAATGAAGGGGATAGCCTATGCATAGGCTATGAATGGTCATTATAAATCGAGCTAGAAAAGTTGGTGAGTGTGTGACGTACACTCTAAAATTAAGAGTGATGAATTCTTTGGCAATAGTAGTGTAAGTTGCCACTATTTACACTGTCAGTTCATTTTGTTTCCAAATTTACGTACTAGATAGGGGATGCCATATGTATAGGTTGTAGTCATTATATGACAGAGCTATAAACGTTTAGGACACACCACTAAGGTCAAAAAAGGTCATGTTATTATGAGTTTACCAAACCAATCTCTTCATTGAAGGGTAGAGCCATCTATTAATTAGATAGATGTGCGAGGGACCACAACTAGTCCAAGGTTGGCAGAAAACTGCTTGAGTGATGCTTCTCCTCATCAGTTGGTGACCAAGGTTTGAATGGAGGATTTCTAGGACTATTCATACATCTTTTTCCAGTAAGCTCATTGGAGCCTTGTATATGTATTTTGTATCCATTATGATGGAAAGATTGTAGAAGAGAAATGTTATCTTGAATTATTGACTATGTTATCAATAAATTGGAAAGTTGTAATACTTTGATATAATGCAATGGAAAGTTTGGAAAGATGTTTATCTCAAATGTGCATATTATCTTTTATATTTAAGGAAAAAAAATTATTGCTCTTAATGGATAGATGCTTGAACTTTTACTTGAGATTAAAACATAGGAAAGTTATTGTGTAGAACAATGGGCATGTTACAAAGTTGATGTCACAATTTTTTTTTTTAAAGTCAAACTTACCAAAATTTGATAGTTTTCATTTGACTTCAAATTTTGTCTCTTTTTTATTATTTTGAAAAAATAAAATACCGTTCTGGAGAGGATTCTCTCTAGTGCACCATATATTTTTCAAAAATATTTTTAATATATTTTAGTATTTATTTAATTTCTAATCAGCCTCGTTTTTAATTATAATAACCTACTTGCAATATTTTAAAAAATATATTACAACTAATCAAAATATCGAAAAAATTATATATTTGGATTGTCAACTATGAGCTCTACAAAAGGGTATTTTTAGTTTTTTGAAAAAATCCATTTTGACTGAGGAAATATTCAATTCAAGTGGAAGGTTTCAAAAAATTATGAAAAAAGATAAAGTGACTACTAACAAGGATGCCACATAGATGGTTTCAGTTGAAACCTTTTCAATCGAAAGAGTTTCACCCAAAACCTTACATCTAAATTGAGGTGCATTTGAAATTTTGAAAGGGAAAAATTTAATTTTATAGTTTCAAGCGAAAGTGTTTCATCCAAAACTATGTGTGCCATATATAAGCCAGGAAAAAATATTTTTCTTGAAACTATTTAGGGTGAAACCATTTCACTTGGAACTATTTAGTTGGTTGAAAGTGTGACAGGGGTTTGTGCTTTTACCCTATGAGCCTTATGTATGCTATTAGACACTAGACTATACATTGCCCAAGCAATGGGAGTCTTGAGTTGGTACGGGGATAATCCTAGATGAGAATATTGAGTTGTATTCAAGAGGGTATCTAAGCATTTGGAATTACTTATGATTACTTCAAATGCTATCAAGGTGATATTTTAAAGGACCAACACTTAATGAATATTAAAGGTTATGTGGATTCAAATTATAAAGGGTGTATCAACAATAGAATGTCTACCAATGAGTACATGTTTAGCTTATTTTGTGGTGCAATGAGTTGGATGGATAAGTGATCACTTTAACCATACTAGAGATAGAGTATATTATATTTGTTCATGCTACTAAGGAGGAAATTTGACTATTAAGAATGTGTTTATATGTGGGGTTGAGTCAAGGAGTTATTATAATTTATTATAATAGTTAATCATCTATTTGGTGACAAACCGTAAATTTTATACACAAATGAAGCATATTGATGTCTAGTACCATTTTATTTGAGACATAGTAGAGAATGGAAGGGATGTTTTCTAAAAAAATGATAGTTTGAATAATTTTGTAGATGCATTAATGAATTTGGTGAGGACAAATAAGTTTAGGTGATGCTATGAGATTATGGGCCTCTCAACCCCTAGTAGTTAGTTGATAGTGTTAATATTATTTTTTCTCTTACAAGGTGTTCAAGACAAGCAAGTGATTGTTAAGAAAGTTGTTTTAACCTTATGTCTTAATGTCAAGAGTATTAAAATATAAATTTCAAACTATAGAGGTCATTATTGGCTTCTAAAAATTATTTCAAAACATTTTTTAACTAGCTCAAGTGGGTTACAATGATATGGACCTCTTTGTGATCTTCAATTTAAAAGAAGAGAAATTAATTGACTTCTTGATCAAAAGTTATGACCTTCACATGTTAAGTCTCGAACATCAGAAATGTAAGACCATCCATGACACATAAGAGAGTTGTAAGAGGGAATTAAACACATTGAATAAGAAAATTCACCAACTCATGACATGCCATTATGAATATATAAATAATCTTTGAAGGGTTTTAATAAGACAAATTAGAGTGCCCAATTTGGGAGAATAACTATGATAGGCTATAATAGATTCTTATGAAAGGTGTAAGGAATATCCTATATTTATCATGAAGACACTCCTTGGTGTAGGAGCTTATGGTGAACTCCTCAAACACCCCAAGATCACCTGCAAGGCAAAATAACTTCCACAAGAGAGAAATGACAAAAATATCATGGTATCATTAAAGATGCAAGAATGCCAAATTGAATATGGAAAAGTACATATGAAGCCTTGCTTATACAGGCAAGGAGAGAGATAGGATTAGACAAGGTCATGACAAGTGTCTTAATCCTATCGCATGTGACAACTAACTACCTAGTAAATGATGCACAAATAAGATAAGTTCTAGATAAGACTTCTGGAAGAATCTTATATCTTAAGTAAACTTAACATGTGAATGTGTCCCCTAATTACCTAGTGAGTTAATTAACTGGGTACAAGACATTTATTCACACCAACACCCCCTTAAGTGTAACCTAGGAGAGAAGACTATTATGCAAATGATACAAAGATGGGTTTTGGCTATGAGGCCATGGTAGGTACCCATGTAAAAATGCAAAGAAATCTCTCACAATCAAAGAAAAGGAGAAAACCCAGTGGGACAAAACTCCAAAAGAGAGATGAAATACAATAATGCTATCCATCAAAAAATAAGGGGAAAAAACCCCATTCGAGGAAAAATACCCCCCATAAGAGAGACAAATAAGAAGAGGCAATTTAGCACCCCCTCAGTAAAATGATCCATAAAAATCCAATAAATCTCCATCCACATAAAGGATGATAAGAGAGACCATATAACACCCCTATAATGAGATAACTTGTTGCAAAGAAACACTAGAAACACACTGTGAAGTAACACTGAAATCCTTAATTCAACAAGTAAGGAAAGATAGTTCTATTTTCTAGAAACTATATTAGAGTCACTCAAGGACTCAAGTTGGAATCATGATAAAACAACAATAGACCCAATGCCAAGGAACACTGAAAAACTCACAAATTGGCACAACTTTGGAATCTATGAAGTAACAGTTGATTGACAAATGATCTGAAATTGAAATGAAGTGCAGAGAAAATGCAAACCTAATGCAAACAAAAAATAAATAGTGCATGCACTGATGAATTTTCACATCTACCTCCATGATGAAAAATAACCTCAAATCTGTGTAGAGGATGGAATCAACTTTCTGACGATATAAAAGTTTTCAAAAAACAAACATCATATGCTCAAGTTATGAATTTTTGAAAAAAGGGATAAATTGTGCCACCTGACAATGTAGACACGACCCTTCTAATTTGATTTTTGAAAATTTTGTTGGATGTATGCAAAAAATAGTGGATACCTAGATAATATTTTGATGCTATCAACAAAACCCAAAAATCATTTTTGAATCCAAAAACCAGAACATGCGAATTGGTAAAAAAAGTAAACTTCACCTATAAGAAAAATAGTTGTGCTGGGCTATTTGATAGACATTTCTACAAGCTTTACTCAGTATATGCAAAATCTAAAAGATACCTAGATGAGATTTTGACCCTGAGAACAAATCCCATAAATTGTTTTTCTTACAAATGAGTGGAAGCTAGATTTCTGAAGAAAAAATGAAAACAACTTTAATAAAAAATGACTTGCATGAAACCCTTGCAGATCTAACAAAATATGTCAGATTTTGATGAGACGACAGTCGATCTTGACTTTATCTGATGCCCTGGATTCAATGGCAAGGTTCCCTAGACCCCAACTCACACCCAACAAAACTTTCATGCCAAGATTGGTCCCTCAGATCTAGGAAGAAGTCTACAACATTGAAGCTCTTATACCATGTAGGAGTTTATGGTGAACTCCTCAAACACTTCAGGATCACTTGCAAGACAAAATAATTTCCACAAGAGAGAAATGGTAAAAATATCATGCTATCATTTAAGATGTAAGAATGCCAAATTGAATATGGAAAAGTCAATATGAAGCCTTGCTTATATAGGCAAGGAGAGAGATAGGATTAGACAAGATCATGACAAGTGTCTTAATCCTACCACATGTGACAACTAACTAACTACCTAGGAAATGATACAAAGATAAGATAAGTTCTAGATAAGACTTCTAGAAGAATCTTATATTCTAAGTAAACTTAACATGTGAATGTGTCCCCTAATTACCTAGTGAGTGAATTAACTAGGTATAAGACATTTATTCACACCAACACCCCCCCTTAAGTGCAACTTAGGAGAGAAGATTATTATACAAATGATACAAAGATGGGTCCTGGCTACGAGGCCATATGATGTACCCATGTACAAATACAATGCAGAGAAATCTCTCACAACCAAAGAAAAGGAGAAAACCTAGTGGGACAAAACTCCTCCCCAAAAGAGATATGAAATACAATAATGTTCTCCATCAAAAAATAAGAGGACAAACCCCATTCATGGAAAAAGACCCCCCATAAGAGAGACAAAGAAGACAAGACCATTTAGCGCCCCCTCAATGAAATGATCTATCAAAAAAGACCCCCCATAAGAGATACAAAGAAGAAGAGACCATTTAGCACCCCCTCAATGAAATGATCCATCAAAAATCCAATTAATCTCCATCCACACAAAGGATGATAAGAGAGACCATATAACACCCCCGTAATGAGATAACTTGTTGCAAAGAAGCACTAGAAGCACACTATGAAGTAACACTGTAATCCTTAATTCAACAAGGAAAGATAGTTTTGTTTGCTAGAAACCATATTAGAGTCACTCAAGGACTCAAGTTGGAATCAAGATAAAGTAACATCAAACCCGATGCTAAGGAACATTGGAAAACTCACAAATTGGCACAACTCTAGAATCTATGAAGCAACAATTGATTGACAAATGATCTAAAATTGAAATGAAAATACAAACCTAATGCACAAAATAAATAAAAAATAGTGTATGCACTGATGAATGTTCACATCTACCTCCATGATGAAAATAACCTCAAATTTGTGTAGAGGATGAAATCAACAATGATATAAAGTTTTTGAAAAATAGACGTCATATGCTCTTGTTATGAATTTTTGAAAAAAAGGGATAAATTATGCCAGCTGACAATACAAGCATGACCCTTCAGAATTCATTTTTGAAATGTTTTTTGGATGTATGCAAAAGCTAATGGATTCCCAGATAATATTTTGATGCTACCAACAAAACCCAGAAATCATTTTTGAATCCAAAAACCAGTTCATGTGAATTAGTAAAAAAGTAAACTTCACCTATAGAAAAAATAGTTGTGCTAGGCTATTTGACAAATGTTTCTGCAAGCTTTGCTCAATATATGTAAAATCTAAAAGATACCTATATGAGATTCCAACCCTGAGAACAAAACCCAAAAATAATTTTTCTTACAAATGAGTGGAAGTTGGATTTCTGAAGAAAAAATGAAAATAGCTTCAATAAAAAATGACTTGCATCAAACCCTTGCAGATTTGACAAAATATGTCAGATTTTGATGAAACAAAATTCGGTTTTGACTTTCTCTGACGCCCTGGATTCAATGGAAAGGTTCTCAAGACCCCAACTCACACCCAACAAAACTTTCATGCCAAGATTGGTCCCTCATATCTGGGAAGAAGTCTACAACACTGAAGCTCTGATACCATGTAGGAGTTTATGGTGAACTCATCAAACACTTCAGGATCACCTGTAAGACAAAATAACTTCCGCAAGAGAGAAATGGAAAAAATATCATGCTATCATTAAGGATGCAAGAATGCCAAACTGAATATGGTAAAGTACTTATGAAGCCTTGCTTATATAGGCAAGGAGAGAGATAGGATTAGAAAAGATCATGACAAGTGCCTTAATCCTATCGCATGTGTCAACTAACTAACTACCTAAGAAATGATGGAAAAATAAGATAAGTTCTAGATAAGACTTCTCGAAGAATCTTATATCCTAAGTAAACTTAACATGTGAATGTGTCCCCTAATTACTTAGTGAGTGAATTAAATAGGTACGAGACATTTATTCACACCAACACTTAGGATTTTGGTGGTATCATATTATGTTTTGTGTTTTCCCTTTGGTGGTTTTATACATTGGTTTCTATATTTTTGAGGTGCTTAGGACAGAGTGTGGTATCCCCCCCTATGTGTACCACAATTTACAACATTAAATTTTATATGCAAGGTATAAAACAACTTTCCCAACATAGCAGGTCTTCATCAAATTAATCAGACAACATTTTCAAAGTTGGTGAAGAGGTAATAATAATTTTTAGCCATTTGACAGACTATAAAAAATATGTCATGGAGTTTATGGTTAGAAACAACTTTGTAATTTTTTCTTGAAAAAATTGTTAACTTAAAGTGCATTTGGAGGAATATTGAAGTTTATATCTTTACCATTGTCTCTACTATTCTTAAGGTGAACTTGTTTTTCCTCAAATTGAGAGAGATTAGTGTTCAATAATTGGAATAAACTTCAACCCTTTCCTCTCTATAGAAAAATTAAGCAATACAAAACTTAGCCGTCCAAAGGTAAAATGGAATTCCCTTCGAGAATGCTTTCTTAAGTTAAATTTTTATGGTGCTACAAGATGGAATCTTAGTTTGAGAGGAGAAATATCTATGATTAAATATTATTCTACAAAATTTCTTAAAGGAGGTAGTTATTCTTGTAAAAAAAAATATTGAAGCAAAAGAAAAGTATTTATCTTGCTTCAATATTTATCAAAGGTCTTGAAACAAGAAAAAGTGACCTCTAAAGATTTGGGGATAGAAGGGGATTCAAAACTAATCATAGATATAATGGTGGTGAGAGGAAACACCCTTAGTTGGAAATTGGAATGCCTTATGAAAGAGGCTTGCCATTTGATTTCGAGTTTTGGAATATCACTTTCCATAGTTATTCTGAGCAAGCCAACAAAATATTAGAATTCCTAACTAATGAATGAATTGAGAAAAAAGACCTCTTCTACAATAGATAGTGTATATTCAAACACTATGGTAGGGATTATTGAAATTATGGGAGGATGATCACCCCAAAGGATAATTCATTGGCTAAGATATTTCTCCTTGGTTACATGAGGATAAAAAGAGCATATATTATTTTTTCCATTTGTCATATTCATACCAAAATGATGAAATTTTTTTAATGATTAAAATAAGGGCCTTACCTAGCAGTTGTAATTGGGAGAGTGTACTAAATGAATTAAAGTTGTGGTTATTTCAATTAAGGATTATCCTTCTAAAGAAAAAAATCTTAATTTTTTTTCTTAATCTAAAATTTTGTTGTTGGGAAATGGAGAATGCTAGACATATAGAAAAACAAAGTGTAGAAATCATCTCACCTTACAATGGAGTTGTATTGAATCATCGACTAAAACAAATTTCCACATTATTAATGTGGAAATACTAAGGATGGCCAAGGTAGTTTTGGGAAGGGATGGGATTGGAAGCATAATGATAAAAGGAACTAGGGCTTCAATTTCCCGTGATTTCTAGGATATGTTGAGTAGAACGGTCAAAGATAAATAAATTATGGCTTGAATTAATGTTGTTGGATAACGAGGAAGGTGCATCAAAAGAGGGTTTTGTAGCCAAAGATGAACAAAAAGACACTGAAAAGAGTTTGGAGGAGGTGGCAAATTTTTTAAAGTAAAATATTTAATGATTTATAGTCAAGAAAAGTTGGTTGTATTCTATTAATATTTGGCATGACATGCAGATAATTTAAGGGCAGTCCACAAAAAAGGTAGGCTTGTTGTTGCAAGCTTGTATGTCTCACCTTTGTTAATCACAAATACTTTTCTTGGTGTATTTAAGTGACATTCTATAGACCTAGGGGTTCTAAATTTTGGTCATAGATGCAACTAATATGGTGAGGGTGTCTTTGGGAATTATAATTAAGGTTTAAGAATGATCTCTTCTTCCATATTGAAAATTTTGTAAAAAGCTTCTAGTACATGGATCAATATATATTATTTGGATGATAGTTTTAATTGACATAAGAACATTAAGAAATTTAAATGGAGTTTTAACTCTCTCTCTTTCTCTCTCTATATATTGTTCATATCTTGCTTCTCCACTTTGTTTAGTTTTTTGTAATTTTAAAAAGAGAAGGCCTCAATAAAACTCTCATTTTATAAAAAAATGTTTATTAAAAATAAAGCAATTTTTTAATTGATAAATTTTAAATTACTTTTTGACAACTCATCATATCTAGTGCAATAATCAGATACATTTAACTCATAGTTGCATGGTGTAATGTTTAAGTGATCATGAATGTAAGGTACTGAGTATCAAGTTCAAGTCTTCCAACTACTTTTTATAAAATACCATATATTTAAAATGAAGAGTTAAAGCATACAATCAAATCCTTGGAAAAATAGGCAACATAGGGTTACACACCAAAGTTAGACTATTGTTGGGAATAAAGATAATGCATGCCTCCCAAAAGGGAAAAAGCCACAAGTCAAATAAGTCTATAATTTCACAAGAGATACAATTATCAAATTAATAGAACAATATAATAAATAGAAACCAAAACAATTAAGCTACAAGAGAAACATCAACATAAGGAGACATGTATTTCTTATTACGGTTATCTCCCCAACCACTTAACAAATACATACCACTTTCCATGGGTTTGCCCCCATCTAGAGTAGCATTATCTCCATCCTTTGGGTCCTCTTGGGCTTGGTTTTTAAATAAACCTTGGCAAAGAGATAGTGAGCACTAGCTGAGGGTATTTCCCTTGATTAGGAAGGGCTCACCCATGTTGTTGAGAGGAAGTGGAGGTGGAGACCAACCAATTTGGTGACCAAAATGCTAAGGTGGAGGTGGGGTCTAGCTAGAGTTTTGTCTTGTTGGTGGTGATAGAGTTGGAGTGGTGAAACATAGAAAAAGAGAGTGGGCCTAGCTTTAGTGTATAAAACCTAGGGTCAATCCCACCTTTTCTTAGGGTTTCATTAGGATGCAAATCGACAAAGCAAATAGATTGACTTTCAACCGTGAAGGTGAGTCAATCAGACCTAGATTCACATCCTTAGGGCCTTGGAAATGGACCAGAAATGATTTATTATGATTAACCTAATTAGACTATATGACCTAATATGAAAAATGCAAGATCCCGACAAATAATAGACTAAAACAGTAAATTGCAGGCAATCTAGAAAGTGCAGTAGACTATGTACCTATCCTAAAAATTGGTTCTAGTATGCATAAGAGGATTAGGATGCCTAGGGACATATGGCTCTTTGATAAGGTGTCTTTCTTTTCTTTTGGGGTCCTTTGATGATAGATTTGAGCTTCCAATTTCCAGTTGTAGAGTTATTAGAATGCTGCTGGATAATTATACAGGCGAGTTTTTGTGTCTTGACAAGATCTAGGGCTTTGAATGCAAGAATAAACAATTTGTCTTCAAGCTCTCTTCAATCCTTTTCAGACCTAAAATCTGCACATTCGAAGAGAGGGAAAATGTTGGGCTATTTAGGGGATTGCCTCAATCAAACCCCGTGTAAGTGTTTCCACTTCCACAATTGGTTGATGTCAATGATAAAATGATGATCAAAAGGAAGGAATGATGAAATCAAAAAGTGTTGCAACTCACCACCCTTCAATGGCTTCCTTGAAGGGCTGAAGTCATGCACATCACCTCAAGGTCTTGATCTTTCTTTCTTGATTTGCTTGAATGCTTTGGAGACCTACAAAATTGTTAACCTTCACAAAACAATGATAACATGAATACAAATAAACTCACATAAGATTTGACATGATGTTAGGATCTTGAATTGTTGCAATAAAGATTTGAAACACTACTCTTGACTTGCCTGATAGTGGTCTTGATCATAAGTTTTCCAATATAATTTCACTTAATGCTTGCTAGATTTGAAATGAAGCAATAACTAGGTATTCATAGGCATTTCTCTAATTTCACAAGAATTAAATCTTGATAGCCGACATTTGAAATTTGGATTTTGAATGTTAAAATGACCACTTTGACATATTAAAAATTGGTCTTCAACAAAATAGGGGGCATTGGGCATATGGGTCTTGGCCCTATTTTCTAGGACATAATGTATTGGGGGCAAAATATTCATTGGTTGCATTTGTTCAATGCTTGCAATTTCTCGGGAAGGGGTACAAATGGGCTATAGGATGCATAATTTAGGAAATTAGGGACTCAATTAGGCTCAATAATTTAGGGGGAGCAAAACATAGTGTAAAATTGTCAAGGGTGGCAATTTACGATGCTACAAGTGGCAACTCTTCAAATGCTATGTGGGCAATAGTGTGAATAATTTGAATAATTGTGACTCTAATACTGATATAAGGGTCTACTAGCGACACAAGGATATAGTATGGGATAAAAATGAAGGTAGAACCATAACCATAATACAAGAGGCATTCTGCCAATGATCAAGAAGGATTTGCAGATGTTGACGTTCCATTATAACCTTGTTGACTTGAACTTGAATTTATATGAGCAAATTAGAGATCGCCAATGATTTGGAGTAAATAGAAAAATTAGTATCCATAATAGAATTAACAAAAAAATGGTAGAATTTCTATCTTTCTAAATGTAAAAATGATTTTCCAAATTGTAAGCTGTCATAGTTAGAAAAACTCAATAGAAAATTGTAGGGCATTGACTTTAAAAAGTCTTAAACCAAAGCCAAATACAAATTAAGCTAAGTTGGTCAAAAGACCAACTATGCCATACTTTCCCATCATTTACACAAAATTCCTTATAATCCCTCAACTTAGTGAAAGGATTGGAAATGATATGTCAAGATGCCCTTACATTCTTTCATAATTATAGTTTGAAGGAAATCTTCTAGATTTCATAAGGTATACCAAAAATTTATAGGAGTGACATTTTAGTGTTAAGCAAGGTTGCCCATTATCTCCTACAATCTTTGGCCTTTGTATCAACAAACTTGAAGAACGACTAAATCTAAAAGATGGGGATGGTGTTCTTATGGGGGAATATGTTGTCAAGCTTCTCTTATATATACCAATGGTCTTATTTTGATTTCTAGGTCTACCTAAGGGTTATATAAGTATTTGTTTTCCCTTGAGCACTTTTGCTAAGATGTAAGTATGCAAGTTAAAACTAGCAAGACCAAGATCATGATCTTTTCTAATTGAAATAAATAATTGGTTTGAATTTTATTTTGAAGGAAGTGTTCTAAAGGAAGTAACGAAGTATATATACCTTGGGGGATTGATTTCAATAACACATTTAGTTGAGAAACTTACATGAGGAAACGAACTTTGGGAGGGTGGAAAGCGCGTTGTCCCCTTCAAAAATAGATGCAAAGAGGTAGAGTTATGGGTTTGAAAAAATATTCAAACTCTATTTGGGCTACTAGTAATTTTAGTGATGCTTTATAGATGTGAAATATGGGCTAATAACACTTCAGACACCAGACGGTTGCAAATAGCTCATCCAAAAGCACATGATCACAAACAAATTTAAGTTAAAAATGTTGATCCCCTATGAGATTCTTCTAGCTGAAACATGTGTAATTTTCATTGAAGCCATTGTTATGGTGCATCTTTTAATGCATATATAAAAAAGAGTAGATGGAAGCAAATCATTAGCCCAATGTTGTATTTAAAGATGTCTTAAGTGAAAGAAATAAGTTGTGGATGAAACAAAACTGTAGGTGGATGAAAAAATGGCACATTCACTTGAGTGCTTGCCCTAATAATGGTAAAGAAATAAAGACATTTGTTGTAGATAAGTTTTAAAAGTCTATGTAGAAAAAGACATTAGAGAGAAAGAATAAATATTATTTTGAGGAATTTAAATCCACTTTAGACCATCACAAAGGCCTATTTAGAGGCCAATATCCTTTGGAGATCAAATATTCTCATTGTCTAGTTGATGACTTTGATGTGAAGTAGGTAGATGGAAAAAGCCAAAAAAGGTACGAGAAGAAAGAGTTTGCATCTTTTGACACTTTATTTTAGATTATAGAACTTACAAAGATGTTCAAATTAAATATATAAATAATTTAACAACAACTACTTTTCAAAATTTATCAAAAAAACATTGTAAAAATAAGAACATATGTGAACCCATGATAATTTCTATCCTATAACTTAACAATACATATGCGAACCCATGATAATTTCTCTACAAATTCAAACAAATACAACCTATTACTCCCAAAATTCCGAAGGAAGATGTGGAAAGTCTAATTAAGACGCTCAGTCAGAGTAAGTGCTGATTTCCATCGAATTTTTATCGAATTTTTGTAGAAGGGTTGGATACCCACGTCTTCCATCACAGACAAGTAAACTTGATGTATTATGGGGGTTATCTCGTTTTACAGAGGCAACCTTCACAAGGTTCCTGACACTCCCAGGCGATGGCCCATTCCAAAACCTTCCATTTCCCTTCACGACTTCAAAATACTTTTGGAAAAGCGTAGCAGAGCCCTTGAGCGCTTGCATCAAAATGCTCACGATGACGATGATGAAGAAGCCGAGGGCATGGGCGACAATGACTGCACAAAAGAAGAAGACCCTTCTCTTCTTCAAGAAAATAAGCGCAAAAGAGAAACTGCCGAATTAGAGGATCATTCCGAGAGGGCTACAAAGTGCACTAAATTCAATGAAGCGGAGGAGGAGAAAGGGCATGCTGATTTTCCAATGGAATGCGAGCCCCAAATTGTGCCTGAAGATGGGAGGGACGATGCGCCTGAAGTACATCCAAACTTGTCCGACTCTGCCAAATCAAAAAAATCCAATACAGAAGAAGTGGATGTAGACTCCCACAAGCAGGAGCCCTCGGGGCCTGTGTCGGATGACAAGACTATAAAGGATGCTAAGCCCCAAGAGGTATGCCTATTTTTCTGAACATACACAAATTTTTTTTTTCGATTTGAAACTGAGCATGTTTTTGGTATTTTTTCCCTTTCTTAAATCTCCCTTGGAAAATTTGGTATCCGGTTACGGACGCCTTCAAGACCATGTGGACTTAGATTTGGTCATGTCTTTAAGGATTATAATCATGGCTAACCATGGAAGGTACCGCACAATTGTTAGATCGCAACCTTACTCCATTTCCACTGGAGTTATGGACAGCTTTATTGGGTAAAGCCTAAACAGCTGGTGCGTTGTTTGATATTTACCACTTCCCTCCAGATTTTTTCTCAAAATTTTTCAATTCTAAGGTTTGTCTCCAAATCTTCCCCTCAGATTTGATTTGACAGCCGACAGGTGAAAAACGAGCAGCAGAAAGAACATTCTTTAAACCACTGGCCATAGAAAAAGCGCCTAAAATTTTCAAGCAGTGGCTCTATACAAAATTCAGGAAGTCCACTGCATGCGACCATACTATAACAGGATGGTGCCATTTGGCTGCTTATCTAGGTTTGCTGCTTAAATTTTAGCAGTACAGGTGGTCCCAAATAAATTTCTAATTACATATAAAGGATAATTCAGAATCTTCTCCTATAATGGTGGAGCTGCCACTGTTTATGGATTGAAAATAAGCTGTGAAAAAATACAGGGGGCGGAAAGTATGCAGCCACTGTACATGGTTGCACACCTTCTTTTCCTTCAAATTTTACCTCCGAATTTTTCCTTATTAACGCAAATAATTACACATGCCTGCCATTCATTTAATTCATCTTCTACATTTAATTTTTTATTTTCCTTTTAGATAATCTGTGCAATAATTTTTTTGTAGGTGAAGTTATTATTGTTGTGAGTGCTGTTCAGACATGCTTCTTCTTTATTATGGAGACAAATTGTTGATAGGCATATTCTGTTAATGTAGAGTTCTTGGCTGTAAAATATCACACTGTTACATAGGATAGCTTCTTCCTTAGCAGCAAAGTTCGCTACAAAAATTGTTTTTGTATTCATCTTAAAAGCTTCAGATTAGTAAAATGTGCAATTCTCAGTTTAGATCTTAAGATTTTATTGGTTAAGGTTCTTCTCTGCAAAAATAATACATCACCTTTAAAGTTTAGTTGTTGCAACAACCTTTTCACTGCTGATTTTATCACTCTGACTTAATAGTTCGCTGAAAGAAACATTTATTCCCTAAAGTCTCTAGCTGTAAAAATTGCGTAGTGTCATGAAAAATTGTTTCCATAATATCTTTAGGCACAAAAGATAACATGCATCACCCAGGCTTGGCATTTTGAGTCCTTTTGCCATGGAAGATGGAATGTGCTCTCTAAGCTGTAACCCGTCTCTGTGGTTGTACCATCTGTATTTTTTTTGCGGTTGTGCACAAGCCGATTTTGTTTGCTAGTTCTCCACTATGATTGTTGTAAGCTAAATTTATATCTAGCAAGAACATTAAATTTCCAATGCTACTAGGAGTAGATCCTGAAATGCTATTGTTCTAGAGATGCAGGTTGTACAAGTATTGCATGTTTAAAAATAAATTAAATAATAGATCCTAAGCAAATGAAAGAGGAATGTTTTATGAATAGTTTGTTTTTTGAAAAAAATATATGGTAAAAATAGTTGCAATTTTAAACAACTGCTTAAAATAAGTATAAAAATAAAGATGTCATGGGACCACCAGCTCCGCAAAAGACTCCATAAAAAATTGAGCAGTGACTGCTGAACAAAATAAGATAAGCAACTGCATGGGACCTTCCTTTAAGAGCATGAATCATGTTCAAGTACCCCACACCGCGATAATGCACCTAAAATTAGAATAAACACCTACAATTTTTGTGCAGTCACTGCTTAAAAATTCTAGGTGCTTTTTCTCTGGGCATTGGTCTAATGAGTGTTCTTACTGCTGCTCGTTTTTCACCTGCCACATCAAATCTGAAGGGGATATTCGGAGATAAAATCTGAGATTGAAAAATTAAGAGAAAATTCTGGAGGGAAGAGGTAATCTTCAGCCTGGCAGCTAAAAAAAAAAAAACTGTGGCTGCATAATTTCATCTCCTTGTCTCTATCTGCACCTGGATTTCTCCATCCAAAGATTCATCCGCTTCTAATTTTTAGAAGATTCTCACATATACATTGAACTGTTTCAAAAATTCACATTGGACCATCAGTACCTTAAAAAGAGAAGTAGCTCTCCACAATGACCATGCTGTAACAATACCTTCTATTCCCATTGTTCCACAACTCTTTGGACAATCTTTGTGCACCTTTATGAATCACGCCAACTGTTTTCTTTACTCTGCTTGGTAAATGTTTGATGAGGTTATATGTCATTGTAAATGTGGTATTAAGATAAGCTTGGGCCACATTCATAAGATTTAAGGGTGGCCTTGAAATGCACCCTATTAAACTTAGTTCATACATCACTGTGCAACCTCACTGTATGTGCACAGAGTTATAGATTGCCTTATTGTGGTGGGAGGGACTTTAACCTCCATCATACTGCTATATACACTCCAACCGGTTGGACAATCATATTCAAATTATCTCCTTAGAATTTTTGCAAAGATATCACAATATAGCTCCAGTTATAGCATCCCATTGTAATGACTTCTCCTCAATTACTGGCAAGCATAGCTTCAATTAGAGGTTTTACACCCCAAATAATTAGTTTTAATAATTTTCTTTTTGTGTGGTCTGGTTAACTTTTCCAATTAAATAAGATTCAGTTCAATTCAACCAGCTTAACACTTGTGCCTAGTGATTGCAATCATTCAAATTGTCATTTTTCTTGTCAATTGGATGTATCCCATAGTTGTTAGTTCACAACCTTACCACATGGCCACTTCGATTATGGGCTTCCTTTTTGTGAGGGGAGGTATTTCATCCCAGGCCACACTCTTGGAAGTGTACTACTAACCAGCATTATGCAACAACCTCTTGTACAAATATACTCAAATTGCCTAAAAAATTTCATCAAAGTTATAACTGTGTAGCCTAGCCTCAAGAAAAGTTATTATGTTTGCTTTGCACTGATTACTGGCAAACACAGCTTCAGTTAAGGGTTTTATACCCATATTAGTAATTTCAGGAATTTGTCTAAAACATGGGCTTGATAATTCTTAATTGGACAAGAAACATCCAGGACAGCCCTAGAAGGCAGGGAACACTTGTCTGTGGAACACAGATCATAAAATGTATCCAAGTTTATATCCAAGGGTAAATGTAAATGTAGCTACAATTATCGAAATGCACTTGTAAATTATCCTGGTTTCTTTGTTGGATTTCTCAACATGAAATTCTTTTAAAATGCGAACTGTAGCTAATTGTGTGTTGGACTTTGCTATGTGGGTAAAATTTGGTGGAAAATGTGTGTGAATAGGCACATAAGAACCCAGAGGAGATTGCCAACAAATTCAAGAGGAAACATGAGTTGGAGTCGAAGTTGAAGGATTTGACAGAAGAGAAACATCATCTTGTTCAGATGCTCAAGCATGTTGGTCTCACCTTTAACTTGCTTCTCTAATTTTCATGTGCCTTGGCAATTCCTGCAGCTGGTTATACAATAACAAAAATTAATTACCATGGCATTGGTGCTATATGGTTAACATTTTCTAATTTTTAGTTTGTTATATCCAGCTGTAGGATCTTTTCTCACCATGGACAGCTCACAGTAGTTTTTTATTATTTTCTTGCAGATTCTTAGTACTGAAGAAGAAATGAAGAAACGAAGTCAGGTGGCAGTGCAGACATCTGCAATGAATGTGTCCCTTCCTTCTCAAGGAGAAGCTACAGTTGATGTTGGGTCCCACACAAAGCAGGCTGGCCGTAGAGTACGCACAGAACTGAACTGTTATGGTGATCTTGAAGAAGGAGAGCTGGAGGATGCTTGCACCCCAAGCCCACATTCACACAACCTACATGTTAATGGTCCCACAGGCCCTTTAGGTTCTGTACCTGGGCGTCAGCCAAATAGCTTGCAACAACCAAGCCAGGTATGCATTCATTCTCTGTTCAATGAATTCTGATTTACATAATGGATGGTCATTTGAAGACTGGCAATAATTGGGTGCATTTTATGGATGTAGTGAAATGACAAGTCTATAAAGTGTAGGGCAAACAATACATAGTCAAAATGTTAGTTTTACACTCAAAGCAAATTAATTGCTGCCGAAAGAGAAATTAATGTGCTTAGTATGCTGTAGCTGAGTATCAAACTCTTGAAATTTGGCTTCATATTTTTTTGCCATAGTGCCACAATTTGTGGTGCGTCAGATGTCTTACTATTTCATTGTCGTTTCTAGGATTATTGAGGCAATTAGTAGCTCTATCTTTGTGTTTTGATTGACAATTAGTGCCCTGAACGTGTATGCGAATGGTGGTATCATAGCAAGCATAGTTGTTTGAAACTACTAAATTTACAGAAACAAGTCATGCCTGATTTACACAAAAAATTGAACCTTATGTCAGGTGCAGGTAGATGGTAAGGACAGATTTACTTTTAATATAGTTCATGGGGTCAAAACCTAGGGATACAAAAATTGAACAATATATAAGTTAAATAGAAGGAAATCTGCTTGTGAATATGGGGGTCTTATCTGATATTTCATATTACCATTAGTCTGTGTCAATGATATGATGTCTAATTTAGTTTTTGAAAGCTTGGTTGCTATTATAGAACTTACTTTTGTGTTCTCAAGTTACAGTGCAATGAATTGCTTTCCATATCTGCAGTCCAAAATTCTCCCTAAATAGCTCTCATTTGGTATTTTCTTGTGAACTTCAACTATCAATGAATCCTGAGGAACTGAGCAGATCAAATACTGTTTATAGTCATTTACATGCAACATATTTATTTTGAGATTGACATCAACGTTCCTAAGGGTTTTCTTTAGAGTAAATCTTCTCAATGCATAGTTCTTGAAAACCCTATATTTTAGATTATTATACATTCTCAACAAGAGCTGAGATATCTGCCTGACTTAAGTCAAGTCTTTGCTACAGTTTATGTTGATGTTTGTGGAGTTATAGTCACATTAACCAATTATAGCTCCTGTAAGACTGCATACAAAGAGGAGTATGGTCAGAGTTGGTACATTTCACGTATTAACTGTTCACGACAACATAATGTACAAGTACATCTCCACTTCCTTTTTCCTCTCAATATAACAGTAAAACACAAGTGCTGTTGTAAAACTTGTAATAACCTGGACCAAATTTTTAATCCAATTTTTTGAACTTCACAAATTTCGGGGCACAGACATTTTGTCAAACAATTTGCATTTTGTCTTTATAATGTAGAAGCTGTAGATGAATTGGACACCGACTGTTATGATTGTGATGGCTCAAATACCTCAATCAATTTTGGTTGTAAAAAATATAAAACCGATTCCTTGCTTCCATTAATATATTCACAACTAATCAGTAAATATGGAGTATGGTATAAAGCTTGCTGGCATGCAGTCATAAACATTATTATTGTTGGCAGTTTATGTGAATTTCGCATTTCATATTGTATACATAAATGTCATCCATTGAAATATTCTTTCTCGGTAAATTGTAGATTGCTTGTGAACCTTTCAGTTTGATAGATTCTTTTTTTGAATTTTTTCTGATTTATGATTGCATTCAGAATTTACATCAAAGATAACAACTGCATGAAATGAAATGCATGCTATGGAGGTTTGTGTTAAAAATCATTTCAACTGATTTGGATTGCCAAATGCTCAGAATTACATTATGGCTCAAGACATGCTTATTCTAGAATAAAACTACGCCTAGCTACAAAGGGTTCCATTTATCGAGACTTCATACAGTACTTCAGAATTGTAATTCTAGAAACAGTAAGCATAAATATCACAGAACCTGGAGATTGCTGGTCTAGAAACAGAAGACTAGATTGTGCGCCCAGGATTCCTTGCTATCACGACTTCAGATTGAGAGTTCTTCAGATTCTGCAGCTCCTAAATCCACTTCCCAAACTCCACATAAATCACAACTGATGGCTGTTCTGGAATATTCAGACCACATCTCAGCCAACTCAGGTATCGACTCAGCTTCAATGGATACATGTCTTTCCAGAGCAGCTTGGTTATGCCGTCAATCTTCCAAACACCTTCAGCAACTTGACGTGATGCTCATGCACAGTATTTCCAGTACTTTCAAGAGAAAATCAGACCCAGACTGGGGTTTCCATCCCAATCTGTTCAGGGGCTATGTCCTGATGAGAGTTTTCTTCATACACGGCAAGAGAGATAAAATCAGAACCATTTTCCAGCATACCCTCATTCACCAGTTTTAAGCCTTTTATCAAACTGAGTTGCCAATCCTAAATCACCCAAAGATCTGTCGATCATCCTGAAAGAGCTCGAGTCCCCTTTTAGAAAAAAACAGAAATCGTACTTATCACTAATCACACTTATTTTAATAGTAGGGACTTAGGCTTATTTTTAATTTATTCACCACCATGAAGAATCGCCTAGTGATACATTACAATTTGAGTGGCCCCCACCATACTTAAGAAATGAATAATTAAATAAACTCTTGAACTATAGCTTTGACAGTCTCGATTTAGTTATTCTGCATTCCCTTGCAATTTGATATATTTCTAATCATGGGAAATGAAGAATTAGAAAAATTTCTCCAAAGTGACGCTAAGTGAAGAGGGACATTACGGTCCTCCCTTCCCGGGATTGCTGGTCCTCCCTTCCCGGGATTGCTGGTCCTCTAGCAATCTCAAATTGGGGTGTCGAAGAATTTCTTCTCCTTCTCATGTTGCATCCTCAATAGGAAGATCTTTCCATTTGATCAGATATTCTCGAATCATCTTATTCCTCAGCTTTCTTTCTCTCCAATCTGCAATGCCTTCAGGAACTAATACCAAATTTCCTTCTTCATCAAGTGGTGGAAGCTCCGGAGACGCCACAACCTGCTGACCCAATACCTTCTTGAGGCAAGAAACATGGAAGACATTATGAATCTTATTGCCCTCAGGAAGTTCCAACTCATATGCAACTTCACCAATTCTTCTCACCACCCTGTAAGGTCCATAAAAGTGTGGTTTAAGTTTTTCTGCACCACTTTTCTTCAATGAGGATTGTCTATATGGCTGCAAATGCAGAAAAACTAAGTCTCCAACCTCAAATGATCTCTCGACTCTATGCCTATCTGCATATATCTTCTGTTGGTTCTGAGTATGTTGCAAATTATCCTTCAATGCCTTGAGAGTATCTTGATAATTTTGCATTGTCTCCTTGGCCCGTGGAACCCTGCTATCATCAAAGGCCAAATCTACAAATGATAGGGTATCATACCCGTATAAGGCTCTGAAGGGTGACATGCCAATCAACATGTGGTAGGTGGTATTGTAGCAGTACTCACCTGATTGCAACCATCTGATCCAAGCACGCTGCTGTGCTGACACATAATTCTGTAGGTATCCCTCAATCCACTTGTTTACTATCTCTGTTTGACCATCGGTTTGAGGATGGTAACTCGTGCTTGGTGTCAACTCTGTACCTGCCAAACAAAACAACTCTTGCCAAAACATACTTAAGAATCTGCTGTCCTGATCACTGACGATTGTTTTGGGGAGTCCATGCAACCGGAACACCTCTCTTAAAAATAACTCTGCCACCTGAACTGCAGTGTAATCAATAGATATAGCAAAGAAATGGGCATATTTGGTCAATCTATCCACAACTGCATATATGTAGTCTTTCCCCTGGACACATGGCAAACCTGTGATAAAGTCCATGGATATTCCTTCCCACTTCCGCTCAGGTATCGACAATGGCTGTAGAAGTCCTGCAGGGAATGTGTGTTTTGCCTTGTTCTGTTGACAAGATAGGCATTCTCTAACATGCTGCAACACATCATATTTCAAACCCTTCCAGGTGAACCTCTCACGAATCTGACGATAAGTTTTGAAGAACCCTGGATGTCTTGCAGTGCAAATCCTAGGTGCAATAGCACAAGACAGGCCATGGAAAAGGAAGCGGTTGAGGGGGGTGACGATGCAGGTGAAGAGGATGCAGATGAAGAAGATGGAGATGAGGTCAAAGCCTGGGAGAACATTTGGGTGGAGTAAGATGATTTTTCTTTGCCTGCCTATGGTTATTTGCCCTTTGATGGGGAAGGCGTTGAGGATGTTTTTTGTAGATGATCCGGTGGAAGAGGAGGATGGAATTCTCTTGGATAACCTCCTCGATGCCTATCAAGAGGCAAAAAGGCTTGTTGGGGAATCTGTGGTGGAGGTCATTGATGGAGAACAATTTTTCGGGTATGCGTAAAGGGTTTCACCTTCCTTCTTTGGGTTTGTCCTCCAAGTCATTCCACAAAAATATGGTTTTGTCAATGCCCATGTCTTTTGCTTAGGAAGAAATGGGGTTTCAGTTTGAGTTTGTTAAGGATGGTGCTGTTTCATCACCTCTTCTTGTTGTTGCTGTTTTGTCCCCTAGGTTTTCAAAGGAATTCAGTGAGTTGGATGTTTGTGGTGCTTCAAGCCTGCAGATAGGTGTGGGTTGTGATGAGATGGTTGAGAGTTTTGGTGCACTTGTGGTTGTTGTTTCTACTTCAGACTATGATGTGGGTTGCTCTTGTGGCCGTTGCTTCCTCACTTGCTGTTGCTGTCCCTACTTCGACCCCTAGGGTTTTGGAGGATTTTTGTGTGAAGGGTTTTGGAGGATCGTAGTTAGGTTATGATTGTGATGTGATTGATGGGAGGTCCTCTAAGGTTAAGGAGGATGGGCAATTCCAAATTGATATTCTTGATTCTCTTCTTACTGATTCGTCAGATTGGCTTAGGAGCTTGCTTGTTGGGAGATTCTGTGGCAATCGTCCCAATATTGATACTATCAGAAGACGAGTTCTTCGGGTTTGGAAACTCAGAGGCCGGGTTGAGGTAATTGCAATGTTGAATGGTTTTTTTCTTTTTCCTTGTCTAGAGGATTGCTCTAGGATCCTTCTAGATGGGCCCCTAGTTTCTCAACATGAATGACCTTTGTCTTCAAAATTGGTCTCTTGGTTTCAACCCAATGAAAGATACATTCAAGTTTCCTATTTGGGTTCATCTGCTAGGGCTGTCTTTGGAGTATTGGAATGAAAAGATTTTTATGATTATTGCCAATTCTTTTGGGCAATATTGTGATATTGATAAGATCACCAAATTCATGAGGTGTTTGTTATTTGCTAGATTATGTGTGTTTGTGGAGAATAACTAGGTGCTCCCCACTCAAATTACCTTATCTTCAGTGAACCCCGGGGATGCGTCCCCGCCCCTAAGCCCCAACATTCCCAGAACGGAGATGTCCCGAAGATGTGGGGACGACATTCCCAAGTCTCTAACGGCACAACCATTTTGATCCCTCGCCGTCAGAGACGCAAAAACGTCCCGATGTCTCCGAGATGTTGAGGGAGATGCCTGGGCGTCCCTTGAGCGTCTCGGGGACGCCTACGCGTCTCCCGCAGCGACACTTTAAAAAAGAGCATTTAAAAAAAAATTAACACATTTTTTAATTATATTTTTGGTTCCATTCGAACCCTAAGGGCATGTGGGGCCCATCTACACTCTTCCATGCCTTCAAAAAGCCCTCCTAACTTCATTTTTATTCACATTTGCATTTCTACTTGTTTGCTACAGCAAGAAGAAGAAGAGTGAAGAGCTGAGGTAAGAGTGATTGGAGGAGTGAAAGGAGTGATTGCAAGTGAAAGAGGAGTGTCAAGGAGCAAGAAAAAGAAGAGGAGGAAGATTCTTCACCTTGTTGAAGAGATTTTTCAAGAAAAAGGTAGGGTTTTTAACTGATTTTATATTTTATTTTCTGATTTTCATTGTTTTTTCATTTCTTGTTGTTTCATTTTCTAAATTAATTTAGATTTTGTTTTGCAATTTAAAATTTGTTAAAAAATTTAAAATATAGAGTTTTATTTTTTAAATTTTAAAGTAGGGCATAGGCTGAAACTATGTGTTTAATGAATTTTTTTTTCATTTTGTGAAATGCAATGTCAAAATCAGCTCCCACAATCATGAAATGAGTGAGGATGAGATGGAAACTCATTCTCATAGTGCAAGCCAATCAGAATATGAACCTGAACATGAGGATGAGCCCAATGAGGGGGGTGAGCATGGGTCAAATCCGGAAGGGCAAGCTAGTTCCATAGCTAGTGCACCAGTTGCTACTAATTGCCCCTCCCAGCTTTTGTTAGAGTGGGCTAGGGGTCCTTATGATCCCAAATCTCCTCTCAAACAGTTTGCAACAAGAATAACAGCCCCAACGTCATCAGGTGGCGGTATGAGGAAATAGAAATGCAGCATTTGTGGTGATGATTGGTTTGGGAGCATCACCAGAGTTAATGCACACTTCCTCTTTTGGCCAGGAAAAGGTGTGAGAGCATGTGATTTTTTTAAGGACCCTAAAAATCTGAAATACAGAATTGAGTTCAACAAGCTTTGGGGTGTTCCAGATGACGTGGGAATTCCAATGCCTACTACCTTGTCTGGTAGGCAACAGATTCAGGAGCAGCAAATGCAGAGGCAGCCACATATTTCTACTCCTACATCGCATCAGAGAGCAGGAACATTGTCAAGGTCAGCCTCAGGACCTTCATCCACTTATAGTGCTATAGTTGAATCACAATAGGGCAAGGGGAAACGCAAGATGCAAAGTCAGCCTAACCCCATAGCTGATTTGTTTAATGTGCACCTGAGGGATCAGATAGATGATTCCATTGGCAGGTTCTTTTTTGCCAATGGAATCCCATTTCATGTAGCTCGATCTCCTTATTATAAGGAGATGATGTCGATGGTGGCAAAGGGAGGACCATCATATGTGCCACCAAGTGAGCACAAATTGAGGACCATGATCTTGGATAACAACTATGCCAAGATCAATTCATTGATGAAGACGATGAGGGCATGTTGGGAGGAGTTTGGATGCAGCATAGTTATGGATGGATGGACGGACATTAGGCATCGTCCACTCATCAATGTCATAGTTGCATGCTCAGAGGGCCCATTCTTTCTCAGGGCGGTCGATTGTTCAGGGCATCGAAAAGATGTTGATTTTCAGTTTGAGATCCTTCGGGCAGCTATTGAGGAGATTGGGCCACAAAATGTGGTCCAAGTTGTGACAGATGTAGCACATATGTGCAAAGCTGTAGGGAGGCTTGTTGAGGCAGCATACACACATATTTGGTGGACTCCGTGTTGTGTGCATGCCATGAACAATGCACTCAAGGACATGAGGAAGATTGAGTGGATTAGAGGAGTGGTCAGCAATGCAAGAGATGTGTAAATGTATATCTGCAACCACCACACTTCACATGCCATCTTCAGGAGCTTCACGAAGAAGTTCTTGAAACCAGTTGAGACCAAATATGCATCCTATTTCATTCTTTTGGAGAGAATGCTTGAGTTGCAAGAGCCACTGCAACTCATGGTTATGACGCAAGAATGGAATCGGTGGGATGGGGCCAGGACAGAGCAGGGGAAGAGTAGGGGAAGAGGGTGACGGAGATAGTGAAGAGTGATGCATTTTGGAATGATGCAAAATATATTGTCGCCATCATTAAACCAGTTGTCCAAGTCATCAAATATGGGGATGGGGATGCACCTAACCTTGAAGAGGTGTATGAGTGCATTGATTCTATGCTTGGCCAGATGAGGGCAGTTGTGCGAGAGAAGGACCCCACTTTAGCATTCTACAATGTTTACATTCAGCCTATTATTCAGCGCAGATGGGACAGCCTAAACACTCCCTTGCACATGGTTGCTTATGCATTGAATCTGAAGTGGTGCATGCCTAGGCCTAGTAGAGTTACACCGATTCACGAAATTTGCTACTCTTAGGGGTTACAAGGCTGCGGTAAAGGCAGACATAAGAACTATGGCACAAGAGGATCTGATTTTGTGGTGGACTTGTCATGGACCGAAATCACTGACTACCACACTAGCCATTCATTTGCTATCTCAAGTTTCTAGTTCTTCAGCTTCTCAGAGGAACTGGTCTACTTATAGCTTCATCCACTCTCTTAAGAGGAATAGACTTACCTCTAGGAGAGTAGAGAAGCTAGTGGCTGTACGTAGTGCCTTGCGTATCACTGATCGCAGGACACGTGTGTACAAGGAGAGCCCAACAACACGATGGTATGTAGAGCTAAAAGAGCCATCACAGATTGATGAGAACAAGGATGCTTCAGATTTAGGGCTGGTTGGTGTTCCTTCAGCAAATCTTGACCTTGGGGAGTCTAGTGGTTCCAGTGATGAGGAGTTTGCCGACCTCTCGAGGGATGATTAGAGGCCTCCGCCTCCTTCACTACATTTTGTCATTTTGTCATTTTGATTTTGTACTTGTTTTGATATCATGCTACTCATTGTAATCATCTTTATGATCATATATTTAAATTTTTGATATCATATAATAGAAATCTTCCATTTGCCAATTTGACAATTGTTACATTGTAGTATTGAGTATTCTAATTTCTAAATAGTAATTCGATATTGAAAACTTCGATGTTCAAGTATTTACTATTTGCAATTTTGCTATTTTACTTCTTAATAGTCTTATACAGTTATACATCTTTTCATAACTAGCATTTTAAGTACCATATGTATAGTATATAGTATAGACACCCCCCTCCCCCCCGCCGCCCTCTGCCGTCCCCAAATTGAGGCCCCTTTGTCCCCTTGTCTCAGAAACCTGTCCCCCCGTTCCGGCATCCCCCCGTCTCCAACGCCTGTGTAACATAGCTTATCTTCAAAATTTGGAGATTGGGTGCAGCAGATTGAATATGTAGACTCTTTGGTTATTTGCCATTCTTGTGGTAAAGTGGGCCATGCCTCCACTACCTGAGAAATAAGGAACAACACTTTGTTTGGAAGAAAAAGGAAAAAATGTTAGCTTTTGTGGAGGAGTCCATTACATCCTTTGAGGATATTCAAAAAGAAGATAATAAAGGGAAATCCCCTATAGACTGTTCAATGATGGACACCTCTTTCAAAACTTTGGGGTTGGAAGATGGATTTGTCAGTGGTCTTGTGTTTTCTCCTTGTCTCAAGAAAAAAAGATTTGGGGAGAAGGATCCTTGTACTGTGATAAAGAAAAAATCTTTGGAACAATTTTTTAAACCACCCCTGACTTTGGGTTGGTTGGCTGTTTTTTTTCAGGTTTTGTAAGTCTTTGTCTTGTGTAGTCTCTTAGTTGTTCCACTTGGTTGTTCTTTGGTGTCTAGCTGTGCTTCATGCTCTATCCTTCTCTTTGTACAAGGTTTTGGGCCCTTTGAAAACCCTGCTTACCTAATATAAAACAAGGACTATCATGCAGGCTATATTATAGGATTTTCTACCGCAGTCCTAAATTAGCAAACCAAGTGTATGCAAGAAGAGCCTGACGCTTTTAGTTGAAAACTTGAAATGCCATCTTTATTTGGTTTTCGAGTATGGCAGTGATAACTTTATATTAGCCAAGGGGTCTTCTAAATATCTGCCTTGGCAATAAGAGCGAGCTAAAATTGATTTTGTTGAAGCTTTAGGTTATTGAGGATAGGAGAATTTTGTCACTTACAGAATGAAGATGTATAAAACCTCGTTTAGGAGGTGACTAATATCTGCATTTTGGTTTCCTTGATAACCCCTTAACAACATTTGTGGTTTTCTTGTGCACCCACTTGTATTTGTGAAAACAGCCTCCTGGCAGGAGTTTAAAAACAGTATAACGAAAAAAAATGTACTTGGTCAATCTTGTGTGCTATCAGCTTAACACTAGAAATATAGTCCATATGTTATTTCAGCAAAATGTTTTGTACCCTTCTCCAACTAATCAGAAGCTGGAAACAGGCTGAGACATGGTTTGAAACATGTTTGAAGTTATAAATCGTAACAGTTTTCATCCAGAAGCCTTATTATTTAACAGACTTCGGAAACTTGAAATCTCACCTTTTCTGGACTGTTTTAAAGTTTGTGGAGGCCTACCTTCATTTGTGAAGATCAATTCAACATAACCTAGCTAGTCATTCGCTACTTTAAGTTGTATGTTGAAGTAACCTTCTTTTTGGGATTCTGTGATTGATGTAGAAGTTCTGAAATAGTAAAAGCTATGCCTTTCTTAATTGACAAGAAATTGTTTCACAAAAAAATGGAAGAAAATCTCTGAAGGATCATATAATGTAGCAATAATTGAAACCGAGAGGCAAAAGCCATTGCAATCTAAACACCTAACATGAACCAAAACCAAATGCGCCAGGCAATTTGGAGGGTTTATTAATCATAATAATATAAGCACCCCGACAAGTGACATGATAATGATTTGTGGCTATTGGCCCCGGTCAGGAGAGCTGCTAAAGTTTCCCTTTCATAATCATAGTGTATTCAGTCACCGGATGCAAGTGCAAGCTCAGGTTGGGTTCATCCTCTGAGATATTAATGATGTGGGAACAACTTCAGGCTGTGGGTAACGTTTTAGTCTGTAGTAATGTTTTTCCAAGCTACTAGATGAGCATGGTGTTAATACCCCTCATGCTGTTTAAGAGATTAGCTGGATACTTTGGAAAAAAATAATCCTAATAAAAGACAGGACCTGGGAAGAACCAAAGATTTGAGGATCTTTGGGTCACTGCATGTGACTCAAGATAAATGGTAATCCTGATAGTTATTTGAGCAATAAGATGAAGTACAATCTCCCCTTTTATCTAAAGGTTTGTAAGCGCGCTCTTTATATGGGAAGGTACTAGGATTCTACTTGGATATTTAACAGTAAATTTGCTTCCTCATCATACCTATGAATGAATTTAAATTGTGCGCTTCATATTCTAATGACTATTAAGCAAGGTTACATGGGGACGCGTCCCCTACCCCAAAACCCCCCATCCCCGTCCCTTGCCGTCCCGGGGATGGGGGGACGCAAAGGGGACGTCCCTTTGTCATCCCCGAAATAGCAAAATCAAGAGGAAACGCTAGAAACGCCAGGAAACGTTTCCTGTCATTTGGGGACGTCTCCCCGTCCCTAGTACAGATTGGGGACAGCTAGCCGTCCCCAAATCGTACCGGGGACAACTAGCTGTCCCTCGTGGGCAAAAACTGTTAAAAATTTAAAAAACTTTAAAATTTTGATTTTTTTAATCTTTTCCTTTCTTGCGCGGGGCCCATGAACTCTCCAAGTCAATTAAATATTATTTTTTTGGGGACTAATGTTTTATGAAGACAAAACATTAAATTTTGTCTCAACTCTTAAGTCTTAAGTTGTAAATTTTTATTACTCATAGTCATGGGTGAAGGCACGCACGCGAGCAGCTGTGAGGGACATTTTTTGAGCCGACTGTGGGAAGCTCGACCAGGCGACGCATTGGTTTGTTTCTCAGGCAACCAGTTAGCAATAGGGGCAGCGCTGTTTTTTTTTTAAAAAAATTTCTGTGGTGAAGGCGCACATTTGCAGTGACGGGTGAGGGCTTAGGAGTCATAGGCGACCATTGAGGTTGAGGTATGAGGCTATGAGCTTAGTTTTAAGCTTCAATTTTATTTTGTTTTCCAATTTTCATTTTTTCATCAGTAATTTGAATCTCTTTTCAATTTTTTTTTAAAAATAATTTTTTTAAACCCTTGCATTCTAATTTATGTGTTATTCTGAGCATAAAATAAAAAAGTAGCCATAGGGCTTTTTTAATTTTATGCTCAAAATTGCATTCTTTGTTATTATGAGCATAAAATTAAAAAAGCCCTATGGCTACTTTTTAATGTTATGCTCAGAATAAAGAGAATGCAAGGGTTTAAAAATTATTAAGTTTAATAATAATAATACTACTTAAGTTTAATAATACCTTTTTTGGTTTCAATTTTACAAATTTTTCAAGCTTTCAACAAAAAAAAAGCATCCAAAATGAGCAGCAACAACAATAGTAGCAGTGACCATGAGAGTGTCAGTGAGGGTAGTGACGATGAAAACGAAGCTACAGGAATGCCAGTAAACCCTTCTTCTACCTCTGAAAATCCAACCCATGCTTCTTCAGACCATTTTGCATGCCCTATACCCACCCTTCAAAGGTTTGCAAAAGGCCCTTTCAACAAGAAGAAACCATTGCGTCAATTTGCCACAGATGTGACCGCCAACAAGAAGAAAAATTCAGGGGGCAGCAAGAAATGGTTGTGTCATGTTTGTAAAACTAATTACCATGGGAGCTATATTAGGATTAGAGGCCATCTAGTGGGTGACTGTGGAAAGGGTGTTAGAGTTTGTACGGAAATAACATTGGAGCAGCAACTTCTATTTGCAAAGTTGGCTGGAGTAAGTGAGGATCAAATGATTACCATTCAAAATAAAAAAAGGTCATTAGCTGATTTGCAAGCCTCTTCCAATGTATCAGTTGGAAAGAGTTGTGATAGAAGGAAGAGGAAAGCAAGTGAGAAAGCTTCAGTCATGGGGTTAATGAATGTGCAAAAACGTGAGCAAGCAGATGATGCAATAGTCAATTTCTTTTATGCACATGCTCTTCCATTTCATTTGGCAAGGTCAGCTTATTTCAAAACAATGGTGAGAGAAATATTGGCAGTTGGATCCTCTTATGCCCCCCCTGGAGAACATAGATTGCGTACCTCCCTCCTTGACACAATATTCAAAAGCTACCATGATGATGGAGGAGATGAGGCAAACATGGATTAGGACTGGCTGTTCCATTGTCATGGATGGGTGGAGTGATATTCGGCATAGGCCACTTATTAATGTTATTGTTACATGCCTTGCTGGTTCATACTTTCTTCGAGCTATTGATTGTTCTGGGAAGCTTAAGGATGCTGATTTTCAGTTTGGCATTTTGAGGGAGGTCATAGAGGAGGTTGGGCCTTTTAATATTGTGCAGGTTGTGACAGATTCAACTCGTGTTTGTAAGCTAGCTGGTTTGATGATTGAGAGTGCTTACAAACATATTTTCTGGACTCCATGTTGTGTACATGCTTTGAAAGACATTGGCAAAATAGATTGGGTGAAGGCAGCAATTTCAGAGGCTAGAAACATACAAATGTTTGTCTGTAACCATCATACTTCACTTGCACTATTCCAATCTTATTCAAAGAAAGAATTCCTCAAACCAGTTGAGACTAGATATGCTAGCTACTATATTTTGTTGGAGAGGATGTTGGAGGTCCAAGATGCTCTACAAGCCATGGTTGTTTTTGCAGAATGGAAAAGGTGGACTCTATCGAAGACAAGTGAAGGCAAGGAAGTGAGAGATAGAGTACTTAATGAAACTTGGTGGGCCAATATCAAGTAAGAAATCTGAAAATTTAAATTGTTTTTGAATTTGTTACACTTACACTTTGTCTTACTTTAGTCTTTGTATTTTAAAAGTTCTAATTTTTAATTTGTTTTTTTGTAGGTATATTTGCTCTTTCATATCACCAACTGTTGCGGTAATCCGGTATGCAGATACTGACTCTCCTAGCTTGGGAGAGATATATGAGACTTTTGATAGCATGCTTGACCAAATGAAGCAAGCTATTCGTAAAAAGGATCTTGAGATGAGTTTTTATGAGGACCATATTAGGCCTATTGTGACAAAGAGGTGGAACACAATGAATACCCCTCTTCATATGCTTGCCTATGCTCTTAATCCGAAGTGGTATGTACCTAGACCTGGCCGAATGCTTCCTTCTGAGGATGACGAGGTGATAGAGGGGCTTACAACAACCCTTCGTAAAATGTATGCCAACGAGCATGCAACCATTCTTAGAGAGCAGTGGCTTATGTTTTCTGATCTTCAAGGTCCTACATTCAGCAAACCAAAGGCTAGGACGGATAGGGCCACCATTGCACAGAACAACCCCATTGGATGGTGGAAATTCCATGGGAAGGACACACCGGATTTGAAACAACTTGCCATTCATTTGCTCTCACAGATTGCTAGTTCCTTTGTTGCAAAGAGGAATTGGTCCACCTATGGCTTCATCCACTCCATTAAGAGAAACATGCTTACTTCAAAACGAGCTGAGAAATCAATTGCAGTTCACAGTGCCTTGAGACTTCAGGATTGACAGACTACTGAGTATCGATAGACTCCAGCAGCGCAATGGGATGTTGATCCTGAGGATGTTAGGCAAATTGATGAGGAGGAGATGCAACAAGGATTGGTTAGGCTACCATTGGATGATCCACTCTTGCCAGAGGATGATAGCGACTCAGATAGTTCTAAGTCTTTGGATATTCATAGCCCGAATGAGGCTTAATTTCATAGACTGTTGTATTTAATATTTTGATTTTCACGTTTGAACTTTGAGACTTTTGGATACATGTTTGAGACATTTGGATATTGATAAACCATGGTTTTATTGATGTTTTATACTGCTGTGATAAATTTTATAATGCTTTAATGACATTTCTTATGCTGTTATTGTACTACTCTCGTGATTTACTTACATATTGATATTGTTCATTGTTGTTATCAATTATTAATTTATTGAAATATTTATCTCTTTCCCTCTCTCTCTCTCTCTAATATATTAATAAATTTTGAAAAAATCATATATATATATGTATTTTGTATGTCGCCGTCCCCTAAAACTTGCCCCTTAGGAAACGTCCCGGGAACGCATCCCCTGCCGTCCCCCCGTCCCCGTCCCCGACAGGGCGTGGAACATAAGTGTTAAGCTTTAATGCAAATTTAATCTTTTTAATTCAAATGTTCCAATAAATTCTGTTACTTCATGACACTCGTTGTTTTGCAAGACTACAAGGGTTTAATTTAATATCATATGAAGGATGGAACCTACCGCATTAATTTAATTGGTGCCTTGTGTAAACTGGAAATATAATTAATAGACCATTTGAAAATGTAGATTAAATATTTAGCCTTGCATGATGTTTGTTGATCTCATAGTGATGTGCAAGAATGGTACTGAACATTGCAAAATTATTAACAACAGCAAAAATGAATCAAATATTTAGCTTGCATGAAGTTTGTTGAGGTTGTAATGATGTGCAGGGATGGTTTATTGATGTTTTCTTAATGAAACTGACACCATGGGTGTATGCAGTCATCCCAACAGTTGAAGACCAGCTTATCTGCTTCTTGTCATTCTCAACACAATCCAACTTCATCTTCAGGCCTTATGCCAAGCCCCTTGCTGCTTGGAGCACATGGATCACACACACAAAATGTACATATCCCGCCAGTATCAGTTTCTGCAGCTCAGATTGGAGTATCTTCACCATCTCCAGCAACATCAAGTGGCACATCTATCTTTCGGGATACACGCCGGACAAGTCCATCATGGAATCAGAGGTAATATACAATTAATAGGTGCTTACTTTGGGAAGCAATGCTATAAGCTATAACTACATGAATCTGGCTACATGTAGGATGCAGATTGTAACCTGATTTGATTTTTCTTCACAAACCTGAATCAGAAAAAGGAACTGTTTGATTATAAAGAGACTTGTCCAAGGAACATCGTTTTTAATGTAAAGATGAATGGATCATTTGTTGAAATATAATAATTTTAAACAAAATAGCTAAAGATCAATGATTACTGGCATGATAATGATTGCTGCAATTATAACATATAAATATATACTTATTATTTCTGTAATTATATGGTATTTTATATCTGTAGATGTAGATGAGGATGCAGGTGTCTCAAATTTGTGTAGTCGTACTAGATCTAGTTTGGGATATCGTTAGATCGCCGTGCATAAATTTATGCATAGGGTAGCATTTTTGATCTGTCTTTGCATTTGAGAGCAGTTCCCCACAGAAAATTATTGCTGAATGCTAGCACTTAATGCTAAAATGAGATTGAAGGTGGTGAATGATCAACTGGGCCAATTTTTGAGGTCAGCTTTTCATTTGGCCTCGTGGATAATAAGGGCCACGGTCATGCTGTTATAGTTAGTGCACTGTCATGAAAATTCAACAGTGAGGAAAAAGTAATGTGCAGGTTATTGGCGGTAATTGTAGAAACTACCTGATTGCCTCTACCATCTAAACATGATTATCTGCATGTCTGGTAACTTCATTATATAAAAGTTTATGGAGTACATAATCTTGTTCATGAAAAATTAAAGGGCAAGTAAATGTTGCATATATATACCTTTCCCTGTTTAGTCTTTTGCATTCTGTTTTTTGTACAAAAATCTGAGGTATGATACTGTCCAAGAGTTTTATATTTGCTAGGAATCTAAATGTTGCATATATATACCTTTCCCTGTTTAGTCTTTTGCATTCTGTTTTTTGTACAAAAATCTGAGGTAAGATACTGTCCAAGAGTTTTATATTTGCTAGGAATCTAAATGTAAGTGCTTTTTGCCGAATGTCAAGTTTTAACACATTTGCTATATCTGTATTGTGAAGAGTATTTCTTTTCACTGCATGCCTTGGGAAAATTTCATTGAATGCTGGATCATGACATGATAATTTAAATTTTTGCATTTTAAGTTAAATAATGTAGAATTTCTGGAGTGTCTTTTAGTTCCCTCAACATGGTGTGTTCTAGAATTATGCTGGGAAATTTTCAGAACTTCTTTCAGTGGTATTTATGGATAATGGAACTGAGTGGGTATGGTTATGTACATTAACTGAGCTTGTTTCATTGCAGTGTTATTTTGTAATATACACAACCTCAGAGTTTTCATGAAGCTGTGACCTTTTATTGGTTGGTAATGCATTATGAATTAGGTAGTTACCGTATCAGAAAGTTGGATCCAATGTGATAAAATTGATGCTACCAGAGTATGTTATTTTTACTTTTGCAGATTTGTTTTTCATTTGTTCTTTCATCTGCTTCAGACTTTCAACTTGGCCTTAGATACTTATGTGTTAATTGCTTGTTTTGGCTGTAAGATAATTTTTTTAAAAAATTCTTAGTAGGTCTTTTTCTTTATTCAAGTTGTGCTAGATTTGTTCAGGCTTACGCTTTGGTGACATTTTTTTAGAGATTATGGTAAGAATGTACCTTCTTTATTCAAGTTGTGCTAGATTTGGTTGGGCGTACATTTTTGTGACGTTTTTTAGATATTATTGTAAGAGTATGTACCAAGGGTATCATATTAATTAGAAAAATGAATGTCGTACCACCCTACGTGGAGTTTTTGACTGTGGCTTGGACCATGAGTCCAGGGTTATATTTACTGGATTAATGGGCCTTTTGCAACTTTGTGCATAGCAACTCCTACTCATCACAAGCTCAATTCTTTTTGTTTGTGGAATGAACTCTATACTTATAAATTAATGATGCATCTAATGATTATGCAATCATTAATGGGATATTTAATCAAGTGCATAATTTGATAAAATATTGCTCCTAGATCCGACCTTGCTTGTCAAATTTTATTGAAATTCCTGAACCAAATTCCATGGACACAGAAAATTGAAGGGATGGTTTATGATAGCAACTTTTACTTACTCCACACATTGAACTTAATAAAAAGAAGTGGAAGGGATGTTACACATGATGTTGAGTCGTTGATGGCCAAGGAAAATGTCGTATTCATGCCTCATGCATGATTAAGTACTTTAAGTTATACATTTTCCAGCTGGAGTGGCGGTTATTTATCTTTACCAAGAATTCTCTCTTTGCCAATCCTTGGTACACCCATGTGGTGGCTACTAGATCAGTGATGCTGATATGTTTCATTACATATGGAGCTTCACCGTGAGAGCAAACCCAATTCGGTGACCTCTATCTTGAAGCGAAGTCTATGTATCCTAAAGGTGTTGCCCTGTTTAATGGTATTTTCTTTCATTGTCACAAGTAAAGGTAAAAATCTAACATAGCATTCTCATAGGTGATTCTGCAAGATCTTGCAAAAGTTAAGATATTTGTGGGGTCAAGTCTGTAAAGCACTCATCAAGGAGAAGCTGATAGTAAAACACCCAATAATGCCCTTGCTCCCCAAGAGTTTGAAACACTCAACCATTGGTGAGTTCAAGGTTGTCAAGTACTACCGTGGGGATGATTTCTGAAGTGAGAATTCATCAATGATCAGTAATTGGATGTCTTATCCGCTCTTTGTTGTGTTAGGGGCCTAAAAAAGCTCTTCTTACCAACAGGTGGGGAGAGGTTCAATATCATCGGTGTTGTCCATTTTGATTGGGTGCAGTAACTTATGTTTGATTGAAATCAAGCTGGGCCAAGATGGACGTTGATTTCTGGAAGGTTGTGCTGCCCTCGTATATTTGGGTACATATTGCATCTTCAGGTTGTGTTATTTGACATATAGAAGTCAAAAGCGAGGAATTTAAAGGGTTGAATATTATCTGAAAGTAACCTGTGGAAATTTTAAAGTCCAAAATACTTAAAAATAATACAAGGTTAAAAATTTGGACATTAAAACAAAAATGTACACTACCAATAGAAAGGAGGATTTGATGTTCTTTCTTCATTCTGACATTTTTTTGGATGTACCATGGACATGAAGATTTCAAATTTTGAAATATTAATATTTCTAGTACACTATTTATTTTGGTGGTATTTAACATCTTGCATTACTATGATTATGATAGTTACATTGCCCTTCAATCACATCATGGTACTTTATTACCTATCTCTTCTAACACTACCATTGGCCTCTCATATACTTTACTATTATATCAGACATCTATGAGATAGCCTAAGGTATCCACTTAAGATGTTACTATATATTTATATTGATTTCTAATGGACCTTAATATTTGAGTAAGAAAACATTTGCATAAGCTATTGTCACCATTTGTATAAAAAATATTTATCAATTATTAAAGTAACTTAGTCAAGGCACGAGTGTTCAAAGTCTTGCAACTCCCAATGTGAGTCCATATATTTAATAAAACTCATCTTGTTCATGAAAACTCATTTACTTATCTCATCATTTAAATCACAATGGGGCAAGTATCATTGCACTGGATAATTAAAAATGAGGAAATTCGGTGTAAGAGAGATCAGTGATAAGGGGTAACTCATGATGAGACCTTATTACATAATGACCAAGATTCATTACAAATACAAAACCGCATTGTTCTCTGAAGCATTCCCGCAACAAGATTAACCAAAAACAGTACAATGATAAAAACCACCATGACACAACATAGGGCACTAACATTGCCACTTACAACTATCAAAAGGCTTGCACAATGATTGCACGACCATCATTACCAATCTACAATACGAATTCCACAAATTTCATGATAGTTAAAATATGAAGAAATATATTTTATCACTATTCTCAACCAAAAAATCACATCGCACACCACACCCACAAGTGTTTAAAATAACCAATACAAAAATCATTCTTAAAATGGGTAAAATTTTGAGAAAAATCATTTATTAAGTTCATATATCTTCAATCAACTAGTAATCATCTATCCATAATGGGGAGACACCCATCCATATAGGATATGCATGCATCCAAAATGGGATAGACATATGTTAGTGTGAGGTAGGTATAATGCTCTAGCTACAGACTTAGACTAGCATAACATCTATTGCCACGAGTCTCTTTTGAATGATTACACATCCCTAATGGAAGTGCATTAAGGTTGATGTCATTCAACTATATACATATATGTGTGTGTGGATGTAAATCATAACTAAGCTAAACATGATTGTAATAAGCAATTTAAAACAATGTAATTAGCTAAATCAAGTTACATTTCCAATGAAATTCTTGCAAAGTTAAACAAAGAAGTCATTAAAACTTGTAATAAAGCTCAAATTGCACAAAGAATCCTAATTAAATTCAGCAAATTTCATCCCATTGGGGGATTGGTGCTGCATCGGATGTGGAATTCAACCCTTTCCCAATCCCATTTTGTTGAAATAGGCTTGGATGATGTTGAAGCAAATGCTCTCAAATGGATGCGATAAAACCCAATTGCCCTCAAAGATAGTGATAGCAATTGGAGTGCAAATGTGTGTGAGTTTCAACAACATGACTTTTCTATTAAAAGATGGATCCATTTGTCTTCAAATAGTGACCTATTTATAGGAGAACAAATGAGAAATGAAGGGTTAAGATTAAAAAAGTTAATCAATGGTAAAAAATGGAGGAAAGATGAAACATGGATCATGGATTCTCATCAATAGATGAAAATCAATGATTACATGGATGAAGGAAAAAATCAAGGGTTCATATTCTTTCAAACAAACACACATTCAAAACTTGCACAAGAAGTCTTGTAAATTAAATTGCACAGTCTTGTAGGTTTGTTACGAGGGAGAATATTCTTTTTTTGAAATGAGTGAAGAGAATATTCTTTGGAACATTCTCATGGGTGAGGAAAATTAGATATTTAGCAAAATAAAACAAAGTTTTAATGTGCAAAAGGGGAAAGAATATTTCATGGGAATATTCTCTTTTGAAGGAATGTGCAAAAGAGGAATATTCCCTTGCATGTGGGGGGATTAGATTTATTAGTAATTTGATAATTAAATAAAGTTTTAATTATGCAAATTAGGGGAATTAAATGATATTCATTAAATAAATGATTTAATGAAAAAGGGGAAAGTGTTATGATATTTAATTAAATAACTTAGGGTTATTTAATTAAATAAAAGGACTTGGGGATTTAAATTAAATAACTTGATGCATTTAATTTAATAAGACAAAATGTTAGCATGAAAGGGGGTGAATTAACTTAATTAGGTCAATTAGATTAATAGATGAAAATGATGCAATTAATTAAATAGTTAGGTAGATTTAATCAATTAAGCGAAAAGATGACGGCTTTTAAGATGAAATGATGTTAGTTAGCCAATGTGATCCATCGAGACATTTTTAAGTGTCTACAATATATAACCCTTGTTAAAGAGGATTGACCCTTTTTGTAACAACCCTAAATTTGTGATCTTGAACTTTCACGAATGTCGACGGTTTTGACATGCGAGAGCCAACGACTCTTTTCCCTTGTTAATGGCAATGGCACGCGAGTCTTGGGTGCAAGACTGGTGCCACAAACTGCTAGTTTGGTCTGCGAGGGCCCTCCCATTGGGGGCTCTTTCAACATGCTTCCTGACGGGGTCTCGATGGCATGTGCGCGCGAGAAGGATCCTGGATGTTTTGGGCAGTCTGTAGATTCCGTGTCTCATGAGGTCATGACCTCTCTGGCTGTGATGGGGTTTGAGTTTGTTGTGGTTTGCGGGCTCTTGGCTGGGAGTGATGGTGGGGCTTCTTTTCTGACTGAAATTGCGTTTGCGGGCTCTATTCCTGGTGTTGCATCATAGATGGATGTCCCACCTCTTATTCTTGTTGCTGGGGTTCTTCGGGTCGGGTGAAGTCCTTCTCTAAGGCTGCTAAGGTGGGTGCTCGACCCCCTGCTCAGGCTCGTCGGCCTTTGGCCTTTGCCCGTGACTCCCTTGTTGTGGTATGTGGTTTAGAGGTCATTGAAAACGAGGAATATTATTTGAAGCAGGGCGTGGTCTGCAGGTTTAATGGCCTGTGGCCCTCCCTCCCTGATCTGCATGATTGGGTGTTGGTCTCTTGGAAGCCATTGGTTGCTAGGGAGATTGAGCTCTACCCTAGCGCTAGAGTTTTCTTTATTGCTACCTTTGCCTCCCCCACAGAGCAAAACAATGTGTTGGATAGGGGGTGGATGTGGGGTATTCATTATCTGTCCATCAGGCCTTGGTCTCGTTCTTTCAACCCCTTTACGGAGCTGTTGAACACCAGACCTGTTTGGGTCTGACTGTCGAATCTTTCTCTCCAGTTTTGGGAGGAATCATGTTATGAAGTTATTGGCAACACCATTGGACGCTTCTTAATGGTGAACTCTACGACTAGGGAGCTTGGGCATACTACGGTAGCTCGGTTGTTAGTTGATTTGGACATCTCCAAACCTCTCCATGGTGATGTAGTCTTGTTGGTGGAGGACAAACCTTGGAAGGAACTCTTGGACTATGAGGGCCTCCCCTTTCGGTGTAGGAGATTCTTTTCGGTGGGTCATTTGGCTTCTGCTTGCCCTCATGCCCGCCGTAAGGGTGCTGCGACTTGGTGGAAGGATGCTCTCTCGGACCACCTCACGGTGGGTTCTCCTCCTTCGGGAGTTTCTTATGCAGAGGTTGACCCTATTGTGCCTTCTCAAGAAAATGTTTCTGCTCCTCTTCCAGATATCCCTACCATGGAGCCACAGTTGGCTCGTTCTGCTGACGCTGTGTTGACTATGCCTACTCGAACTTCGTTAAATGCCTCTGCTGGTCCTTTGACAATTCCTGTCTCCTCCCCTGCGCTGTCGTCTCCCTCGCTGAGTGGTGGCTCTTTGCCCTTGGTGGCTTTTGTGGATCTGCTTCTCTCACCTTGTTCGGTGGATTTGGAGACTAAGTCTTCTTGGTCTTTGGTGCTGCGGAAGAAGAAGGGACTCCCTTGATCTGTCGCTTCTTCGCGACCTAGGGTTAAGGGTGTTAGTTTAGTCCCCTTAGATTCTGGAATTTTGTCCTAGTCTGTGGTTTGACGGCTGTCTGTCAACTGTTTCTGTGTTTGGTCTGTCATCCCCCAGTTCATTCCTGGTTTGAACTAGCTCTTTTTTGGCCCTTTGGACTCTTTATGTAAAAGGTACAACACCCTGTAAATGCTGCTTACCTTATAAAAAACAACCCTAAATTTGTTTTCAAAATTTTATCCATTTTGTTATCGTTAAACTTTAATCATTTATTGAGTTCATATATCTTCATTCAACTATATACTCAAGTAATCATCTATCCATAATGGGTAAACACCCATCCATATAGGATAGACATGCATCCAGAATGGGATAGACATATGTTAGTGTGAGACAGGTATAATGCTCTAGCTAGAGACTTAGACTAGCATAACATCCATTGCCATGAGTCTCTCTTGAATGATTAAACTTTTCTAATCGAAGTGCATTGAGGTTGATGTTTTTCAAGTATATATATAAGGCTTGAGTCCTACCTCAAAATTTGGCTTAAAGCCTTGGGAGTCAAGCAAATCCATCAATTGGATTCTTTTGAGCATACAATGAATTTATTTTATCTTTAAATTTAGTTTGAGATTTAGCATGGATTCTTAAGTTTTAAGTGTGTTAGTATATCCAATTTTTTGGATCCTAACCCAACCTTGAAAACTTGAATACTAGGAACATTCTTCATTACCTAGACTGCCTACATACCCATATATGTAGTTCTATTTTCTACTCCACATTTAATGTGAATTGTTAAAAGTGGACACACAACCTTTTCTAGGATCTCTTCCCCTCAAATAGTTCCTTAGCGATTGCTACCCATGAAGGGAAGCATTAGCTCATTAAGTACTTAGTCACATTGACTAAGACTTGTTTTCTATTAATCTCTAATCCTATTCCTTATTAAGCACTTAGTCACTTCGACTAAAGTTCATAATATTTTCCTAACTAGAGTAACGGGACTCACCAGGACTCGGCAAGTCCCGAGTTGAGCACCCTTGGCTGCGTCCTGGGAGCCCGGACGCGGACGCGACCGTATCTTGGCCGGACTCGTTGGATGTGTCGGACGTGCCGCTTCCAGGCGAGTCCCGAGCCCTGGACATGGCTAGCGGCAACAAAGGCCAAAAATGCCAAAAAACATTAAAAAGTTTACTTTTTACTTCTTCTTTTTTAACTTATATTATCTCCCCAACCCTAAAAGCAACCTCATTTCATTCATTTGGCAAAATAGGAGGAGAAGAGAGAGCTGTGAAGAAAAAAAGAGAGATCATTGTAGGGCAACCAATAAGCTGTTGAAGAGAAATCCAGGGTGTTAAATCATTTGGGAAGCTTCATACCAGCAAGGAGGTGCATTGAAAGCTCATTACCAACAATTGGGATGAGTTTGCATTGCATTCCAAGCTAGATTTAAGAGGTAAGTTTGATTTTATTTGTTTTTTTGTGTTTTTCTTAACAAATAATTCATTTTAATTTGTAAAATCATTATTTTTTTGAGTTTGCATTTTTTTTTACAAACTCTACTTGCAACTTAAATAATTTAAAAAACCCTATTTGTTATTGCAACCACTTTCATTTGCAAATCAAACCATATTTTCACAATGTCTCAAACCCCAGGCTAAAATATTTCCCGGAATGAAAAAAGGAGAGACAAAATGTAAATATTGCAAAACAATATATCATGGAGGCATAAATAGATTGAAATATCATATTGCACACATACCCTCCATGATGTAGTGGGCTGCACTGTAGCACCTCCTAAGGCTGTTCGTGAAGTGCAAGTGCAATTAGAAACATTTGAAATGCAAAGAGAAATGCAAAAGAGGCAGAGGCAGAAGCAAGAGTTGGCGAGTGTTGGATAGGGACTTGGTGTTGTTGGAGATTCTTCTTCCATGCCTCCATACCGTCCTAGTGCTAGTGCTTGTGCTACTGCACCAACTATGCGTACTACTACTAGTACTACTACTCCTGTTGTTGGCATTGCTACTGTTAGTGGTAGTGGGAGTGTTAGCATTGGCCTTAGAGTTCGTAAATCTAGGGTAGACTCATATTTTGTACCATGCATTACTCCTAGTTCCCAACCGTCGCTTGAAAGCATAAGTTGGAACAAGGATGCACACGATGCAACCAAGAAAACAATTGCAAACTTTTGGTACCATTGCACCATTCCCTTCCATGTAGCCAGGTAATTCTTTTTCATTTGTTTTAAAATTTATATTTAAATTTTAGAATCTAGATTCTAGATGTATCTCATTATCGAATTCAAATTTAAAGTTAAAAACTTAAAAGTTAGAACTTTTCATTTTACAATACTTATCTAAGTAACTTATTAATTTATTTGACATGTTTTAGGTCTCCTTTTTGGCAAAACATGGTCGATGCCATAACCATTTGTGGGGCGAGGTTCAAAGCCCCTACTGAAGATGAATTAAAGGGCCCACTTTTGACTCAAAAGGTGACTGATGTAAAATCACAATTAGAGGAGCAACGCTTGCAGTGGAGGAGGTTGGGTTGCACCACCATGACTGATGGTTGGACTGATAGGAGAAATAAGACGTTGCTTAATTTTGTAGTTTCCTTCGGAGGTAATTGTACTTCCCTCAATGCATTGATTAATTTGAAGTTTGAATTTGATTTAGCGATTAATAATTTAATATCCTTGATTTATGTTTTTTAATTTATTGAATAATTGGTTTTTCTTATTTTTTTAGGCGACACCGTCTTCATCAAGTCTATCGATGCTTCCGCCCAATTCAAAAATGCCACATACCTTTGTGAGGCTATAGAGGAGGTGATAGCTGAGGTGGGCGAAGAGAATGTAGTTCAAGTGGTGACAGATAATGCACCAAATTATGTTGCTGCTGGTAAATTATTGATGGAGAGACACCCTACTATATTATGGACTCCATGTGCCGCCCATTACATTGACCTCATGTTGGAGGATCTTGGCAAGCTCCCATAGATCAAAACATGTGTGGATTCCACAAAAAACATTTGCAAATTTGTATACAATCACACATGGTTGCTTAACCTTATGAGACAATACACGGGGTTGAGGGAGTTGGCTCGTCCTGACATCACTATGTTTGCAACAAATTTTATCACATTGCAATCCTTGATTCGGTCAAAGGCAACTTTGAGGCGCATGTTTGTTGGTGAGGAGTGGTCTTCCTCATCCTATGCTACAAACACTGCAAGGATTGCTGTGGCTGATTGCATTTTTGATGAGCCAGGGTTTTGGACACTAACGAAGGAGATTTTGAAGGTAAAATTTAATTCTTCATTATGTTTTAATTTTTATTCATATTTTACTTTTATTTGTTTATTTTCGTTCACACTTACTTAAGTTAATGTTTCACAATGTTTGCACTTTGCAGTTTACCGAACCCTTGATAGTTCTCCTACGAGTTGTTGATGGAGAGAAGCCCGCAATGGGCTACATATATGAGGGCATGGATAGGGCCAAAAAGGCCATTAGATGCATCTATGGTGGAGTTGAAAAGAAGTATCGTCCCATTTGGGAGATCATTGATAGGAGATGGCAACACCAACTTCATAGGCCCATCCATGCAGCTGCATGCTTCCTAAATCTGGCCTTCTAATTCAGACGTGATTTTCGTGCAGATAGAGAGATTCTTAGTGGGCTCTACTCGACGATAGAGTGGATGTTGCCTGTTGTTACTACACAGATAGTGCACGAGATAGATGCCTTCACTAAGGCACAAGGAGACTTCTTTGCACGTCATTTATGCAAAGAGAGTAGGACGACATTACTGCCAGATAAATATATATTTAAGAGCATAATTTTCATCTTTTTATATTATAATTTATTATTAAATATTGAACTTGAACTTGAAATGAGATTGATTTTGTTTTTTTTTCTCATCTCAGATAGTTGGTGGAAGATGTTTGGTTCTGATACACTAAACCTTCAAAATGTTGCCATTCGTATATTGAGCCAGCCAAGCAATTCATCTGGTTGTGAACACAACTGGAGTATGTTTGAGGACATACATTCCAAGAAGCGCAATAGACTGTCAGTGGAGAGGATGAATGATTTGGTATATGTTCATTATAACCTTCGGCTCAAATACAAGAAGCTTTTTGACCACGATAACACCCTGATCAGGCTAGAGGAGGTTGACCCACAGTGTGAGTGGATCACTGAGGCTACAAATGCAGTCTTTAGTGACGAGGACCTTTATTGGGTTGACCAAGCAGAGAGAGAGGCTAAAGTTGTAGCCATGGCTAAGGAGGAGGCTAGAGCACGAGGAGACAACTATTGTTGGTGAGAGTGGCATGTAGAGTCGGACATAGGCAGAGACTATGGTTGCAGCTGCTACATCATCGAGGACCCTTAGAAGCCTTTGTAGGAAGGATGTTGGCTCCACTAAGCCATAGACTTGTGGCTATTTTTTTGATATTTCATATTGATATGGAACATTTGATGTCATGGATTTCATATTCCATGAGTTTTGTATACATTTGACTATATTTATATATCTAAGTATGCTATTTCCTTCAGTAGCTCGATTATAATTTGTGTTGTATATTTCTGTATGTGATCAAATTTGCTTCTATTTAATGATGTTATTGCATCTTTAAGGTTTATTCAATAAAAGGGTGTTTGAAACAAGTTTTAAATCCTTAAAAATCTCTAAATTTCTAGGGTTTTTTCAACTTTTTTTTAATTTTTGCCAAGTCTAAGTCCCCCAAGTCGAGTCACCCTAGCCGAGTCCGAGTCTCGTTACTATGTTCCTAACTATCAAACATACTTCCCTTTTGTCTCAATAAAAAATATACAACTAATAATTTATTTATCTTTATTAATATTATACTAAGGTTAGTTACTCAAGGAAGGTTTCCCATTTTTCAAATTTAATATCAATTTAATATCACGATGATTCCTTTTTAGTACTTGACGATTTATAGGTATGATGCCACATGCCATTGTTACATCTATGTTAGGCAATAGATGTAGTTCAAAGCATGATGGCATTAACTATAAGCGTGAACTGAAGACATCATTAATACCAAACAATGCAAATGGTTTTGGTTTTAATCTTGTTTAATGTCTACTAACTACAAATAAATGTAAATACTACGTAATGAAAAAATAAATTGCACTAATTTAAAAAATATAAAAAAATATTTAAATTTAATACATATATAACACAAGCAAAAATTATTTAAGTACAAACAAAATATTCTATTTAAAAAACAAAATTAACTGAATCAACTAATTTATAATAAAAAAACACTTTAAATTAATCAAATAAATCTTCTATTCTATATAAAATTACAAAATTAAATACATCAATGTAAAGTTAAAAGAATCAAATAAAACAAATCCATTGGAATTATTGACTTAAGACAATAGTTTAAATTAAATTTAATTATATAATTTAAATTAATTTATTTTTAATATTGTTTTAATAAAAATTGGTATAGGGTTACCTAGGAACCACAAGTAATTTTATTTGATGAATGGTTCATAAGGCATAACACTTGGTGAAGGTTTTGCAAATAGGGTAGCAAGTTAAGTGGGCTTAATCTTGGGGAAAACTCCGTGGTTAAATGCGCTTTGGAGCACTATTGGGATGGGTGACTTCCCGGGACGGACCAATGCTTCACCTCTATGAGCATCACCTAGATGCAATGAGTGCTAAGTGGACCATTCATTATCATGAGAGATGGGTTCTTGTGAACCGCTACTCATGAATCATGGATCAATGAGTTTGACTCGAAAACTACACGGTTGAATCCTAATAGCAATATCATAATTTGACACGCTGTGGAAGAAACCTCCTACTTAACAATTGATGAGCTATCAACATGAAAGAAAAAAATTAACTGCTTACAAATCGCATTTCCTAACAGGTCACAACCATTTCTATTATAAGTTCAAACCCTAAAATATTGGGGCTAAGGCACAACCTCTCAGGGAGAACTTCTTGAAGCTTCTTTGCGATCTCCTCAACTCCAACCTGCAGACAAATTTTTTGCCATTTTATGGCATGGATGCTCCATGACACTCGTACAGTGTACCTCGCCTTGCTCCAAAGCGTCATCCACATTGTCAGGCAAAAGGCACAAACTTGTTGCAGTGGAGAGAATGGCCGCACTGGACAATGACTGAGCAACTTCAAATGTATTGTAGCGACTGCGAGTGTACCCTAGATCCAATGCCTCTTGAAAATAGGGCAAATATAGCATTCATTGTTATGACAACTCATTTCATTGAACTATTTACATCTTAATATAATTACTTTGCTCGAATCTCAACTGACAGCAGTCCTTCTAGCCGTCATTCATTCCAATTTGTGAGAGATATTTTTTAATTTTCTATGTTTTATATTCTAACCTTTAAAATCTTGTTCTTAAATATTTTATTTTGTTTTGATTATTTTGTATTTTATATTGTATAAAATAAAATAAAAATAAAATATATAAAATGAAGAAATTCGGCTAAGGCCTTTTGGCTTGTGTAAGGACCCTTTACACATGTGGCTGCTTAAAACATGTATATGTAAATTATATATGATTTGAAATCCAAGCTATGCTCTTTTCTTTTTTTTAAAGAATAGATCTAAAGGTATAGTTTATTGAAAAGAAAATACAATTTAATTTTATTCACAATTAATTTTTTTAAAAACTAAAATCAATCGTTAATCAATTTTTTTTCTTAATTTACGTAGAAGAGGGGGACCAACCACACTAAGGCTTCAAGTCACAGAGAGCCGAGAGTGGAGGGCTGCCCTAATCTACCTCAAGTTGGATAAGAGCTTTTAGATCAAGGATAGAGAATGAGGAGCACTCTCAAGTGCTACTGTCACTCTACTAATCCGAGAGGTTTGATGAGGCTAAACGAACTGGTTTTTGGAACCCAAACCGTACCTTAGAAAACTCTCTACTTGAGGACAACAACACGGGTCAAGGACGACAACGCGACACGCTAGCGTCTCTCTAGGGCATTGGTGTTCGTACGGCCAGAAAGTGCAAAAATACAAAATGAAGTACAAAAACCTACTAATGGTCTAGGAAGTGAAGTGTAAAGTACTAAACAAAATGATAAATAACAAAATGAACGAAATAACTAGAAATACAATAAAGGAGATGATGAAAACAAAGGTGGTAAAGATTAACTCACTACGAGTCTAGTTCGCAACAAGCTCCACACGTAAGTATACCTACACATAGCCAAGAGAAACTAAAATCAACATTGATGAACAACTCTTCTAACTCACTCCACTCATTTGTCTCCATAAATGCTTTGATTATTTACTTGAAGGAAGCAATGCCATTGTTAATTATTCAAGTTTTGAAAAAATTGCTCAAGACAACAATGGATACTCTAATCTACCTTATTTAAAATCAATGCCAAATGGCCTTTCTGGGTCTAATCTCGAAGAAATGTCTGCAAAGTGTCTTCAAAGCCCATCATAACCTTATCCTATTTTCTATTCAATGGGTTTTGGTGATTAAATTTTGTGAGCAAATCATAGATATATCATCAATGTTTGTTGCTTTTCTCCTAGATAAAGAGATAATTTTTGGGTAATTTGAATGAAATCTTGGAGGTGGAAAGGTATGGCAATGGGGTTCCAATGCCCTCAAACTTCAATAGACTCTCAATGCATGGGGACATGGTTGAATGGTACCCTTTTGTGTTCTCTACTAGTGTGAAATCAATTTTGAAGAGATGTCCAAAGGCTTCCAAGGGAGCTAATTTCTTGAAGAAGATATTGGGCATTGTTGAGTTGGAAGGCTTTGAATGGATGGAAAAATTCATTCAAGATTGCTCTGAAGTGTCCCTTGTGGTACCACTATGATTTTCTAAGTCTCTTCTAGTCTATGGTTCTAAGTTTTTCTAGTTTGTTGTTTATAGAATTATGCCATAGTAATAAAGAATAGATAAATATTTTATAATACTGCTAGAATTTACATATTAGCAATTGTAAAGGCTTAATATTTTTTGCAATTGAAAAAAATAAAAAATAATGTAAATGTTATTTTTGATTAATAGAATGGGAGCAATCCCCTTGGTTGTAGTTTAACGAGAAAAAAATTAAAATTTAGAAAGTTTCCAAAGTACTAGAAGGAAGGGGTCATGACATAATCCCTCGTTAAATTATGCATCATTCTGATGCATCAAAACAATATCCAAACCAAATAATTAAAGTATTCAATATATCATAGTTTTCAAAAAATAAATGAGGGTATATAAATGTTGCATCTTAATTCAGTCTTCCTTGTGGCATTTTCTATACCATACTAATCCCATTGAAATTTACATTGATCCAATATCTTGTTGTGTAATTTGTTCTAGCACCTCTCCAAAATTTTGCAAGAGTATATTGTTATCATTCCTGGATCTTGGACATATAAGCATGCTAATTCAAAACATTGTTACTATTTGGTATATACTTCTTAGTGAGTAACACATGAAATACATCATGGATTTGAGTAAAACTTGGAGGTAAAGCTAGTTAATGAGCCACTCGATTTATTATCTTTAAGATTTCAATGGGTCCAACATAGTGGGGTGCTAACTTGGCCTTCTTTATTTTAGGAAAATAATATGAGTTGATCAAACCATTTTCTACACAACCCCATGAGAGAAAATTATGCATACGAGCTTATAGAATAACCATATACAAAGATCAAAGACATACCACAAGATAACACAAGATATTCCATGAGAATACACTCAAGAGGGAAAATACCAAACCTCCAAAAACATTCACACTTAATGTATTATTCAACAAAGAAAACATTATAATACACTTACAATGTCTCCATGAATACTTCTAATCACATATGCACTCTTTAGAAGAGAGATTAATACTATGACAAACAAGTCAATAACCTTCAGCCAACCAACCAACCTTAACGACTAAACATGTGCTTGATTTGATAGAATCAAGCTCACACAAAACAACCAAGTGGTAAGGTAAAACCATGTGCCTCAAAATCATGAGTACATAAAACCATTGACCACACATTTACTTTTCGGTACTAATTTTTCTAGTATTAAATATTTCCCATGTGTAACCCACACATAACATATCTAAATAATGTTACATACAAATTTACAAGTAGACTCAAATAAAAATTTAATGTGACTAAACACATCACCTAAAGATGGACCACAGATAAATATTTATTTTACATATAAATAATTAATTTCTTGTGCATGTTGTACAACACCCTATTCCTAACATTCTCCCACTTGTTGTATACATTACATAAGGGTCAATCGATAAAATGCATCATCATAGCCATTGATGAAACTACATGAATCTCCAACATGCTCTCGTTCTCCATCGAGATACTTACAATAAAATTCAATATATCTACTATACCAAGCAATAAGTCCTCTCATCCTCCAACATGCCACCTATAGAAAAAAAGAAAAAGACAAGGTGAAGATGCATTAATACAAAGAACATAAGCATCAAATCCAAGTGATCACAAAGGCTCCAAGATATTGTCAAATGAAAGAAAAACTCACATGATTGGAAATATCAACCATAAAAAATGCTAATCCATCCAATCATTCATACCTCAAAGGTATACAAACATCATTACAAATCATGCCAATAACATATCCAACCCATAAATTGCAATCACAAGCTCCCTATATAAAACATGTCCATGAAGAACATACTCATCTAGTAACTCTCACTACTTGGGTAATGTTAAATTTAAAAATAGATCAAGGCATACCAATTCCACCAATCAACACTCATACCAAGGTGTGGCTAATACTCAAACCAAAATCGTTGTATATTCTCTCACAACATGCCACAATAAATCTCCCAAGTCCACCACATTAAACCATTTGAATACAAACCTCTAGGAAGTAGCCATAGAACAAAGTGAGAAAACTTGTAAATCACATCCCATAACATGTTCTTCTACCAACACCTCAAAGTGCTAAGTCGTTTCAAGTAAGATCTCCTTCACAAACCCAAATGAAAAGTCTCAACAACACCCAATTGTCTAATCTCATAGATCAAATAAAACACGTGTATCTATGGATGCAAGCTTCTCTAAGCAAGTAATATCAAAATATCCTCATCAATAGATGGAATAATAAATAAAATCATATGCACAAAGAGATAAGCATGGAAAACTCTCCTCAAATGAATCCTCCAGAACAAGCAAGCATAGCTCAAAATCCGTATCTGTAATACCCCTCCGTTTTGCTTCTGATTCAAGTTGCTTTATGCTATGTTTGGTTGTAGTTACTTTGATACTGGATACATTTTGTTATGATGTTTTGATCGTTACTATTGAGTGACAACTATTATTATGGGATGTAGTTATCTGATTATTGTTTCACATGCATTATGGATTAATGATGTTGTAGAGTTAACATAAGATGTTATTATGAGATTCCTGGATTATGATGGAAGTGCCAGTTTCAATGAGTGTATTGGTGAAGAGGACGGTTTCACATCACTTGCTTGCGAGCGCCCTACGAATCCGTAATTTCTTCTTCACGGTGTGTATTATATGCTGGATATATTGTATGATGTTGTTTACCTGGTTGCAGGATTGCAGGTACATGACATCGACTCCACCTGGTTTCACAAGTTTGAGCATGTCGATCCAACAGTTAAGTTGAACGAGAGATAGTAGTTAGGTAACATGTGTCAAGTTTACACCCTAGCCTTAGTGTGTCGTTAGTTGTGTGGGTCGAGTCATTGTCTGTCTTGCTTTGATGTTATTTAATTCTGAAGCATTCTTGATTTGGAAATAGATATTTAGAATAATTGCATTTAAATCATGTTGATGATTATTTAATTTAAATAATGCAATGTGGATAAAAGTTTATACTTAAATTAATTAATTATATTTAGTTTATTTAATTAATTAAATTTGATCAAAGGGGTTGAATTTAGTTATTAAATAATTAAATTAATTAATTAAACGTGATGCAAGAGAATGAAAGGAAATAAAAGAATTAGAATTAAATTTGGAATTTAATTCCAACGTGTGGGAATTAAATTAGAAATTGTAATTAAATGTTTATTTGGGAAATTGGTTGCAACTTTGAAAATTAATTTATTATTTGAAATTGCATTTTAAATTGAAATTGAAATTAATATCTAATTTGCATGTAATGTGAATTAGGGTTGTAAAAATTGAAATTGAAATATCTAATTTGCATGTAATGTGAATTAGGGTTGTATTAGGTATTTTTTATTTATAAAGAATATATGTTTTAATTTTAGGGAACAGAAAAATCTTTTAGAAAAATACATTTTTAAGAAGGGAAGAAATTTTGAAAAATTTGCACAAGGGTTTGAAAAAAGTTTGATTGTAGAATGGATTGAAGGAAAGATTGTTTGCATTTGTTGGATTTTGGATTGGATTCATTGGAGGATTGAAGAAAATTCAGGAAATCTTTAGAAGAGGTTTGCATCAGAAATTCATCTCTTCCTGTAGTTTCTTGTACCAGTTTTTCCTCTTTGAGTTTTATTGTTCTTGATTGTTTTCTTTAAAATAGTAATGATTAAAGATTTGTTTGTTAAATCTGTTTTAGAAAATAAATTTGATATTAGAAAAAAAGAATTAAACAAATTTATAGCGTTTGCTTGTGAAAATTCTTCAGTGAAAATTGTGAAAATCTTAGTTGAATTTAAATTAATTGGGAAAATCGATTTTGTTGTTATTGAAATTAAACATAGAGATTGAAAAATGCATTTAGAATGTTTTTAGAAAATGAAACCTTCTGTTTATTATTAAAAAACGGATTTTAAAATCTGCAGTATAGTTATAATTTTCATGGTAAAATGGTCTGGTTGCATCGCTTATAACTTCACTTTCACAAACTGGGTTTTCAAAAACTTTAAAGGGTTTTTTCATTTTGAAATGTTCTTACTCCTGTCCAAAAATGGGAAATACCCAGATCGTAGTTTTTGAGTTATGCTTGAAACATGAGACTGTTGTTAAGTTATTTTCCCATGGCTGTTCTGAAAATAAAATAATAATAAATTGATATTTATAAATATTAATATTTTAGGTATTGTTATTATAATATTAAAATATTATTTAATAATATTTTATATTATAATTTATAATATTGAAGTATTATATTTATTTATATTATTTTAAATAAAATTTGTAGATTTGATTAGTGGAATTAATATTATAAACGTATGGGGAAATTATTGTTTATTTTAAAATGGTATGTTAAAGTTTAATTGAAGGAGTTAAATATTTGATTTAAAGAATGCATAATTTAAAATTTAATTGTGGAATTTAAATTCATGTGTAAAAGGTCCAATTATTAATTTGATTTAATTGAAAAAATATATTTATATTTTGAAAAATTGAGGATAAGGGATATTTTATTTTGAATTAAACAATTTGATATTTTGTAAAGAATAGAAGTTATGTTAATGATTAAATATATTTAAATATATTAATTTATATTTAGTATATATTGAAGGCATATATCCATTTGAGAGAATAAATAATATTTTATCTTATTTTATTCTGTTGTTTGCAAATTGAGTATTATTATTGTTTTAAAAGAAATGATTAGTATGTGTAGAAAATGTATAGAAAAATATATTTTTTAATAGAAGTAATTATTTGATTTAAAAGGAAATATTTATTTTGTTAATATGATTGAAGAAAATATATTGAGATGTATATATATATCTATGAGTATTTTCAATCAGTATTTACCTTGTTTTATTTAAGTGCGTGTAATTTAGCTTTGCATGAAGAATTTAAATGATAAGTTTTGAATGTATGGTCAAAATTGATAAGGAAAAAGATATTTAAATATATTGAAGAATTATAGAAATATTTATATTTGAATGTTTGTTTTAATTAATGAGATTTAATTAGAAACAATATGAATGCGTGGTCAAATAGATAAGCCAAAAGATATTTTTTATACATTGATGAAATTGCATGTTTTTAAATGGATAGAGAAACAATATGTTATTATATTAAGGTGATTGAATGTTTTAAATAGAAAAGTGAATGAGATGTAAGATTTGGTTAAGAAATGGAAAGAGTTTACTTGCATGGATTTGTGTCGATTTAAAAGTAAATTAAGAAGTTGTTTTATTGACGAGACAATCAATTATGTTATTTATTAATTTCTATTTAGATTAATTGAATCATTGTGATTGGATTATGAAAGAGATATGGATTTAGTATATCCAAAAGTAGTATCTTCCTCGTGATTATCTTAAAGGATTTAATTCTCTGTATTCAGTAAAAGGAAACAAGTTTAATTGTTTTAGATTTCCAATAATGAAAAGGGAAATAGAGGTTATGATTATTTTAGATGATCTAGTTATCGTGTTTTTGACTTTGCCAACACTACCTATTGAATGAATATGGATTTAAGAAATCCAAATATTAGATTTGATTAATGACTTGAATGCTTTTATTGCTATGTCGTCAAGTTGCATTGTTGGTTTTGGGATTTAGTGTTAGTCCTAAATTATAAGTCTTCCAGAAGAACTTAGAGGATAAGGGTTGTTGAATCTTTATGCCATCCAGTTGTTTCCCCTTGGGTAGTGCATGGCGTCTTTTCAGTTTTACCCGGTTTTCATGAACGGGGATGTTTGCACCTCCTTAGTTTAGGAGCGGATTATGGGATCCGTGTCTCCTTGTATGGAGTGACCTTGTTATGTGGTTTCATCTTATTGCTTCCTGTGAAAGGAGTGGACTATGTGTTTGTTGCTTCCAAGATGTTTGGAGTGAGTTCTATTATTTGTATCCTCCTTGTGTTGGAGTGGATTATGATGCCTAGTTGGTATGCACTTGTGTTTCCCTTGGTGGATTGTTTGGGTGTGCGTTGTCCATTAGAAGAGTGGCTTTTGTTAGGGGCCGGAGCCCAAAGTGGTAAACCGGGTAACCTTCAAAAGTGAGTTAATCAAGTGATAATTAAATTAATGTACTTAGATGATTAGGATGCAGTTCACACTAATCAAGATAATTTAATCCTCACTCATAGACACAAGGGCTTGTTTAGACTTGGGATGAGTGAGAAGGCTTGGAATGGCAAGATCAACTATCTTGTTCTTGCGAGAGGTAGTTGATTCCGCATGAGTGAGTATGAGTGCCGGGATTTGGTTGAGGCCACCAGGATTACTTGTGCCGGAGCCTATGAAGAATGCCCAGAGGAGATCTCATGACAAACCTTGCGATGACACTCTATCTAAGACAACTGTTGTTAATTGTTTTATATGTATGGTTCTGTGAACATACTTGATTATTATTATGTCTGGAAGCAATGTGACCTATGTCAGTGATGTTGGAGTTGTACTTGTATTGTACTTGAGTTGTACTTGATTCATACTTGTATGGTGAATGAGTTGTACTTGTTAATTCATTTGGTTGGTTATAACAGTATGAGTCAGTTTGAGTCTGTCTTTGGTTAGAGGTAGTAGAATCTTTGTCCATGTTACTTTGTTACTATCTCCTAGCATGGGGGGTGGGCCTTCGGGTACCACATTGGTAGGGTGGAACATGCACCAAAATCGTTGGGTCCCCATCTATCTTCAGTACTTGGTGGCGAGACATCCAGATGGACAGCTCGCGGTTCTTGTTGTAATTTCTTGCATTGTAATACTTTAGTTTGTATATGATACTTTATCCCTCTTTTGGTTATGAGGTGGAGTTATGTAATTGTAATACATTTGTACTTGTGTCTCATTCTGGGAATGAGTGATGTAACTATTGAATTAAGATAATGTTTATGAGATTGTATCTTGGTTGATTATCTTATTATGTTATGTGGTATTCTTATGATGTATGATGTTTATTTCATACAGTTCATACTACTATGGTTATATGTAATATGTATATGTGGGTTAAAGTAATCCTAACCTTGTAGCCTTAGAGGTTGTTGTTAATTAGTAAGTGAATGTGTATGTTAAATGCACTTTATAAAAAAAAATTTGGTTCGCTTATGATGTTAATTGCAACTTCTTTTAAGGTTACTTGGCGGGGCATTACAGTATCTATTAGAAGAAAAAGTAGAAAACATAATGTATTTGAAAATAGGATGGGATATACCTCTTAGATGATTATTCATCGAGTAGATCAATAGTAGAGAATGATATTGCTCCTCCAAGATACACCAATCCACAATGACTCTCTCTAAGAATAATCCCCCATATAGATTCATCATGAATTCACATCCATATGCTAGTGAAGGCTCCTTAAATTTTTTGTTAAAACCTCCAAAGATTAACCATCTCAACAAATGCCTCACCCAAGTCTCAAGGTATCCATAAGTACTTTCACTTGATCAATCCATACTAAGCTCCAAATGCAACACCACACTCTCATGAAGCTCCCAAGCACATGAACAATGTACACAATACCAAAAGAACTATTCAAAACACAACCAAAGATCTAACTACACATATGTAGGATTAGGAACACAACATGACATCATGATCTAACTGTATCATGCCAATAATCTAATGTGCAATCAAGATTCCACCATGACATAACACCTAAATTTCCTCTCAACCAAGGATCACTTGTCAAAATTGACAAGTCATAAACCAACACCTCAACCAAAGACTCCAAGATTCCTCCATGGCTAACCAAGATGTCAAACCTCCAATCACATGAAGATATCCATCTTCCATCAATAAAAATAAAAGTGTAAAATGACTCTCACTATAGAAAAATAGGATCCAAAAGCTCTTCCATGACACCAACAACGACTACAGAAGATCATCCATTACCAAGTGATGAATCACATAATTTCCAAAAATCTCACTATAAAATGATATTGAGTTATCCATGTCATCATTATAACCATATCCTAAATGAAAAACACCCATGGTCCACACACACTCAACTACGATATCAACAACTCTTGGGAATAAAGTAGAACCAAGATATCCAAGCCAAGAGGATACAACCACCACCAAAACATCAATGTGAAAATCTCCCACTAAAATGTGTAACCAAGCTATCCATGACATGATAAACAACATACTACAAGTTCCAATAATCAACTATCCAATCACTCTACTCATACATACTCTCATCTCAATTTAACATATGAACACAAATGACCATAGACAAGGACAACTAACTAAATCTACATCAAAGAATTATGGACCTAGATAGTCGACATTTGAGTCATGTCACTACAATCAAATGAGTGGCCAAATTATAAAACACATTACTTGTAAATCCTTCATCAAAGAAACATGAAAACTCACCATCACATCATTAGCTTGCAAACTAAAATAACCAAGAAGATAACATGTAGATCTCACGACTTAACCACTAGATCAACTCTAGTTTTTATTTTCCAAACAAATCCACAATCAAGTACCATAGTCAAGGAACTAAGAAAACATCCAAGAGATAAGAAAAACCTATCTATTTCATACATGATCATGTCATGCCAATGATAAAATACACATGAACATCCAAGAAACCATAATTATCACCATTATTGTACCTATAATCAACTTTCACTGAACCAAGACTCCAAGTCCCACATGCATATCAATCATGTCCTCAAACTAGAAGACAACTTGTGTACTTATCTCTATAAAAGTAAAAACTCTAAAAACACTTGTAAACCTGTATCAAGAAGAATAAAATCTAACAACTAAATACATCATGTAGATATCTTCAGAAAATGTACTCCCACAAGTTTTTGGCCTCCGATCTGTTCGGATTCTCACATAATCACACCCAAAATCTTAGGCTTCTAAAAGTCTCCAAACAAGTACAATCCTTTCTCTACTCATTCAAGTGAAAAACCACTTGATCCACTATGTATTATTCTTCAAATTCTCACCGTATTCAAAATAAAAAAATAATTTCGTATGTGAAAGTTATGACTTGTTAATTGTTCCAAAGAAATGCATGGATTCATGGTACCAAAATTTAACAAAAATAGAAAAGTATAGCAACCAAACTTGTACCATTTCATAGTTCTCAAAGAGAGCTTTCTAACAACTATTGGAAGTAAAAAATATGACACTGTAGGTGAAAGTTATGCCCCTTGGAAGAAAAATGCATCTTTAGGCATAAAAGGGCGTGTAGGTACAATTTGTACAAATGTTGATGTTAGCTTAAATGATCCTACATAAGCTAGTGGTACATGGGTGGTGTTGTGGCAATGGGGTGGGTTGGTGGTGCTCAAGCAAGCGAAGGGTGGTGGACTTGAAATTTTATTCAAATTCATTTGAGTTTTGAATTACAATTTTTTATAGCTTGCGAGGGATTAGGCTGATATGCTTCTCGCGAATGGGGGTCAGGGACTGGGGGCTTAAAGCCCTTGCTAGCTTGGAAACAATGGCTGGGGTTTGATAGGCATACCTGTTGGTATCTTGCTAGCATACACCTATAGTTGTAGGGTACGGGGTCTACGAACCCCCCTATTATTTTTTTAATTTTAAAATTTTCATTAAATTTTTTTGAATGCATGTTTAAATTATATATATTTCAACCTGTAGACTGTGATAGTCATATGATAATACAATCAAGCAAAAACTAGAGTGGATTTTTTGCTTCCAAGTCAAGGTGGCCAAAATAGGCCAAATTTTATGTCAATCTTCATTTCTTAGGCCTCTTGGATCTAATGATGGGGTGTATTTTGTCTTAGGAGGTCATCTTGAAATATTTAAAATTTCTCCAGGTTTGTCATGGATTCAAATTCACATTAGGTATGCTCATATAGGGGTTAAACCAAAATAGGGATCTCTCACATCTCTCAATCACAACCATGGCTCTAATACCACTTGTTAGGAAAATAATATAGGTTGACCAAACCATTTCTTATATAACCCCATGAGAGAAAAGCATGCATACAAGCTTACATAATAACCATATACAAAGATCAAAGACATACCACAAGATAACACAAGATATGCCTTGGGAAAACCCTCAAGAGGGAAAAACCTATCCTCTAAAAACATTCACACTCAATTTATTATTCAACAACGAAAACATTACAATACACTTACAAAGTCTCCATGAATACTTTTGAAACATTAAGCTCCTCCAATGCACCCTCTATGTGTCTAAACATGTATCCACACATCCCATTCCATGCTTCACTTATGCGTTCTTTAGAACAAAGCTTAATACAATGACAACCGAGTCAAACAACCAATCAACCAACCAACCAACCTTAACCGCTAAACATGTACTTGATTTTATAGAATCAAGCTCACACAAAACAACCAAGTGGTAAGGTAAAATAATGTGCCTCAAAACCATGAGTACACCAAACCACTGACCCCATATTTAATTTTTGGTACTAAGTTAAATTCAATATTAAATATTTTTCTCATGTGCAACCCACACACAAAATATCTAACCAATGTTACATACAAATTTATAAGTAGACCCTAATAAATATTTAACGTGGCTGAACACATTGCCAAAATATGCATCAAAAATAAATATTTATTTTACATAATTAAATGATTCATTTCTTGTGCAAGGTGTACAACACCCTAATCTTAACACTTTCCAAATGAGATAGAACTTTTGTGGCACCTAATTGTTAGAAAGACCTCTCCAATTGAAAATATTCTCAGTTCTATTATTCAAATGTGTTCAATACTTTCTTCCACATAATGCTTCAAATGGGGCCATCCGTAAGGTAGAATGAAAAAGTTATTATAAGAAAAATCTTCTAGTGGAAGATATTCTTACCACTTTGACTATTGATCCATACAATACATGTGTAAAAGGTCTTCAACTATTTGATTGGTCCTTTCTATTTGCCGATCTATTTCAGGATCATATGTTGTATTGAAGTTTGATTGTGTTCCTAAGGCTGAGTGTAAAGTGGTTCAAAACCTTGAGGTAAATCTAACATCCCTATCTGATATGATCTTTTTAGGAACCCCATGTAACATGAACATTTATTTTACAAACCTTTTTTTATAAGGTTGGAGCATCATTAGTTATATTTATGGGTATGAAATGAGCTACAGGCTAATGCAAGAAGTTGGGTCCACAAAAAGCTTAAAAAGTGGAAGTGTTTTTGTCGTTTTATAAAATTTGTCACACTTGGACTGAAAATTTGAGGCACTTACACAATTAATCTTAAAAAAAGTCAATAATATGAAATTTTGAATTTTGAATCTAGTTTCCAAATATGTAATTTATTCAGATACTCAGATGAGAGAAATTAAATTTTTATAGGAATGTATAAAAAACCACTTTTTAAAAGTCATTTTTTTATCATACCATGCACGCATACAAACACTACTTTTTGACCCAAATAAAAGTATTTTGCTAATTCCTTTTGGGGAAAGATAGCTAACAACATGAAGATTGATGAGGATATTTTTTTGTATTTTTTTTTGAATATTTTTTAATTGAATTTTTATTGGTCTTAATTGTTGTTTTTAAAAATCAATGTGTACAGACAACTAATTAAAAAATAAAAAATATAATCCAATCTTAATAAAAAATATATATTTAAAAACTAGACATCATGTTCTCTAATGGGTTTTAATTTCATAGATTGATTTGGAAAAAAAGTTCATTAGCCATATTGCCAAAGTTGGACATTCCTCTTGAACCTACCTTAGTTTTTTAGTTTCCGGTCAAAGGCTAAGGGTCGGGTTTCCAAGCCTTTCCCAAGCCTAAAATCAAGGCTACATGTGGGTTGAGGATTCAAATTTTTAAAAAATGCGTATGTGTTATTTAAATAGAACGCATACATGTTATATAATGCGTACGCGTTACCTATTTACCTGTTGGTAAAAGGTAACACATACGCATTATATAATGCGTACGCGCTCCTAAAATAAAATGGTACGCGTTTCTTATTTAATTGTTTTCTCCCAATTTGAAAAAAATTGATAGAGCATGTTTCTTTGCAACATTCCTTTTATGAAGTACGATTTGAAAGTGCCATTTTCTGCATTTTTTATTGCAATGTTGTCTTGTGTAATCTCTTAACAGGGCATATTCTATTCAAATTTTTGGAAGAGACAAATATAGGTTGAATTTTTTGAAGTGGAATCAAGTACAAGAACATTTTACAAGAAGATTTGGAAAAAGAGAACTTTTGGATGTATTCATGATGTTTTTGTACTTCAAAGTTTATAGAAGAAAGGATCTTCATACTATGTAGTTTTATTTGAATATTTGAAGGAGGTAGCAATTGGAAAATAGGTTAATAATCATTTGATTTGTTATCAAAGAGGGTTTGGTAATCATGGGATCAAAGCAAAGGCAAAGAAAAAATTGTAGAAAGACAATGACACTCGAAGAAATTCAAGCAAATAGAGAAATGGAGACGAAAAAACAAAGGGATAGAAGAGAAAGGATTCGTCAAGCGAAAAATTTGGAAGCATCTAGTTACATGAATGTTGAAGAGGAAACTATGAAGGGTGAGATGAATGTAGATGATGCAAATGTGGAGATGATGAATATGGAAGAAAATGCAATTATAGAGACAAAACCAACTATGCCTTCAACTTCAACTTTGAATGATATGGAAATAACACCTGTGCAAACAACTTCAGGTACGTCTTCAAATCCACATCCCAATGATATGGAAAATGCACCTATTAAAACAGTTTATCCAAGTATGTCTTCAAACCCGTCTTGATAATATTGATCTTAGTTATTTAGATGAAGCTGGATACACCATTAATGGTATCAATAATTCATTTGTGCATGATGCGTCTTCCTGGGCCCCTTTTCCATCACTTTTGCTAACATAGCTTCTTTCCTTGTCTTATAAATTTTGCAGTTTACTACACTTGGTACCATTGATGTCATCATCTTTGCACTCTTATCCATGAATAACCCAAGCCTTTGACCATGCACTTCATAGTGCGCTAAACATACTACTACACAAAAAGAGCTTCAACACACTCTTCTACTAATATCTTTATCCAAAGTGACATTTCATTAAATAATATGACATAAATGAGTCAAAAACTTCCTCAAATCTTCTTTGACCAACAAGAAGGTTGATATCATATTTGAATGCTTTAGCTAAGTGATTGAATCGAGTGTCTAGGCAATTACCTACAAGTGAAAATTTTGATAGATCTAATTACACATGATTTTTCAAGACATTATTCTAAATACAATAGATTCTTAAAGAAAATCCCAACAATAGAACCAAAATGTTAACTATTCTACTTGTGACTATAAGACATATACATTTATTGTGGTTTACTCATCCTTGTAGCTTATGTACATTGTCTTATAGTCACAAGTCTCACTTGAGGTGTGAGAAGAGTTCATTACCTTGTCTAAACTCATATACTAAACATAAGAACAAACACATATAACAACGACTCGGATCTTAAACGTAACTATAACATAGAAAACTATTCTTAGCAAACAAACATACATCCATTATATTGGTTAGAAGATTACATTTACTTGAATCATTTTTATTAATATTTTATCAATTTCTCCTCACTCAATACAAATACAAAGCAAGGTTATATAGGCACTTTTGTCTCAATACTCAAAGTTGCATGAACAACTGAACATGTACATGGTTGGATGCAAGAATGTTATTGCTCAAAGTTGCATGCTAAGATAAATCATAGAAAAATATGCACAGAGGATTCAACTTGTTTCAAAAGCATGTGAGTGTCCCACAACCATGCCAACACTATAAAATATCCTTTCAACTCTTTGGCTACCCAAATATTTCCCTTTGACCATCTTATTCCATTCCAAATTCTTTTTCTTTATATACCTTATATACCACCTTGTATGTAATAGGTTTACCCCCCTATACTATCTTTAATCCTAAGCTAAATTTATAATATTTCACAGACTATTAAGGAAATTTCACTTTCCCCTTGTCCCATGGACTTTTTTTTTGGTAATTTTGTGATAGCTTCAAGTATATTTTACTTGGTGCTTCGAATAAATATATAAATATATTGACTACAATTAATTGACTTGTTCCTACTAAGATAGCACATTTTCTTCTCTATGTTTCCACTTGACTTGAATATGGTCAATCACTCCTTTTAAATACATGCTTTCCTCCATCATGGGCATTTAGCTCAAACATTTTTAATTCCAAAATCATGCAATTTTTTTATTAACTGAGTAAAATTAAAGAAAAACTCACTTCTCTCTACTACTTTCATGTCCTACATTAATTTCATAAATATCCAATATGTTAAAATTAGACTTTCTAAATGGTTGGAGCCTCTATCATAAGAGTATCTAAAATAAATAAAATTGATATATTAAAGTAATTGAGACAATTATGTATAGACCTTTTAATATTAATTTTCTTGCTCATTGCTTATCATTTATTCCTAAAGCTTCTACAAGCACAATGAATAGTTAGAGAGAGGATCTCCATCCCTTAAACTCTTTGGTGCATTGAAAGCAAGCATGGAGAGATTAGGTCTTCTTGTCTCAAACCTCATGCTACATAAAAATATCCAATTATAAAGTTATTAACAAGGGCTTTAAAAGTAGGAATTTGTGTAACTTCCAATTTATGATACCCAATCTTGTGTAATGCTAAATTTCTTTAATAATTTGATAAATATTTTCAAATTACTCTATCATAAATTTGTTCATATCTAACTTCACCATCATTCCTTCTTTATCATTATTGTGGATTGAATAAATAGTTTCTAAGAGCCAACAAGATTCAATCTAATATTTGTCTTCCACACACAAGACTTTCTATTCTTATTTAATTATCATGTGTAATAATTTTTCAATCTATTTGTGATTACTCTTCCCATAACCTTATAAATTGTAATAGATTGGTTTGAAAGTGTTAAAGAACTTTGTGTATTTATTTAAGAGAATTTACAAATTGTAATAGATTGGTTTGAAAGTGTTAAGAACTTTGTTTATTTATTTAAGAGGAGTAAGGTTGGAAAAATATTTTGTAGTTCTTTAAAAACTGATCATTCCTTTGTAGATTAGTCTATCACTTGTATTACTTCCAAGTTTCACAATACATCCTAATATGTGGAAGAATTTTGTTTGATATCCATTGACTTGAGAATTTGTTTACACCTAGACTTACCACCACCTTTATTTTTTCTTTTAGGTCCACTTCTTGCCTTAACAATTCATTATCCTATTTTTAATCAATAGTTGAAATATTTTTCATTAATATCAATACTTGAATCTCTCATTTTCTTTAGTTAATAGAGATATGGAATATTTATTAGCTTCTATTTTTGTTCCTTTATGACCTTTTACAATTGTCTTTTCTAGATTATTTGTTGTACTTTCTTTTTCTTTTTTACTTCTTTCGACCTTAATTTGTAAATTCATAAAAATATATTTATATCTCCTTCCAACATACATTCTACTAGTGTCCATTAGAAAAACACATTATTCTTAATACCTTTCAAATACATCCACATAAAATCCTTCACTCATTTATTGTGCCCTTTTAAGTCTTTCCAAACTAATCTCATTTATTTAACTCTTCCTTCTTTTTAAGAAGCTTACCTCCCCAAAAAAAATAAAATCATTTTACATACTTAATTAAGCTTGTATTGTCAATTTATACCATTTTGACCATCTTGCAATTATGCTCCACCATTCTTCTATACAAATATTATAAAGGAACATAAACTATGCCTCGAAACCAAGATCAAGATAAAGAACGCCTATTTTAAAAACTACCATATTATATTATAAAGTGTTTTTGGCGATGAATATTTTAGTTCTTCGTACCCATGTTGGTGTGTAACGGTAAGGCTTTGGTTTCTTTAAAACCTACTTTTGTTCGTTGTAGGATTTTTCCCTTTTTCAGGCATTAGGCTATTAGAGAGTATTTTAGAATCTGCAAGGCATAAATAAGATACACAAATGCAAAGCATCTAATATAAAACAGCAAACCCTCTTTATAATGCAACCATTTTTATTTGGATTATGCTAACTCCACTGATACAATATCCAAAACTCTAACGATAGATACTTCATATTTGTCAAAGATGTTGCCTTTCCCTGAAATATTTTCTTCCCACCTAAATCATAACACAAGGTAATACTTAAAAGTGCAGGGGAAGATTACTTAGTTGTGTGAGCCTTATCTGAATATTTTGGTGGTTTCACATAATGGTCAATTCTAAATGACCAAATCATCAACTGCTTCATTTGATTATACCATGCAATTAAAAATTCAAGACAATTAGAGATACAGATAATTAATAGTATGCCGCTAAAAATAGTGAAGTAAAAATTAGAAGCAAAACATGCATAGATACAGGAAGCTAAATTATGCTCATCAGACAAAATCCTAATAATACAAGCAGCAGAACCTGACATTTTACAACACTAGAGATGTGTGAAAATTGTCAAATTAAATTAAATTAAATTGAAACAAGATTTTTCTGAAGGTAGTACCCATTAGATAATAACCACACTTATTTCAAAGGTGAATCTTGTTTGAGAGTGCAAGAGTATAGCAAGTCACAATATATTCTACGTTATTTACTGCCCACATTTTTTATCGGCCATGTCAAGAAAGGGATTTGCATCATGAAATAAGATGTAGCCAACGGCTTTTATCACATGAATAAGATAACTGAAACATTTTGATATTATCCTTTATTTTGTTCTTTCTCTATATATTTGTCATTAATTGGTTTTCTTCATCATCAAACCTGTTATCTCTCTAAAAATTCATGATTTTATTTCTCATTATGAACTTTTATGTTTCTTAGAACACCTTACTTGTCGCTATGCTTGAGCCATGATATTCCCTTGCGTGTTCACTGTGTATTCTTCTAATTATAACTCTGATTGCTTGTATGTATTTTAGAGAAGCCTCGGCAATTGTATTTCAATGCGAATTTACCCGTAAACTCAATGTAGTATGTCTTGTATATTAGTTTTACCACTGTTGTCTTAAAGCGTGATGTTATTTATTTTAAAGAATTTTATCACTCCATATAGCTCTCAGTCTCGCCAACTCAACATTTAAATATTTTGTGACTAAGAAGGCCAAGTACTGTCTTCTCTTGAATGAGATATCGTATATCTTCATTTCCTGTATCTTTCAATAAGATTGTAAGGAAAAGAAACAACAGAGAAGTAATATCAGCAAGCTAGCCATGCTTTTTCTGATTAGCTTCAATTTTTTCAATGAAAGAGAAGTTCACGTGATCACAGTCTGAAAAATGAGAACTCTATTTCTGATTATCTTTAATTTTGGTGACAAATTCACAGGAATGCAGCCTCAAAGCCTTCCTTGTTGTAAAGGTTTATTCAGGTGAAAGAAAACTTCTATCTCAAAACTTGTATACCATGTCCTTTGTGTACCCTGCTTCCTTGAGAAGTCCGGACACCTAAGTTCCAAAGAGCATAAATTAATATTTGACATTTGACCTAATTTATAAGCTTTAATGCTTATTTAAGTTAAGCACAAACATGCAAGAAAATATTCATAAAATGGCCTCCATAGTAAAGCTATGTTCAATTTTCACACCAAAACAATGGGAAAGTGATGCTGAAAATGTTTCAGATGAACCAAAATATCTAAAGAACAAAGATACTAAATACCTCGCCCTGTGATCTGTCAGGATCTTTATCGCCAGAGATATGATTCATCATTCCAGGAGGGCCGCATACCTGTTCAAATGAGGTAATTATAACTAATACCATCAATTATTGACAATGTTTTTCATTCTTCACCATCTCCTATACATTTTGGAAATTTTTGCTACAACCAAATGAATTATGAAGCTCAAAATTATCTGAATTTATAATTTATATTATTTATCACAATGTGTTATTATGAAAAATGGTCAGACTCCAGAAAAAAAAAAAAAAAAACTCCCTTACCTTTGGATAATCTCTTTAATAGCTAATGAACGATTTAGATATCCAGATAGCACATGTATGTGTAAAGTAAAAGCATTCCAAGAGTCAACTGCAGATTGAGCAGATTAATGATCTTAAGTTTGATTCTAAAGATCTTTGTGGTGTTTTGAAGTTACTAAAGTTTGCGATGAAATAACCAATATCCTTTTTGATAAATTTTTATTATATAGTCCTGCTAATTTCTATTTTATTGTCCTTTCATTTGGAAACAAGACGTTATGTATTGACATAGCATTCACTTTTGGCATTCGCTGATATCAAAAGTTAAGCATGTCCTGAAGGTATACTTAGTAAATGAGCTTTTATGTAAGTAATGATCATCCTAAGACAGATGTAAATACGCATAATGTACCTTGTTAAAGAAAGGGTTATGTCACTAGAAAAGAAGCTGAGTGGGTGAGCAAAACAGGGAAAAACAACCAAACATACAATGTTGGTTAGTGGGTCTGAGATACATGAAAGAGTAACTTGTGAAACCAGTTAAGACAAGCTAACAGTGATTCCACATTAATTAAAAGAAATTCAAGGGCAGAATTTATCACAGTTAAGTCAAAATGCACATTTGAAAGCAACCAAATACTTCAAAATGAAAATTTCAAGAATGAAATATCGTAGTAACTTAAAAGATACAATCAAACCTCATTCCTAAATTTATTCATTCACTCGTACAATGATGGACTAGTAGTAGTAGTAACAAGTCAAGTGAAATAAAATTCTTTTATCTTGTTTTTATTTGAAGCCAGCCATCTTACATTTCACTGTTCAAAATAGAAAACAAGATAGATACATCCCTTTGAGAGATCTCTCCTCAAGGCAAGGAGAGTGTAGACATCTCACCTTTGAGTCTGAATGTCCTCTTTGACAGCGATGAGATGTATTCAACATGCAAATTTTTACAACACAAGTATAACAGCAATAGGCAGAAATTATAAGCATAAACAGGCACATGCAAGCAATAAATTCATTGACACTTACAGTTTAGATTTATTAAACATAAGATTCACCAATCACAATTTTCCATCCCACCACTTCAGGTAACTTCTCAATCTAAATAAGTATAGCTTGTAACATCTTATATAACATACTAAAATTCTTCACAAGTATATACTATTCAGCTAGCAAAGTTGTACAGGAACTGGTTTATTATCATGTGAGAACTTTGCTTCCATCAAGTGAGGTATTCTATACCTACTGAAATTTTTTGCCATAAAACTTTTTCTGAAGGATGTTCAAAAGGTCATAAAATTAAGTCTCCATTTTCAAACAAAGTTTATGGTGTTGTATGCTTGCATAGGCCAATTTTTTTTTCTTAACTGGCTTCTGTCCTTGACTAGTGTCACAGGCCTACGCCCAATCTAAACTATCTCAATGAATAGTTGACCACCAGAAACTAGTGAAGAGGATTTTTCAAGCCACAGATTCATGACCTACTTGCTTCTCCTTCATAAGCTTCCTACATGATATGCTTGACTTCTTCCACCTAATGAGGTACTTTGTACTTTGTAGCTACCAGCAAGCTTCAGTATCCCTTCCTTAAAGGATGTTCAAAGGTCCTACAAATTTGACTCGCCATTTTCAAACAATATTTGTGGTGTTTGCCTATATAGGCTAAAAATTTGTCTGAACCAATTTGTATCCTTTGAGAAGTGTCACAAACTTTTACCCATCCCAAACTGTCTCAATGAATAGTAGGCCACCACAAACCAGCCAAAAGGATCCTGCAAGCCATGGATTTGTAACTCACCAAGCCAAAAATTGGAGAGCCAACAGAAACTCGGCAAAAATTGAAAAAATATAAAAGAAACAAATAATAAAATAAAAGACAATAAAATATAATAAACCAATATTTAGCAATCCCTAAATAATAATGATAAGACATATAAAATATCGATGTAAACAACAACAACAATGAGTATTTATTTAATGAATGAGTCACATATCATAAATTATAACCGATGGGGCAGCGATCCTAATTATCTATTAAAGAATAGAAAACACACCATAAAATGCAATGATCGATGGAGTGTCTAAACTCTAAACCTAAGTTACCGGGTTCCTTTGTTTTGCCCCACATGCCCGCTCCAAGAGCATTTGGATACGGGTTCTTGTTGGGGAGCGCCTGGGCACCCCCAGGTTCTTTGTGGGTCCGCTCTAGAGAACCTGGGGGTGCCTGTGCGCTCCCTGGACGCTCCCAGCCGTGCCCGGGCGTATCCAGACGCTCCTGCAGAGTTTGGGTGCCCCAAAGCAAAATAAAAACATTTTTTTAAGCACATAAAGTGCAAAAGAAACCCTAAAACGCCTTTATAACATGATTTTATCACTCGTTCATCATTTCATTGCTCTAACAAACATATTTTGCCCTCCATTTTTCTCATTTTGCAGGTTGCTAGTTTTTTGAGGAAGATTGATCAAGTGCAAAAGGAATTGAGGATAGCTTGCACAAAGGAGATCTAATCACCTAAGGTATGCATTTTAACTCATTCTTTCAAGTTTTTGAAGATTTTTTTTTAGAAAAGAAGAAATAAGATTTGCTATTTGTTTCAATGTGTTTTGCTGTTCATTTTGTAATTTGTTTTAATATTTTATATTTCTTATAACAGCAAAATCAAAGTTCAAATGGCTACAAGTTCAAGTTTAGTGGGTGTTGGTAAAAACCAAAAGTTTAAAATTGATCCAGCATCTCCTTTATGGAATCATACTACGATGGTTGAACAGCTTCCAGGAGGTGGGGCATTTGTTTGGATTTGTGATGAGTGTAAAGTCCAATTTAAGAGCTCATATAGTTGAGTGAGAGCTCACTTTTGTGGACAACGTGGGAAAGGGATTAGAGTATGTGGAGGGCCAACTAAGAAGGGGCTGTCAAAGGAAAAAATTCTGGAATACATTGCTGAACAAGAAGAAGCTGATGCTATGGCTGAAAGAGCAAAATTAAAAATCATCCTTTAGCAAAGAAAACAACAATGACTTTGCCTACAAATTCAGTATTGGCCTCTCAACATCCTTTCTTAGAGACACCCTCTATCCAAGCAGAAGACCCAATTTCTTCCCGCAAAAGAGGACCATTGGATAGCATTTCAAAATGAAGCAAGAGACATTGCAGAGGAAAAAATTGCACATTGCATTTAGGCCAATGGTCTTCCTTTCAACTTGGTGAGATCACCATATGGGCGTGATATGGTGGAGGCAATCAATAGTGCACCTTCTGGCTTCAAAGGTCCTGGGTATGAAAAGGTGCGCACCACCTTATTAGTAAAAGAAAAAAATCATGTAGAGACATCACTCAAACCGATTAGGGATTCTTGGATTGAAACAGGAGTGTCTATTGTTTCTGATGGATGGCAGGATTGCAAAAACTGACCTTTGATAAATGTTATTGTAGTGTCCCCCAAAGGGGCTATGTTTTTGAAGGCAGTTGATTATGAGGGGCAAATCAAAGATGCAAAATTCATTTCAAAAATCCTCATTGAGTCCATAGAGATCTGGGTCCTGAAAAATGTTGTTCAAGTCATTATAGACAATGCAAAAAATTGCAAGGCTGCAAGTATTTTGGTTGAGCAAAGGTATGAACACATTTTTTGGACACCATGCCCTATACATTCCCTTAACTTGGTGATGCAAGCAATTGGCACTCAAATAGAATGGGTGAAAGATATATACCAAGAGGCTGAGGAGATCCAAATGTTTGTGACAAACCACCATATGTCACAAAGCATCTTCAGGACTTTCTCGAGATTGGAATTGTTGAAGGTAAATTTAATTTAATTATCAATTATGTAATTTATTTTTTAATTTTATGGATTTATATTTTAATGTGTTATTATTATTAACTTATGTTTTAACTTTTACATGATCCTAGGTTGCTGAGACCCGATTTGCATCACACAATCGTTTTGAGATGACTTGTGAAGGTGCGAGACACATTGGGTGCCATGGTTATTAGCAACCAATGGAGTATTTGGAAAACATCAAGTTCAAAGAGGGCCCAAAAGGTCAAGTCATTGATCCTAGATGATGATTGGTGGGATCGTGTGGACTATGTCTTGAGATTCACCGAGCCTATTATGAGCATGATTAGGTTTGCTGATATAGATCGACCATGTTTGGGGGAAGTCTTTGATGGTATTGACTCCATGATAGAAAAAATAAAGGTGATAATAGCAGAAAAAGAGAATGACCCCCAAGAAACATTTTTTCATAGAGTTGAAAAAATCATTCACCACCGTTGGGACAAGATGAACACACCATTGCATCTCCTTGCATATGCATTATCTCCCAAGTACTATAGTTCACAGATACTTGCTTTGCCAGGGAGAACTCCACCATATAGAGTTAGTGAAGTTGCTAATGGGTACAAGCGAGCATTTAGAAGACTCTTCGCAAATCCATAAGTGGAAAATGTTAGGAAAGAGTTTGGCTTGTTCATCTTAGGATGGAATCATAGTATTTGTGCTCTTCAAGACCAATACAAAGTAGATACTTGTACATGGTGGTACCTCCATGGGCAAGATTTTATGTTCCTCCAACCTCTTGCAATCAAGATTTTGACACAAGTAATTTTTATTTTTTTATTTTTTTATTTAACATTTGTATTGTAGACTTCAAGTTTAGTACTTACCATTCTTTAATTTATTTTGCATTTTTTATTTTTAAGTTATTTTGGTTTTCTCTCCAATTTCAACAGGTTGCAAGTTCTTCTTCGGCTGAACGAAATTGGAGTACATACTACTATATCCACTCAGTGAAGCGTAACCGGTTGGCTGCAAAAAAAGCAGAAGACTTGGTTTGTGTCCATTCCAACTTGCGTCTTCTATCACATAAGCAAGATGAGTACAAGGATGGTTCAATGAAGAATTGGGACATAGCCCCATGCCAACTTGGATGCATCTATTGCAGAGCTTGCTAGAGTCACTATAGATGATGATGACGTTGATGATGCTAAGACTCTTGCACATGATGCACCTACTACAAGTGGCAATGCATTTGCTTGTGGTTCAAATGATGTCGAACCAAATGGTGAATTTGATCTAGATCCTTTTGATGATTGATGGATAATTGTAATGATTTTCATTTGAATCATGACTAGAGAGACATATATGATATTAATATGAGTATGACATATGTATTGGAATTTTGAACTATCAATTGGCATTTATGATTTATCTTTATAGGCTTGTAGTTTATCACTAGCATTGATCAATGATTTTAGATTTAATGATGATTGATGATTGATGAAGTATCACAGTTCATACTATCAAATGTATTTACAATTTTGTATATATATATATATATATATACAGCCATACCCAATAGTACTGCACCCAAGGAAAAAAAAATCGTCGTACCGGCGTACCAGTATCTCGTACCCGTCCCTGGTTCTGTACCAGAACCAACACCTTAGTGTAATAGTATCAAAAACAATTTACCGTGAAACTGCTATTAATGGAATTAAGATCATATATATATACAATCCTTTAAATTCGAGGAATGCGTGTTGTTCAAGAGGGAAACATAGTGAAGGAACTTTAGTAAAAACTACAATCAAACTAGTTCATGGGGACAAGTAGGCCTCCTCCTTAATTACAATTATAAAATACTCAAAGTCATACAAGCCATAGGAATAAACCTTAGCAAGCTGTGTTTACCTATTTATTCCTAGTGTAGTGGAGTAGCAAAGTATCCTATTGAAAGTCTAGTTGAAAGTTAATTAACTTCACCTACCCTTCCTTGGCATGCGTGAATACCTCTCTCTAGTTGAGTTATAATCTGAAGAGAGGGCCTTAGGAATGTATAGACTATATTGTCCCTCTAGTCATACCAATACCATTGGTAATGCATGTCCTAGGTCCTTGGGCTCACCATATTCTGTATAGGGAGTCTCTTTCCTAGTTATAGAAACAAGTCTAGTATAGGAGCTAACTTCTAAGGCAACACAAGACAGTGGGATTAAAGGACTCCTCAAGGGCATATGTAGAGGGTTGCATACCCTCTAAGAGGTAGCTTATTCCTCTCCTTCCAAGGTGATCACCGAAATCCTAAGGCCCACATAGGATAAGCTTATCGATGCTCCAGCTCGATGGCAATCAAGGAGCGTGCTCTACTCGTAGAAGGTTTTAACAGCACCCCAAAGTTAGCTAGCTTTCCATCAATGGCATGCAAGTGATGGATGCCAGGAGCTACTTGAGAGGCTTGGATGGTTTTCGCTAGTGGCATGCAAGGAATGGAGGCCATTTCTATCACTTAGTAGTCCTAGGGAACTATGGGGAAAAAGGAATTCTTAAAGAAGAATAGGCAATTAAGGAATTGGGTTAATACGGGTGGGAAAACCTTACCATCTCTTGTTTTGGAACCATTTAATCCAAACTAGTAGAGAGAAGAAACCTTCTTGGATCAATGGTCATTAGTTACTACCCAATGCCTTGTATGTTGGCTTAATTCATATCTCTCAGCAGGCCACAAAATCCACATGGTTGGGATCACATTGCACCCCAGCTTGAACCACCGGCCAGCAAACACTGAGGAACCGGCTTGGCTGCAAGTAGAACAACCAAAGTATGATTTCCTTTTTTAATGGCGTTTATTTTCAGTGAATGAATATACTCATGAATGCTGATCTGGTGTATCACTATGTCTTACAGAATTTGCATGTCACAGGATTATCTAAATTTGTCTTGTTTGTACTAACAGGTGGATACATTAGGAAAATACCTGATTTGTTTCGGGCTTCTCACCTTGTTGGTTATGTGTATACAGCAGTCTCATGACTATTCCTCTAAGTTGCTTAGTTCCTTTCCCTCTGCTATTTACTGAGATAGTAATGTCACATGGTACTGAAAAAAAAATTCTACAGTAATCTAGGAGGGTTATTACACCAGTAGCTTGTAGAAAGCTTCACAATAACAATGCAAAGTATCCAAAAAATCAGAAAGCAGCAGTAGAATAGTGGAATGCTGTAGAAATCTAGGAGAAAGCCTAAGATTGTAATATAATCAGCAAGACTAGTCTCAAAAACATGAGGGGGAAGAAGGAATCCGAATTCAAAATATGAATCATGTAAAGGCTATTTCTGGGCCAAGGAAGGAGAAAAAGACTGTTAGGAAGTTGAAAGATGTTATTATAAAGAAGCATTATGCAAAGATTAGACCAAAAATGCATCTAATAGGACTCTTGGAAAATGGTTGTATGACTATTCCATCACGGGATGGTAGTGTGATTGCACAAATGTCTATGCAATTGTGCTTATGTCCAAGAACAAAAGAAGTCAAAGTTATCACAAACAACACAAATTACAAAATAAATACAAAAACATTAGAAAATGACACATAAAACACAACTACATAAATAAGCATAAAACTTTGGCATTTCGACTAGAAAAAGAGGTTATAGGATGGGCTAAGATGAGTCCTAACACATACTATGGGAATGGATACTAAAATGAATTCATTTTGTAGTATCAATATTACAAGGTATGCAATTTTGGTCATTTAGTTCCTCGACACCTTGATTCTCACTCTAATGGTCATGGCTCTAGCTCTTCTTGACAGTGGGGACTCTATCACAACTCTCTTCTGTTAGTGTTTTATAGCTGCAGAAGGTATTTCCCTAAGAAAATTAATCAAAGGCAAGTCCGCCTTTCTTTTTGCAAAACAAATATTATACTTTCTAGGTCGGCCCTAGAAGAAAGGTCACCTAGCTTGCTATATAAAGGGGAAGGTGTCTCCACATTAAGTATCAATTCACTCCATTCCAATTCGAATTTCTTCAGCAGCAGGTTTGCCCTTCAAGAGCAGCAGATTAGACTCAAGGAGAAGTGTTATTATTTTGTGTATTCAAGGAAATTGCACTATCTTCAAGTGCAGATTCTTTGTATGAGATCTAGCCTTGCTAGGGCCTGATTTTGAGTGTTATTTCTGCACTTATTATTCTGATTTATAAGAGAATATCTTGCTGGGTTTTTCTCCCTCGAGTAGGAGGGTTTTCCCAGGGTAAAATATTGTGTTCATTGTTCTATGTGTTGTATTTACTTGCTTAGTGTTCATGTTTGATCTAAAAAACACCATGGTATTAGAGCGGGTTCAGGAAATCCGATCAGATTTGTCTAAGCAAATATTGCAGGTTGAGGGGAACTTCACAAAAAGTCAAAATTGTATGAGAAACAAATTTAAGATTCATGGCACTCAAGAGCTTCAGCCAGATCGCCGCTCGAAGATAGATATTCAAACATTCGTTATTTGCAAAAGAGCACGGAATGACTTGGGTATTGATTTAGGAAGAAGTCGAATTCAAAAGAGACAAAAAATGTGAATATGGGCTAGAGTAGAAACGAGACTTTCCCATTTGCATCATCCTGTGCAAGGAGTTAACGGGTGTTGTTTAGCACTGATTATTCACTTGTATCGGTGAATCTCTAGAGACTGTCGGTGATGAAGACTTAAGGGAATTGTGGGAAGTTCGGGAGATTAAAACAAACCCTGAGTTCATTCATTGTTTCCGCATATTTAAAGGTGGATTATTGTGATACTGAAGATGAATGTATTTGTTGGAGTCACGTGGTAAATATTTATGCTGTCTGGCGGACCTTTGTACCTGTCATCAGAGCCTTCGTGTGTTTATATTGATGAACATTGGGTGTTTTATTACTGGTCGTATTGATACTTTCTGGTGCCGTGTAAACTCCCATATGCTCATTTAAAAAGAAGCGACTAGGGAAGACTTAGGATAACAACCCATGTTCATTTTGGCAATGGTGTCATAGTGATATCCTTCTTAATGTCGTTTGGCGGAATTTGGAATTCTGTTGTTTGGAAGTTATCAGTCTATGCTTCACATGAAGAAAAACCACAAATGTTGTGAACACGTCGGCGGAAATCATTGGGTTTATATAAGTGTATGAAGCCAAAACTTATGGGACAAGCACGGGTTATTATATATTTGGACTATCATTTCATTGGGATGCGGATTGTATCTACTGTGGCATTGATATCTGAAATATGAATTCATTACTTGGTTGTTGAAGGTACCTCTTCTATGCTGGACGAATTCCTGAATGCAGGGGTTTATGCTGATTGGCACTCATTTCGATTATTGTTGAAGCCGCTTGGTCATTTTGCTGCTTGGCGAAGGATCGATGACATTCATTAGAGTCACTGGCATCTCACTATCGCTAATTCTTGTGATATCACATTCATTATTCCTATATGCAGAATGCGGTTATTGTTGATACTGTACATGTATTAAATTGCTATCTTATTCTAGCCAGGTATCATAAAAGCACGGGAATAGGACATTCCAGAATTATATGAGTTTATATCGGAGCATTGAGTAATCCAGAATGCGCAAAATGCACCCAAATTCATGAGTTGTAAAGTTTGAAGATTCGTAATTAACATAATAGTGGCCAGGATTGGACGTGTAAGGTCTTGAAGTGAAGTTTATGCAGGGTTTCACTACTGATGCAAAGGTGGTTTATGAGGAAGCCAGTCAAGTGGAAAATGATGTTGTTGGAAGCATTCAAACTGTTGCCTCCTTCTGTGCAGAGGACAAGGTTATCAATCTATATAATGAAAAATGTGCTACTCCCATGAAAAGTGGAGTCAAGCAGGGAATTATAGCAAGATATGGTTGTCAGGAGGAGAAAAATGGCTGCAACTGAATCAACAAAGATAAGTTCTATTATGTATCATTCCTTTAATTGTTCTATCTAATGATATTTGCTAGATGACTGCATGCTTCATTTGTATCGGGGTAGTTTGATTTTATGAACTATTATTAATCTCTTTAAAATGTAGGATGGATTGAGGAGCAAAAGGATGTTGGATTATTTGAAGATATATTGAAGACCTCATTATTTGAGGTGATGATTCTTGGAAATTAGTCAGTGAGGATCAGGAGGCTCCTATGGATATGGGTTCATCCCTCGATTACACTCCTTCCATTCAGAGGGAGTTAAATTTCAGGCACGAGTTGAGATCATGTCCAGGAAGAGGATTTAAGGTTCTAAAGATCAGTCAATGGAGGGGAGTTCACTTCCAGAGGATTTCTTTGCAATCTTTGTATTGAGGCAGGGATCAAGAGGGAGTTTTGTGTTCAACAAAATGGAGTCCTATGTCTTGAGGAACTAGAGTGACTCACTGAGAAGAAGTGAAGGTGTCAGCTAAGTGGGTTGTAGGATTGCAAGGCCAGGTGCTAAGTCTTTGGAAGGCCTCTTCAGCTACAGAGAACGAAATTGCACAAGGCAATCAACCTTGTTTTGAAATTGGTAGCACCGCAAACCTATTCAAAATAGGGTGATCTAGGATGAGGTTGAGGACAATCCTGGACTCTCGCAAGTTAGTAGTGTTGGAGGTGTGCATTGGAAACCGTTCCTCTAAGGCAAGCATTGCAGGCAATCTTGGATGAGGAGGTCAGGAGGTTGATGCGGGTACTTGGAGCTCCATAGGGAGTCACATCATCATGAAGATTTGTTGTAATGTATATTTCTCTAAGACGGAGAAATATGAGGTGAAAGACCTTGTAGTGTATATTTCTCTAAGACGAAGAAATATGAGGTGAAAGCCCTTGTAGTGTATATTTCTTTGAGACGGAGAAATATGAGGTGAAAGCCCTTGTAGTGTATATTTCTTTGAGACTGCAAAATATGAGATGAAAGCCCTTTTACAAGATCACATCTCTGAGATTGAGTTGTGCTTTCCACAATTGGGTGTAGCCATTGTGGACGTCATGTTGAGAGAATCCATGATGAGGATATTTGAGAATACCTCCCTAGCTAAGAGGGAGTGTTAGTGTTTTATAGCTGCAGGAGGTATTTCCCTATGCAAATTAATCAAAGGCAAGTCAGCCTTTCTTTTTGCAAAACAAATATTATACTTTCTAGGTCGGCCCTAGAAGAAAGGTCACCTAGCTTGCTATATAAAGGAGAAGGTGTCTCCACATTAAGCATCAATTCACTCCATTCCGATTCGAATTTCTTCAGCAACAAGTTTGCCTTTCAAGAGCAGCAGATTTGACTCAAGGAGAAGTGGTATTATTTTGTGTATTCAAGGAAATTGCACTATCTTCAAGTGCAAATTTTTTGTATGAGATCCGGCCTTGCTAGGGCCTGATTTTGAGTGTTATTTCTGCACTTATTATTCTGATTTATAAGAGAATATCTTGCTGGGTTTTTCTCCCTCGAGTAGGAGGGTTTTCCCAGGGTAAAATACTATGTTCATTGTTCTATGTGTTGTATTTACTTGCTTAATCTTCATGTCTGATCTAAAAAACATCTTCCATGGTACAAATCTGAAGAGCAAGGTTCTATTAGGAATCAACTACCTCCTAGGACCATCCAACCCAACCACCTTAGCCCAAGCTTTCCCTAGTTAACATTCCTAGAATTTGCATTGTTACTTCTAGATTGATTGATGCTAATATTGTTGGCTCCTCCAATGCATTCCTAAACATTGACATAGTGAAACAACTCAACTTCTTTGGTTTATGTGGCTCTTACGTGTGGGCATGTGTGTACAACTTAGAAAGACATATAATAGAATTAGTTATGGGTTGTCTATACTCGGCCAAAAATCACCAATTTACATTGGTTGGCTTACCATGGTAAAATCCTAACTATTGATAATCTTTAGAAGATAGGATTGAACTATAGTGTCAAAATTGTTGGGAAATCAATATAATCATTAATCATCTATTCCTCTAATGCACATATGCCAGAAAGGTATGGATGAAAATCACAGGGACCTTTAGCGAATCTACTTTGAGGCTCAAGGATACAATCACAACATTAATTGTTCAACTGGCTTAGACACAAAAAAAAAAAAATATCATTTTTTCAGCAACAGACTGGACTGAAAAACAACATATTTTTGAAGATAAATCTAAGGATGTTTTGGTCCTTATTGTTGGAGTAATTAAACAACACTTGATAATTAATTAATCATTAATTAATTATTAAGTCCTTATTACTTTATTCACTTAAGCTAAACTTAGGAGTGCTTTTTTATTATTAGATTGGACTAAATATAGGTCAAGTTGTCTCATTGCATGAGATTAAGACACTTGTCACAATCTAATCAAATCATCATCTAGGGTTTGCTTTTTTTATGATTTTATAAGCATTCACATTCATTGTAATCATTCATTCAAATTAATTCATTGCACATATCAGTTGCTTTTTTGGATCAATCGCTCTCAAAGTTGCATAGCATAATCATTGCTTTGTTCTCTCATGTGTGATAGGTGTTTTGGTTGCAGAGGACCACTAGGAACTGTGGGGTTCACTATCAACTCCTACATGGTATTAGAGCACCAGATCTGTAAATTCCTATCCAAATTTTGAGAGATCCGGCCTTAAGGGAAAGATCGACTCATCCTGAGGTGAAATGGGCAACACCATTGAGTCTAGAACGACCAAATACCCTAAAAACATTTGTCAATTCACTCAAATCTGAGCAGTTGCCAATAAAGTAAAAAAAAATTAGGGGCACAAGATCTAAGGCGAACTTCCATACGATCCGTATGACCACTATATGGATCTATACCCCCTGCAATTACTTTTTGCGCAATAGATATAGGTGTTTTTAAAAAAAAATCCAATTTTTTTTTTTTAAATAATAATAAATAAAAATTGGGGTATCGAGTACCCTGCTTGCACTACACAGGCATTTAAGGGAGGTCAACTACTTGGTTAGCGGCGGGCCCCTCAAACTCTTCTGCAATGGCTTTATTGGCACCACCCAACAACACTCACAAGCGTCAACGGCTGCAAGTATCGGTGCTGCTCCAACTGAGAATCCCGAAGGTCAAGCGGAATATTCCGCTTACATTCCATCGAAAAACATATTTCAATTGTCAAAATTATTCCAGCCAACGACATTCATTTTTTTGACCACTTATTTTCTAGAAATCAACAAAATTTTCCATCCAAAGGGAATATTTTGGCAAATATTTGATGATGTTAGTGTGACATCAGCCATACGGAAAGGTCTCACGCCCCCCTCCTCGCCCTCCTTTTTCACTAAAAGAGTAGTTTTTTTCTTCTAGCCATAACTTGAGCATACGATGTCAAAATCGGGCAAACAAGATATTGTCGAAAAGTTGGTTTCGTCTACTTTCTAGTGGTGCAAGTCTCATTATCATATTTTGTTGTTGGTTCCTGTTATTCTCAATCAAAGTCAGATCTTCGTTTTTTGCTCCCGAGCTCATAACTTTCACCTATATCTTTGATTTTTGTGATTCTAGTGGCATTGGAAAGGCATTACAGAGCTTTGTAGATCCATTCATGCACTTTTTCTAGAATTTGCCCCAGGTACATTTTATTCAGTTTTTTGTAATTTCACATTTTGCTTAATTACTTGGACATCTTGGCACCTAGAAAGGATCTATTTGCGTTGGATGACATCATTTGATCTTCTTTATTAGTATTGAGGTTATCAGTCTCTAATTTCATCATTTGAATAAGTATCATGGGTTTTTCTATTCATCCTTCTGTGGTCATCCTGGCAAAGGATAACTATGAGTCTTGGTGAAACGACATCTTGACACATCTCAGGTGGCTTGATCTTTTGCCTTATCTGTATGTACTCATACCTACACCAGCAACACCGGGGAGTTATTTACCATGGGGTATTATCAATGATCATGTTGTAGGGTTTATTTGTTTTGGTGTTGATCTTGACACTGTGTGTTGTATCGGACATTGACTATCCCCACACACTTTGGACTCGGCTTTGGGAGATCCATGGAGACCCTCATATCTCTCCATACCCAGAGGATCCTGATGCAGATTGTCTCATTCCTCTTGCAAATACATATTTCATACCCTTTAATGAAGATACTTTAGAGGAGCTTGAGTATATCACAGGTCTTGTGTGTTTCAATGGTTCAAAGACTTGTCTTCAAGTTCTCACTCTTCAGATCGAGACTACATCACCATCTTCTATTTTTCCTTATCACCTTGACATCACCACATCTTTGGCCCCTATTGGTTCAGTGCAACAGGACATTCATCTTCTTCCAGACATAGCTACTTAGGATTTGTATCTTGCAGGCATATCATCCTTGTTTGTAGAGTCCTATATTGTAGATTTGGAGGATTACTTTGAGGACATTCATCTCCTCTTTGTTGACAACCACATCATCATTTGTAATGTCCCCGATTTCCGTCTAGCTACCATGAGCATTATTTTAATTAATTAAATATTATTGTCTTGAATTAATAATTGGGGCATTTATGTTTAATTAGTTAATTATTTATTAAAGTGACTCAAATAAAAATAAATTATTAAAAAGTCACTTTAACGAGAGAAAAGAAATTATTATTTAAAAAGTGAATTTTATATTATAATTCCGGAAAGTTCCCGAAAGGTTATAAAAGAGGGCTCTGGGGTTTGATTTGGGCAGATTGGATATTTGTTATTTTCTCATTACCGCAATTGTGGAGATTGAACAAGATTGTTCAAGCATAGTCGAGGATGAAAACCCTAGGATGAAGATCAGGTTCGGTGGTGAAATAATCCTCCCTAGCTGATACGGTGAAATCCATTCAAGGTTTCAGTTTTCATGATAACATTTGAAGAAATTTGTGAAGTTTTCTCCGGAAACAAATTTCAGATATAAGGGTTCGATGAAGATTGGCAGTTAGAAGATTTTCAAAGTTCACATTTGCAGTAAATTTGTTTGTCATTAGGTTTACAGGATTGCTAGATGTGAGATACAAATTTATTAAATTTATAGGCAAATATCAAAATTTGTGTGCAGTTTGTGCAAGAGCGAAAAATCAGAAATATTTGTGTTGTGTGTGCCTGTGAAAGAAAGGAAATAAAATAATATTTATTAACTCCAGCTAGGAATCACCCCAGCCATACCATTTCAAGCTCCCAAAGGAGCCATACACATTGCGGAATTTCCAATGAATGCATAAAGAAGGCTTAAAAGCCTTAATAAACTCCAACCACAGCCTATAAGAGAAATTCAAAGTGGCTGCAGCCCTCCACAAGGAATTGCAGCTCTAAGGCTGTCGTACTACTCATTAAGGAGTTGTACATTTATCAAGGCTGTTGTACAGCTATCAAGGGGGAATTAAAGGTATGAGAAGATGCTGATTGGACCGCATTTCTGCATCATCACAGGTCAGCAAATGAAATTAATAAACATTTATTTTAGTTGGAGGTTATCAAGCTGGTAAGGAATTGCTATATGTGCCAGCCATTAGAACATAATATTTGGGTGCATTTGTATTACTCAGAAATTAAGGAAAGTAAATTAGTTACCTGCATCTGAATTTGTGCATATTAAAGATATTATATCAAAATTATATTGGATGCAAACTGTTTGTCAAAATGCACATATGTAACCTTGGTTCAATGAAATGATTTTATGGTAAGTTTATGAATCAGAATAATAGTTGCAGCAGTTCTAAGTGTTTGTATTTCAAAATACTTCATATTTGGTTTCCTGCAAACTGTTTGACAAAATGCTTGCAAAACAAAAATTGTGAAAATTCCAAGTTTAGTTAAAATATTTTGGAGGGGATTATCACATCGTTGTTGGTCCACCATCTTCATCACCTTTGCAGCTTGTTCTCCCTCAATCTTCACATGATCTTGGATTGATGATCTCTCTTTCTGACATGTGGACACTTGAGCACTTTTCAGAGGCACACATCCTTTGGATTTGGATTCCTGATTCACCCATATTTTTGGATTGGCTTCTCCAATCACCAGTGGATTTATTTCTTCCTAAGGGGAGAAATGTTGTGTACAAGCAATGGAACACTTATGAATTACCAAATATCAAGTTAGGTCAATGCCTCAAATTCACACAAGTCAATCTTTGGATAGACATTCTTCTTCCAGTATGTTGGGTTTGTAAATATTCTGAAATCGGAACATTGCTTCTCAATATAGGTTGTCTTCCTCTTCAAGGTTAAAGGGTAGAAATGTGAAACCCGTCCTTCAAGAATTTACATATTAAAATTTGATAGTGCCACCCTCAGAAATCCTGGTTATGCCAGAATCAGATGAATAATCAAAAACAATAACAGTGAGGCTATTGTCTCCTACCAGGATCCTTCTACGTGAAAATTGGCAATAAAACTAATAACTTTGCAGACACATTTACTTTATACATGGAGTCCAGTTGGCTGCTAGCCACAAAATCCATAATCTTCAGAATGGGGGAGATTCCACAGTTGTAATCCATCTGGTCAATAGAGAGAGGAATGAATGAGTGAACACTGAATCATCTCCAAATCAACTCCAAAACTGGCAATTTGAATCCATTAAAAACAAGATAAGTTTAAATTCTGAAGGAGATAACAATTTATTAATCTTTCTCACGCCACTCATAACCACAATAACCTTATAGAGACCTTAGCAAAACAAGGAGTACACATGGGCCCACTAACGGGATTTGCTACATAAATAGGTGAATCCCAGCTCCTCGAAAGTGTCCAGGTACAGGTTTAATTACAGAAATTAACCAATAATGACAATTACAAGAGTAAAGGAAAAGAGAGAAGGGAATAAGTGTTTTTCCAAGCCTTGTGCCTTATCTGATCTTTCATAACATATTTGTATATATGGACAACTTATTTTTCTTATCATTCACCATTGAGGCACCACCTTATTCATGTTTTCTCTATCTTTATCAGTGATCACAACTTCCACCCTTCTAACATGTTTAAAACACTTTTCTTTTATCATTCACCACTAGGGCCCCACCTTATTAATGTCTTCTCTACCTTTGTCGATGACCACAACTTCCACCTTTCTTATGCCTAAGTCCTCTTTCTTAGTAAATCTATCTTGTGTTTAAAACACCCCTCATTCATGCATAGCTTCCACTTTTCAAATACTTAAAGTTCTACCTCCCTAGCACTAAAGTCCACTTGGCCCCCCAATGATCCTCTTGGGCCATCCACACAACCATGTCATAAATACACACATTCCCACATTAGTCTGCACTAGCCCACCACATTACTCCTCTTTATTGCCTCTTACTTGTCAAACATTTCAATACCTTCCCTCTTTTTCTTTACCTTATCTGATCTTTCATAACATACTTGTATATATGGACAACTTATTTTTCTTATCATTCACCATTGGGGCACCACCTTTGTCAGTGATCACAACTTCCACCCTTCTAACATGTTTAAAACACTTCTTTTTTTATTGTTCACCACTAGGGCCCCAACTTATTCATGTCTTCTCTGCCTTTATCGGTGACCACAACTCCACCTTTCTTATGCCTAAGTCCTCTTTCTTGGTAAATCTATCTTGTGTTTAAGGGTGGGGTCCCATGAGGGGGGCTTCAGGATCTATTTTTAAGGGGCAGGGGGTCCCATGAAGCAAAACAAAAAATGCTACAAGACAAATTAGAATCTTTTCCTCAACAATAGCAGCCCCTACTTTTTAGCTCAAAAACTTAAGCGGGTGCAAAAGGGGTGGGGCTAGAAATTGCCCCACTAGTTTAGGATTTTTTCTACCACTTGTCAATCATATGAAGCTTTAAATTTCTTGCCAATTATTTTTTTTATTATTTTATATTTATGTACTCAGCTGAATTGAATATGCAGAATAATAAAATTCATGAGACCACTAGCTTCCATAAATATAGGAGCTTAAATTTTTAAGCTTAAACTTTGTTACAAAATTCATGGGACCATCCCCTTTAAAATAATCCTAAAAAATCTCAACAGCACCCACTGAAATTTTTTAGGAAGCCCCCCTCCATGGGACCCCACCCTAAAGCACCCCTCATTCACGCATAGCTTCCACTTTTCAAACATTTAAAGTTCTACCTCCCTAGCACTAAAGTCAACTTGCCCCCCCGCACCCTCAATGATCCTCTTGGTCCTTCCACACAACCATGTCATAAATACACACATTCCCACATTAGTCTGCCTTTATTACCTCTTACTTGTCAAACATTTCAATACCTTCCCTCTTTTTCTTTACCTTATCTTGTTTACAAGTATTCCTTCTACCTAAATTCCTTCCCTCCCTTTCACAATCCCAATGAGCCTTCCTTTATGGATTTTCCATGTGCCCTAATATCATAAATCCTTGCTGTATTAGTTTCCAATCTACAACTAGAAACGTTTTTTGTGATACCACCATAGAAAAGCTTCTGTGGTCAGATAATACCAAAAGGAAGCTTGCTAAGAACCTGATTGAACAGGGGGCTGGTCAAGCTTATCCCAAGCGGCAGAAAATAGATATGAAGAGCTCAGTGGGAGCCACTATGAGAAGGATTTCATAATCTAATCCAGTATACAGGCCCCAGGCAATGCCTAGGGCTCCAGCTTGACAGCCAGGGCATCAAGAAGAGATGGCTAAAAGCCTGAAATCTTTCCCCAAACAGAGGAGAATAATTAGAATAATGATGTGTATTTGTAATAACATGTATTATTGCAAGATTTCTTTGTAGATTCCGCAATGTTGATAAGTTTTTTGTATAATCAGCTCAGCAATCAACCTTTAAAAGAACAAAACCAGCATTGTATGTTGAGCTTCAAAAATATTTCAACATAAGTACAGTTCTCAACTTCTTAGTTCCTTTACATATTTAGGTCATAAATTTCAGTTCTAGTATTTCTGGTTTTCTGGCACATGACTAAAACTTTTTGAATTTCTGTGAAATGCACTTGCCCATGACCCAAAGCCATGGGCAGCAATGCATGCAAATATTTTTACCAATTACAGTATATTGGCCCTTTTTAGAAAAAAATGCAGATGCATGTGAAATAACAAGGTTGTGACCCTATTAGAATTATATAATTTATATTTATATTTAAAGTCTCATAAAAAAAAGAATTCATTCTTTAATTATTATACAAATTAGTACAACTTTTTCACAATTAACATAAGCTTCGAGAAGATTAACAACATACAAGTATGAGGGTGTCTTCTGAAGGACAAGGCAAGCCTTTCAAAACCATATCACTTGATATGTAACCAACTCCACCTCTCCAATGACTTGTTGGTTTATCTACGATATAATAAACCTGCATTTCATCCAAAAAAAAATGTTAAAACTTGTTCCAAGATACTTATGCAACATCCCTTTCTCCAGCACTCCTCACCCCACCATATTAATATTTTTTCAGAATGCATATTACCTTGAAATTTGGGTGGCTAGATGAGAGGGCATCTAGCTTCTCCTTAAGCAAAATATCATCTGGAGATATATTGGCATACAAAAGTGACACCTGCAACCATGCATTTTTCTTTACTATCACAAGGAAGTTAAAACTGGGAATTGTAACTTGAGTTTTATCAAGCAATAATTTCATACAAAAAACATCTTTGTAATGTATTTGACAATGACAATTGCTGTTGTATGATTGTAAATCTTATTCAAATCGATGGACTGTTTCACCCAACCCTTAAATCAATTTTCCTTTGCATACTCATTTGAGATATTTCATATTTGACATCCAATTTTAAGTTGTTTATTAGATCTCTCAAATTAATTGTAACTTGTTATTATCAAATCTGAATCATCGAAAATACTTGTTCTTTCATAACAAGTTATATTGGAAATGCAACAAAAACATAAAAGATACTTTCCACCCATCTTCTTGCACAAGAGATCATTTGTCGTGACAAGTATGTATATAAAACTTTTTGAACATTACTCAATTATTTTACTTTATTGACTTCATGCTATATGATACATAGAAAGAAGAAACAGTTCAAGCATTATAAAACAAATCTACTATATTAAAATACAGCTAAAGAAATGGTATTTACAAACTGCAGAGATTATTAGCACAACCCTTAAAAATTCTTGTGAATAATCCCTTGTAAGAGGGTACACGTGCTTCATAACTGACAAGACTCAATTCCTAAATATTTAAAATTTATAAAGTGGTGCTGGGCCAACAACATAATTACTAAATTTGCCGAGATAACCCACCATCTTTGCAGAAGACATAATAGAAGAATCTTTCATTATGCATGCTTGGTGCTGTTAAAATCAGAGATAAAAGGACTGCAGTCACAAATGGATAAAATCCCACTGGAACCATACGAGTTGCATATGGAGTTAGCTTTGAAGTTGTGGGTGAACTTTGGCTACAAATTGACACCAGCTCAGATGTACAAGCAGATCATGCAATCAATGCAGCTAAGGAAATACATAGCAATTAATTTGAAAATTTTTGGGGGAAGGCATATGGCACAATATTGGGATAAAAAAGTGCTTGTATTGTTGAAATCTGAAAACACTGATAAACCAGCTACTCACAAGTTTCCTGTAAATATAATAAAAATGGGCTTCTGGTTTATAGAAACAATCAACAGCATGGGAAGAGAAGATTTTAAAGCCATAAGAGAGAGAAGCCTCAAGAGTGTCAATTCTCCACACTCCAGAGAGAAGAAAAACATGAAAGATAGCATCAGCAATTAATAAAACAATGCACATAGTTATCCACCAACATTCTAAACATGCTGTACAAGTGCATGGTACAGAAAATAATGAGATTGATGATTTGGAGGAAAATAGGGATGAATTAATGAGTGATAACACCTTTTCTAAGGCTGCATACTGTACAGATTTATCAATACCCAATAAGAACTCAAAGGCCCTGCCAATAACCATGCTAAAAGACAATGAATCATCTCACCAAAGCATCTAAAGTGACAAAGCAGAAGGCAACAGGAACAGCAGCCCCTAAATTTGGATGAATTTGACATTAAGGAAACAGGTAGCCTTGCTATAAGGAAAATCCTTGAGAAACAATGTGTTGAGAATATCAAGAAAGAATAATTTGGAGGTGGTGTTAATTATTTAAATCACAATATTTTATTTTTATAGTAATAATAATATATTAATAATAATAATGCCTTTGATGAAGAAAGAAAGCATAATGATAATATTAATAACTACATTCCTAATACTATTAACATGCCATCCTCCAACCTTAATCATAAGGATTTGCCTTCATACCAAAGGAAGAAAACTTTAGCATTATGTGTTTGAATGATACAGATCTCAACATCTCCTAGCTACAAAATCAAATTAATTGAGAAACATGATATAACAATGTCATTAATCTTTCTTTGAGATGTTCAATGCACCTACAATTAAATTAGTAAATAGAGGTCTTCCATTTTGCCTCACACAAAGACATAATCCAGTGAAATATATTGTCGTGAATATTGATCATATGATTTATCGATTGCCAGAGATCAATGAAGAAAAGACAAGACAAGAATGTGAGCTCCTTCCAAGATGAGGGAAAACACCAAGAAAAACATATAGACTTGAAGAAGTTAAACAGCAATGAAGTTAATTTTGTAGTCAAGAAAGATACAGGGAACCTTGTGGTTGTACTTGTCATGAATAAAAATGACTATTTAGCAAAATGAGAGAACATCTAAACTATGGGAAACATTGTGAACACACCAGGAACCCCATAAAAGAGATTATACAATCAGTAATAAAGGCCATCAAGAACAAAACATGAGGAGATTAAGAAATGACTCTTTCCTAAGATGGAAATCGCCAATGAGACCTATCATTGATACAATAAACTCCTAACACATCACTTAGCTTCCTTTCTGGCAAAGAAACTTAAACCATCGTTGGTAAACCCTATGTCATACATTAAAGACACATCTTAATGTGTTGAAATCAGTAAGGAACAAAACATGGTATGGTCATTAGCTTTAAAATCATGTCACTCTTTACCCAAACACTGATAAAAATGAAAGCTACAGAAATAATTAGTTTAATCACTAATAATGAAACTACAAAGCTGGTTGAGTTATGTCTGAGATCAACCTTCTTCAGTTCTAAAGGCAAGATCCATGAGCAAAACAAATGAATTTTTCTGGATCTCCCCCATCTCTGATTTGGAAAAATTATTTATGAAATATTTTGACAAGAAAACACTTGTAGCACATCCATTGAAACTGAAGGGTTGGAGAGATTTGTGGATGATACAAATATCTTTTGATGTAAAGGGGAGGAGAGCATCAATGGCATCCTTAAGCCTCCCAACAATATTTCACAACATAAAAAATTCATGATGGTCAATGAGCAATATGACTTTATTCCTAGGAATGATGGTGGTACATTCACACACCAAGCCTACAGAAAGCAAACACACATTGATCTCTACCTACAAGCTAAGTTCAATCATCACCCAGCCCAAAAAGTTGAGGTGTTAAGAACATTGGCTACTAGAGCCTTAAGGATTGCGTATGATGATCATTTTAATCAAGAAAGAGAGAATGTTAAAAAAGTGTTGCAAAAGAATGTGTACAAAAGGAAACAAACAAATCTACAGTACATTTAAAAACATTAGAAAAGTACCGAGACTGTAAAATTAGAATGTGGAACATGCTAAATGAAATAAAACAAAAATACTTTTTGTTGGTGTTTCTTAGATCAGATTAAACAATGAAAGCACTTAATAATATTGCAACACATAAGACAATGAACACAACAAGATACCCTGGGAAAACCCTCCTCTTGAGGGAGAAAAACCCAGCAAATGAATCTCTTATATAAAGTGAAACAAGAGCAGAAATCTGCTTACAACTTAGGCCCAACAATGGCCAATTCTTGATACAAAGAAATCGCCCTTCTTCTAGATGCAAACTAGTAATGAATATGATATCTTCCTTGAATCAAATCTGCTGCTAAGAAAGTGCAAATTCTGCTCTGCCCTTAATTGTGAACTTGCTTGAGTGAATGAATGATTTACAATGACAAGAAGACCTTGTATAAATACAAGAGAGGCGCCTCTTCAAGTTAGGTCGGCCCCTTTAAGAAAAACATAAATAATAATAAATACAATTAGGGTCAGCCCATGAACAAATAGAAAATGCAAATCCTTTAGGGTCGGCCCTTTGTCATTAATAAAAGTTGTAGACATGAATTAAATAGCTGAATGGCTATTCATTTAATTCATGCTCTTCTCCTTGGAATTCGTGCAAAGGAAGTGCAGCCCATAGCTGCTATAACATCAACACTTTTTACCTTACATAAGAAATACAGCCAGACAATCTCAAAAATTTAAAAGAACAGAATCAAAACCATTTCCATACCTATCAACATTCTAAGGAACAAGCTACAATCTACAAAGGATAAATGTGACCCAAAAAGACTAGTGGTGTGTACATGATAGAATTCTTATGTGGAAGGCCATACATTGGTAGAAGCCGTAGACCCGTTGAAACAAAAGTCCATGGGCATAATGGAGATATTAAGCATGATAGAGAAATCAACCTTGGTGCATTCACTTGCTACCATACATCACATTTGCATGAATGAGGCAAAATTGTTGGCTGAGGAGGACCACTAAAAGAAAAAATTACAAAAGGCCATGAAATTATACAACATGAAAATAATGTCAAAAGAGATGGAAGTTGGACATTAGTAATTTAGTAATACTTGGAGACCTTTGATACACAACCTCAACCTTGAGAGTAATTAAATCCTCAACACTTCATTTTCTTATGTTCCTAGCAATGTTACAAGACTCACTTGGACTCACCCAAACTCGGTGAGTCTTAAGGCAAACCAAGTTTGACAAGTCTAGGAAGCTCGGGCCCCAAGTACTCACTAGACTTGTCGGGTTTGGGCAAGTCCCGAGCCTAGAACTCGATTCGATCGTGGCAAGCATAAAGTGGAAACAAAAAAAAAAAACATAAACAATGAGAATCATGTAAACGTTTTTGTTTTATATTTGCCTCCTTCACCCTAAAAGGCACTTCATTTCATTTTCAAGCCAAAGAAGAAGGAAAAAAGAGAGATTTGAGCCAAAATTTATTTACATTGAAGGAAAACCAGCAAGGAGGTTGAGCAAAAATCGATGGTTAAATCACATTTGAGCAGGTTTGTAGCTACTCTTGGTGCATCTAGAGGAGTCTACAAAGGATTGGAAAAGCTCACCATTGATTTCAAGGAAGATTTAAGAGGTAAGTTTGAATTTTGAAGGGTTTTTTTTTTAACCAAAATTTCATTTTTCTTCTACATTTCTTTTTGTATTTTGTTTTAGTGGAACAAAGAACAAACCCTAGGTGTGTTTAAGTTTTTTGTTGAACAAACCCTAAGTGTTTTTGTAAAAAAAAAAGTTTTATAGTTGCGAACCCTAGGTTTTTTAATATTAGTTTAATTATAAACTATGAATGTTAATTTATTTATGTGTTATTGCAGTATTGTTTAGATTTATAAATTGTCTTTATCACAATGTCTCAAACTCCAATTAGAAAGGACCCTTGTTGGAAACAGGCCATTATTACCCCTGGGAAAAAGAAAAGAGAGGTAACATGTTTTCATTGCAAAACAACCATGAATGGAGAAGACATTAATAGATTGAAATACCATCTTGCACATATACAAGGCCAAGATGCTAATCCGTGCCCAAATGTCCCTCCTTAGGTTATGCGTGAAGTGCAAGTTCATTTGGAAACCTTTGAGTAGCAAAAATAACTTAAAAAGTGGCAAAGAGAGGAGATGGCAGCCATTGGTGGAGTTGGAGACTCTTCTTCTTCAATTCCTCCATTTCCTCCATCTTCGAGTGGTAGTAGTGCTAGTACTAGTGGCAGTGGCAGTAGCAGTGTTAGCATTGGGCCTAGAGTTCATGCATCTAGGTTGGATTCATATATTTTGTCACACAATAATTAGGGTTCCCAACCGTCACTTGAGAGCATGGGTTGGAACAAACATGATGTAGCCAAAAGTGCAATTGGAGACTCTTGGTTCTATTGCGACATTCCATTCCATGCAGCCAGGTAATTCTTTTTTTTTTGTTTTGTTTTAAAATATATAGCTTGATAGTTGATTCTTTGTCTCTTGAATTTTTATATTTAGAGCTATGTTGAATTCAAATTTAAATTCTCCATTTTACAATACTTATTTTATTTAATTTATTTGTTGTAGGTCTCCTTATTGCAAAACATGGTTGATGTCATTATTGTTTGTAGGGCAGGGTTCAAAGCCCCTAATGATGAGGAGATAAAGGGCCCCATTTTGTCACAAAAGGTGGCTGATGTGAAAGCCACAATACAAGAGCAATGAAACATATGGAGGAATAAAGGTTGCACAATCATGACCGATGGTTGGATGGATAGAAAAAATAAAACATTGCTCAATTTTCTTGTTTCTTCCTCAGGTGATTTTACTTCATAAAATGCATTGATTTAGTGATTAACAATCAAGATTTTTAATTTATGTTTTTATTGAATCATTGGTTTTGTTTTTTTCTCATGTGGAACAATGTTCATCAAATCTATTGATGCATCCGAGAACACCAAAAATGTTGAATTCATTTGCGAAGCTTTGGAGGAAGTCTTGGTTGATGTAGGTGAGGAGAATGTGGTGCAAGTAGTTACAAATAATGCAACAAATTATGTTGTTGGAGGTAGACTACTGATCGATAGACAGTGGCACCCATCAATATTTTGGACTCCTTGTGCTACTCATTGCCTTGACCTCATATTGGAGGATCTTGGCAAGATTGCATGGATCAAAGCATGTGTGGAGATAACAAACAATATTTGTAAATTCATATATAATCACACATGGGTTCTCAACCTAATGAGGCAATTCACAAGGTAGAAGGAGTTGGCTCATCCTGGAATAACTCTATTTGCTGCCAATTTCATCACATTACAATCCATGTTGCAATTAAACGGAGCTTTGAGGCACATGTTAGTTAGTGAGGAGTGGACTTCCTCATCATATGCTAAGACCAATGCAGGAAAAGATGTGGCAAATCAGATTTTTGATGAGTAAAGCTATTGGATACCTAATGTAGTGATCGTAAAGGTAAATGTAATTAGTAATTAGTTTACTAATTCTACATTATATTTTCATTCTTATTTTTTATTTTATTTGCTTATTTTTGTTGACTCTTAATTATGCCAATGTTTCACAATAATTGTAGTTACATAGAGCCTTTAGTGGTGTTAGTGTTTTATAGCTGCAGGAGGTATTTCCCTAAGCAAATTAATCAAAGGCAAGTCGGCCTTTCTTTTTGCAAAACAAATATTATACTTTCTAGGTCGGCCCTAGAAGAAAGGTCACCTAGCTTGCTATATAAAGGAGAAGGTGTCTCCACATTAAGCATCAATTCACTCCATTCCAATTTGAATTTCTTCAACAGCGGGTTTTCCCTTCAAGAGCAGCAGATTCGACTCAAGGAGAAGTGGTATTATTTTGTGTATTCAAGGAAATTGCACTATCTTCAAGTGCAGATTCTTTGTATGAGATTTGGCCTTGCCAGGGCCTGATTTTGAATGCTATTTCTGCACTTATTATTCTGATTTATAAGAGAATATCTTGTTGGGTTTTTCTCCCTCGAGTAGGAGGGTTTTCCCAAGGTAAAACACTATGTTCATTGTTCTATGTGTTGTATTTACTTGCTTAATGTTCATGTCTGATCTAAACAACAAGTGGTTCTCCTACGAGTTGTTGATGGGAAGAAGTTTGCAATGGGCTACATATATGACAGCATGGATAGGACGAAAGAGGCCATTAGATCCATTTATGGGGGATTTGATGATAAGTATTGCCCCATTTGGGACATCATTGATAGACGATGGCACCTCCAGTTTCACAACCCCTACACGCAGCTGCATATTTCCTCAATCTGACATCCAATTTCGCTCTAATTTCAAGGCAGATGAGGAGATTTTGAGTGGGCTCTAAATAGTCAGAGTGGATGACGTTTGATTCTCATGTTGGAGCACAAATAGTCATAGAGATTGAAATTTTTAGACTTGCATAAGGAGATCTCTTTGCAAGAGATATATGCAAGGCTACTTGGTTGACATTGCAACCAGGTAAAAATTTATCAAGGGCATAATTTAAGTTTAATGTCATGTCCCCGAAATTATAACACCTCGAAATACAAATGAATGAGAAAAAATAATGATTTAATGCTATATATTTTAGTATTAAAATATGAAGTATTAAAAACACCAAATAAATATTAAAGTATGTATATACATACATATATATATATATATATATATGAATCAGTATAAAAACATCATTATAATTATAAAATAGAATAAATAATACTATGTGATAGTGTAAAATGGAATAAATGATATTATAAATAAATGACATGATATTAATGGTGACTACACTCTAAAAAACCAATGAATAAAGCATTGATCCAACGAGTCATCATTCAGATTGAATAGTATTAAAGGCATTTAGCGTATTAAGACAGAAAAAGTCAGCGCTAAAGGAAAGAGATGTAACTATTCTAACGAGCCCACGGTTTGGGAAAGGGTGTGATCCTCCACCAAATCGTGGGGTATTTAAATGAATAGACTTGGACTTTCAAAGGGGAGGAGCAGCGAACATCTACAAGAAAAGAAAATAAGGAAGAATCAGAAATAAATAAGAATGAGATCTACCATTAGGAAAATAAATAAATAAAGTCTAATAATATGATTAAATCTCCATTCAGAACAGCAGAGATAATCAGGAAATAAAGTGAAGAAAGGTATAAACAGATATGGATCAATATGTGAGGAAACATTCAGAACAGCAGCAACAGTGATACAATCTGTGACTGGTTTGCATTAGAATATAAAGCATTTAACATGTATATATTAGTGGATAAGCATATAAGTGTATATGTATATATCAATATAGATAAGTCAATAATGAATAATAAATAAGTAATGAGTATATATATATACTAAAAGAATAGTTGTATAAATATATGAATACTAATTGATATAAATAGGAAATATATATATATATATATATATATATATATATCATATACAATTGCTCAACCTTATAAGGATTTATGATGCTTTAATATAAGTATGGAAAATAGATTCTTACTTATCTGATATCTTTTGAGTGTTAAGAACAGATCGTCGATTAAGGAGAAGAAACATATAGACCAGGAGACCAAGGAGGTTTGTTTCGTTCATCACCATAGATTACTATTATTAGATATATCCTATATTCAAGTGTATTTACTACTAATCATTGCTTACATATGTACACATATTGCCTCCATGATAATAAGAATATTTAATGAATGTTTTCTTGTATATGATGTGCTTGATTGTGTGAAAACCTACTTAGGAGGAAGGGCCTGAGGAAGTGGTGCGTGCCTAGAGACCCCACTTAAGATCTGCCCAATCCTAAGGCAAGGATGGGCAATGGGGATGAGTGGAAATTCCACTTAAGATCCACCCAGTCCAAAGGCAAGGATGGGCCATGGATGGGTGGTAGGCCTAGGGTCCCCACTCAAGTTCGCCTGGACCAAGAAAGGGATGGGCCATGGAGGGGTGGTAGGCCTAGACCACTTGTAAGCTCTGTTGGCTTCCTCCAATAGGCGAAGTGTCTTCTGAGGTTGTGACATGGGTGGAGAAAGCAGGTACAAGTAGCCAGCAGGGAGAGTTGTGGTACACAGCCTCTTAGTCTTGGCAAATGACTTCGGGCGGATCCATCCGTGTTGCTCCTCCTAATTCATAAGAGTTGCATTTGTGATGATTCTATAATTGGGTGCCATAATGTTAATGCTAACAAATATGTGTATGTGTCATGTCCCCTGAAATTGTCACACCCAATATAAAGCATTGAAATGCAAATAAATAAATCATATTAAAAATATATAAATTTAAATATTAGCAAATTAATATTATTATAATTATAATTAGCACAAGATAATATTATAATTATAATCATCAAATATAACAATATAAATATATATATTAAATATAAGAAAACATATAATACATTAAATATAAAATATACATATAAAAATAATAATAATAAAACATATTGAATATTAACATAAGCAGCCGCAGCAATTTTATTTTGCTATAAGAAAAGGCAGCGATCATTAATTAGGAAGCAAAATCTGATTACAGTGATCTTAAATTTGGCAGTACTTTAGAGCAGTGAACATACTATGAAGTTCAATGATCATTTATGCTAATCAGTCAAGGAATATTTAACTAATCTACAGAGTTTATAAAGTAAGAAAGGCAATGACTCGTGTAGAGGCAGCAATCTAATATATATGAAAGGTGTATAATAAAGAGGGGGGTAATAAAAGATTAAAAAGGCATCGATTGGTTTTGGAAAGGCAGCGACCAGCCCAAAGGGAGATGTGTCCCTTACCAAGGGACAAGTATGATGAATAGTTATGTTTCTTCCCTCCACTGTGGGGTATAAAGAGAGGAACACCTCCGAAGGAGTAGAATCATCAGGAGGTAAAACTAAATAAGGAAACTAGATTTTTGAGTATAGCAGCAGAATTGAATGGAAAAAAGGAGGAATATATGGTGATAAAAGAAATCAGTTAATAAAAGATACTCTCCAAAATCTGATCACTATGGCTGGAAGAGAGGCTTCTGCAGATTGGATAAGATTCAGATAAGTATTTTATAAATTCATGTAATAAGTTTGATAAATATATTAAGGATACAGATAAGTAATTCTGTGTTTAAATAATCACTTATGAATTAAGGATTTAAATATGATGAATTAATATTATAAGTATATATATAAGAAACTATTATAAATTGACAAATAGAAACAATGATAGATATATATATATTATTTACGATTGTCCAATAACAGTTATATATATATATATATATATATGCATTATTCTAGATTACGCAATAATGGTGCTTGCAGAAATTATTGAGCCTTATAAGTAATTATGACTCTTTAATATAAATAAATAGATTATATATATATGTTTATGTATTGTCCTTATCATATGATCACTTATTCATTTATTTTACCTAGGAAGAATAATCCATGTGTGATATTATTTTTATTTTTGATTCATAAGAGGTTTTTTAATATATATTAAATAAACTTCCAAATTACAAGTGTCTGAAGCATAAAGTATAAAGTTTACAGAGGACCCAAAAAAAAACCAGCCCTCACTATCCGCCATGACAGGCTATAACATGAATTTACTAAACATTGAAATTATCAAAATATCATCGGCCACTACCTCTAAACTAATTGTTCTAGTCGTTACTTTCGAAAAGACGCTATACCATCCCTAGTCAAAACCAGATTTGACTATCCCTTTCCTGAGAAAAACTATCCCACTTACATGAACTTATTTAAAACCGCGAGGTCCTCAAACTCCTTCCAGTCTGCTGTGTCCACCGCCATCAACCCAAGATGCTTTTTCAGAAAGATAATTGCCATGGCCGTTATGGCCCGATGCCTCATCAATCCCGTACCCTGCAAATCCAACAGAAATGGATAAATTTTGATCGTGTCCTCCAAACGGACCCGTTCCACATCGCACGAACAAGGGCACCCTCTTCCTTCGACCACCACGCGCAATACCTCGTCAACACCTTCAACCAAATCCTTCTTGAATAATTTTACCAACAGCTACTTGGCCTCTGCCTTCGGCACCAAATTGTCTAACAGCGAAGCGAGGAATTTGGAAGAAATGGGAAGATTGTCTCTTCCATATTCCACAGCCTCAACATGCCCCAATCCCAGTACCATCTTCACCGCCGCGAGCACCAACGAATCATACTTCACTAAAATCCTCTTCAACCGCTGGTCCGTGATTTTCCTAAAGGAATTCTTCCCCTCCGACGAGCCTAAGGAAATTGGGGTGTTTGCTCCAAAACGAGCCAAGCCCACTACCGACACCTCCACAACAAACTTCGAGCTTCTCGCCATCCTCCACCTTCAGCAAAAACTTGATGGAAGAGAGGGCAAAGACCAGAAGCTTCACACTTCGCTCACTAAAAATGCGCAGAAAAAGCCAAGCGAACAGTTTAAAACCCAAATTCCAATAGCATCGCCACCCTTGCAAAGTGTACCTACTAACTTAAGGCAAAATGTCAATCAAATGCAGCAAGCTCGAAAATCATGAAGAATCATTATGAAGATTAGTGTCACCAGCTTAAGGAGTGTTAGATTCATACGGATGCCCTTAAGGCCTCATCAACATATGCCGCCTTGGCTGCCAAGTTGACAATGCCGGTGTAGCGCCCACCTGACTTCCTCCAACGTGGCGTACGCCACCTTCCTCTGCCAGCCTGGAGGGTGCCCACCCTACCACCCACAAAGGATCTACGTGTTTCAACCCACCTCCCTAATTTTTGGGCCCAATACACCAATGTTTGACAAAAGATCAGCTTCAGAATTACCCTCCCTTATATGATTGAACATCACCCTTCGAAACTTCTCTACCTTTACCAAAGCCACCTCCAAAAATTCACCTAACCTCCAGTTGTGAACCTGTTTAGATCTTAACGAGTTTATTACTAGAGATGAATCCCCTTCTATTACCACCCACTCCGCCCCTAAATCCCCACACAAATCCAATCCTAGAAGAAGAGCTTGAAATTCCGCTATGGGAGGGATTTTGCTAGCCTTCCCAAAGTTGCACCTTTAAAGTCTCTGATAATGCACCCAGCACCAGATGGTCCAGGATTTCCTTTAGAGGCCCCATCAAAATTCAATTTTACCCAACCCGGATCCAGAGGTAACCATTTTACCCTTTTTCTCTCTTCCGCTGTAGTAGCTTTTCCTGTATTTCCTATGGCTGGAGTTCTCAATCCCGGCCAATTCTTCAAAATCCATGCGTCCCATTCCGGGAAATTACCAAACTTTGGACTCCGTTCTCCCAATCTTGCGTTAAACAATTCAATTATGCTTGCCTCTATTTTGGCCTGCAACCTGGCGATTGATAACTCCTTTCCCTGAAAGATGCGCCTGTTTCTCTCTTTCCATACCTCCCATAAGAGGATTGATGGACTCGAATACCATAAATCCTTGAAGAGAGAAAACTTCCCTTTAGCTGGCCATGCCTTTAACCAATTGAATAGCTTAAGTGGAAGTGTCGATCTCCATCTAAACTTGAAGCACAACCATTGCCAAATCGCTTGTGTGTATTTACAATTTAAAAGCAAATGATCCACAGTTTCTACATCTGCTACACAAAGAGGACAACGGGAGGGGCCTTGAAATCCTAACTTAGCAAAGTGCTCCCCTGTCAAAATCCTACCCTGGGCTGCCGCCCAAGTAAACATACCAGCTTTCGGTAAGCATGTCGTGTTCCAACATAAATGAATTGGGAGAGTTGAAGACTCAACTCCAAACGAGGCTAGAATTGAGTAACCAATTTTGACATTGTATTCCCCTGTTGACGAAGCATTCCATCTCAATTTATCCTTACCTCCTCATCGCCAAATGCACCTTTCAGCTAAAACCTTCTCAATTCGCTCCTCCTCTTGCTCAGTTACACTGAGCTGCCTAAAAGACTTCCACTTTATGACACCACCTATTACTGTCACAAAATTATCAATGTAATCCTTCACCTTCGAACCCCATGATTGTTTGGCTTTTTCTTTGATTCTACCTAGCTCAAGAGCTTCTCCAAGCTTAGGAAATCCTTCCCAAGAGTCTTCCCAGAACAGAGAGTCTTCGCCATCTTTCACTTCCCAGGTTAAGAAATCCAGAATTAGATCCCAAGAGTTACAAATAAAATCCCAGATTCTGGAACCCTTAGGTAGAGACACTGCTTTTAAAAAACAAAATGGATCCTCTTCCAAGTATTTCGCCCTTACGATTTTTACCCATTTCAAATTTGGCTAAGAGTGAATTTTCCATGCTAACTTCGCCCCTAAAGCCTTATTCTGTAACAAAAGATTTTTCAGCCCAGCCCCATCTTCCTCTTTTTTTGTGCAAATCTTTTGCCATTTGACAAGTGGGAACTTCTTCTTATCCAAGTTTCCTTTCTAGAAGAAATCCATCATTATTCTGTTCAAGGATTTACTGACACCAGTCCCTAGGGGTTGACAAGACATCATATAAATTGGAAAAGCCAAAATAATTGATTTCAACAGTGAAAGCCTGCCTGCCCATGAGAGCCACTTGTTTTTCCAAGCAAAAATTCTTTCTTTAAAATGAGCTACCATTGAATTCCATGTGCCTTCGCTTTTGGCCCCTTTTTCAAGTGGGAGTCCCAAATACTTGCAAGGCAACTGACCTTTTTTAAAACCTAGAATCCTTAAAATTTGCATTTCGGTCGCACAAGAGGTGTTGAAGAAGAAAACTTCTGGCTTTGCTACATTTAACTCTTGCCCCAATGCCCTAAAATAAATCTCCAAAATACTCTTCAATTTCCTGGTTCCCCAGGCGATGCCTCTCCAAACAACATCGTATCATCTGCAAATTGCTGGTGTGTAATTGAAGGCAAGCTGCTTGTTACTTGAACGCCTTTTAAATGTCCTGAGATTTTGGCTTGCTCAATTGCCCTCCCCAGGGCCTCGGCCATAATGATAAACAAGAATGGGGAAAGCGGATCACCTTGCCTCAGACCTCTTGAAGCAGCAAAAAAACCCTCTGGGGACCCATTCACAAGCACAGAGAACCGAGGCGACACTATCCAACCACTCTTTTTGGAACCCGAAAGCTTCCAAAACTTTAAACAAGAATCTCCAATCAGCTCTGTCGTAGGCCTTCTTTATATCCAGTTTTAACAACATAGCTGGTTTCTTCATTTTTTGTACCGAATGAATAGCTTCCTATGCTATAATAACCCCATCAAAAATTGATCGACCCGACACAACTTCGTCTGCTCTTCTGAAATAATACTTGGAAGAAGCTTTTTCAGCCTATTTGCTATTGCTTTTGACAGAATTTTGTAGACAATGTTGCAAAGGGAGATAGCCCGAAACTCATCCCACGATTCAGGTTTCTCCTTTTTTAGAATTAACACTATTAAAGTATTATTCATCTCCTTTAAAACCTTGCCTGAGCTTCTCGAGTCTTCAATTGCCTCTAACACTTCAAGGCCTACAATCTCCCAACACTTCTAAAAGAAGATTGCAGGAAAACCATCCGGGCCCGACGCTTTCTCCAGATGAAGATCAAACACTACTGCCTTAATTTTGTCCTCTGTGAACCTGGCATTCAGAAGATCCATCTGTACTAAAGAAATTAACCTTGGTATACCTCTCAAGCAATCTGTCTGCGCTCCCAGATGCAATCCCTCCCAATCATCGAGTAAATTCTGGAAGAAATCGACAGCAGAAGCCTCTATCTCCACTGGATCTTCAAGAAGTTGACCCTCTACCCCTTTAATACATGTGATTCTATTCAATTCCCTTCTACTTTTTGTAGAATTGTGAAAGAATTTTGTATTTCTATCCCCCGCTTGTAACCAGATTTCTCTAGATTTTTGTCTCCAGAAGATTTCTTCCTTTGTTAATACGTCGTTCAAATCTCTGGTTAACTTCTTTTCTTTTTCAAAACTCATATCATCCATACCTTCCTGGATCACCACTTCTTGTAAGGCTTCTAGCTCTTCTCCAATCCTTAACTTTGCTGCAAAAATATCTTTAAAACTATCTTTGTTCCATTGCTTAAACTTCTACTTTAAGAATTTCAATTTTGTAACAAGAATGAACATTTTGGATCCACATGGATTACATTCTTTCCACCAAGAGTCTACCAAGCCCAACAAGCTTGGTTCCTTGAACCACATCGTTTCAAATTTAAAAGGACAATGAGACGGCCCTCTATCCCCATCTATGCTTAACAAGACTGGAAAGTGATCCGACCCACTTCAAGAAACCACCTTACAATCCAGACTAAAAGGAAAAAGGCGCAAATCACCTTTGAAGAAAACCTATCCAACTTCTCAGAAATACTACAGAAACCCTTCCTACGATTAGTCCAAGTGAAGCCACCATTCCCTGTGAAAATTTTCAACAAATCATTACGCTCCACAAAATTTTGGAAATCAATTTGGATTGCAAAACCCTACCCACTCCACCTTTCTTGTCCGCAGACCTCAAAATCGCATTAAAATCTCCTCCCACAAAGCAAAACTCCTATGCTAAATTATTAAGAAAGATGTCTAATTCCAACCAAACTACCCTTTTGAGAGAACTCAAGGACGGACCATAGACGTTAATTATAACGAATTTCAAATTTGAAGATAGACTACTTACCCTGCAAGCGTGCCAATGCCTCCTTACCACCAATTCTTCTACTACCACAGATTGAGGTTTCCAAATAGTCAGTATTCCACCTAAAGTGCCATCAGCCCCCACCCCTAGGCACCTCCAGTGTTTAATCTTTTTACTAACCTTAGGGATATCATCAATATCCAATTTTGTTTCCTGAAATCAACATATCTCTGCTTGATTAGATTCCATTGCATGTCTTACCAGACTCAGTTTGTTAGGGGCATTTAAGCCCCTAACATTCCACGTTAGGAGCCTCATTGCTATTCAGGAAGAGCATCACTCTTTCCTACTTTCATCATTGAGTCGATTTTTTGTTGACCATTCGCTTCCCCATCCCATTTCCTCTTCTCTAGGTTAGAAGTTCTACCTCGCTTTTTGTTGTCCCCACAATCCGGTGATGATTTAGCCATTTCTTTATGATGAATCCCTAACTTAACTCTTGCCTCCGCCATACTTTGAGATAATTTCCGCTTTTTAGCTGATTGTGGACTCCCAGGCTCCTGCCTGATCGACAATCCGCCCATAAAATCCTCTTCACCCCCTATTGCCTGGTCCATTTCTTCCTCAAAAAACCACGCATTTTCCCTTGCTTCTTCAGCCAAGACCACTAGTTCTTTGCCTATTGCAATGAGTGAATCTAACTCCACATTCGAGCAGTCTTCCCCAATGATCTCCAACACCTTTGAGATCTTTTCGTCCAAAAGGGCTTCCTGATCCTAACCCTTATCATCTTCCACACACGCCTTTACCTCCTCAGCCTGCTTAGAATTTTGCTTGGCCTCCTCATGAGAAGGGGCCTTGGGCAATTTTTCAAACTGAACTTGCTTTTGTCCTTCACCGCCAACATCCTTTTGAGCAATAGAAGAAGAAACTGAAGTTGGGCCTGACCCATTCCTTAGAGGTTCTTTTTCCTTCGGATGACTTGGGCACTAAAACTTCTACTTCCCATTCACTTTTGTGCCAAGGCCTTCTTCACCGATTGATTCTTTTTCCGGATGAGCCTTAACAGCCTCCACAGCATTCGAGCTCTCCGCCTTATTTTTTGAGGACCTACTACCTAAAGGTCGCACTAAACAGTCCTTCGTGAAGGAATCACCTACCAGCTTCTAAATCCAATTTCCATAGTCGGAGATTAGTTTGATCTTGTCATAGGTATGACGCACTAAGTTGTTCTCCACACAAATTCGCACATGGGATTGGAGCTGCCCCGGCTTACGCCTTTCTTCAATGCAAACAAAAGTTCCCAATTGATTTCCTATCTCTTCAACGATACTTGGTTCCCAAAACTCAACTGGGAGATTTGGGAGGCAATACCATTTATAAATTGACTCCATTACATGCATGGCTGGATTGAAGCCTACCTTCCAGCACCGAAGATAAAAGCCGCTTTATCCAGGACCCAAATGCCTTTAACGATTTCTTCCCTCCTTTCCCTAGTCGAACAGATCACCAAAAAAAATTCATTTTGCAAGGGTTTGAACTACAAATCATTTCCCCACGGGGATTTCCACCATTTCACCAGAAAATCCCAATTTAGGCCCTTGCCATACCATTTTCCAATTAAACCCATATTTTCCAAGCGCAGATTTTCGGCTTGAAGCTTCCTTTTGCTAACCACCAATGTTGCCTTACCACCAGGAATACCCTTTGCTATTTTTACCGCTGGTCACTCAAGCCCATTTCCCTGAACCACTTCCCTAACCTCCTCCCATTCCTTCTCAGACTTTTTCCTCTGCCATATCTCCTTGGAGGCTCTTTTCTTTCTGCTTTGATTTCTATCTCGGCTTTCGTTTTCCTTCCACCATTGATCCCCATCTCCTCGACTCCCTCCTTCAAACTGCCTCGGCCTACGGAAAGCCTCATTCCTGTAACCTTCTCTTCTTTGACAAACCCTAAATCCTTGTCTATCGTTTTCCGGTCCTCTTCCCTCGCGGGCCCACCCCTTAGAGAGAGCATCTTTTTGGGAATCCATCACCGGCCTAGCCCATCTTTCTAGTTGCCAGAGTCCACCAGGATCCACCTGTCGGTTTCCTCTGAGACCATCTTGCATTCCTCTGAAGCGGCAACTTGCAGGTGACCGTTGCAGACCTGGAGCCATGAAAGGTTTGTTGCTTTACTATGGTTTGTTTTCAACTAGTTTCATCATAAAAGGATCTCCCCATATGTGTGATATTATTAGTCCTTATTAAGTTTGTTGATATATTTATGTAGGAATTACATCATGGCGTGTATGCCTTCACCATGATCGAAGAGGGTAAAGGAAAGAAGAATAGATTCCAGCATCAACCGAACAGAGGTATGCTATTCATTTAATATTTTGTAAATATAGTACAATTTGTAGATGAGCCGGTTATGCATTTAATTATACACGATAGTATTGTAGAAGATCTAATATTTATTAGTCATTATACTCTGTACATATGCATAAATTTGGGTTAACTATATTTACTAAATACGAATGATGAATCTATGTTATTGATTTAAGATGCAAGAAACAGAATATGTATCTACACTATGGAATAATATTCATATTATGTCATTGATTTAATAGTCAAGATCAGAATCTGTGTTTATATCATTCATATTATGTCATTGATCTGTGCTTACATTAGGAACTGATATTCATATTATCTAGCTGTAAACAACTAGCCATGACAAGGGAGTTGAGGGCCTACAAGGAGGGGAAATAGCATTGGGGTCACCCTCTAAGTACACCACCCCATATGGATGGCACAGGCCACATGGGGCCAAGAGGAGTGTATTGCTCTTGGGCTTAGAGGAAATGACTATCCAGGACACCCTACTATAGTTGCACCCTCAAACTCACAATATGATTAAGCGATAATGGTTCTGATACAGGGGAACGACGGTAGGACGCCTCACTAGGCACACCACCTCCATATGGATGGCAAGGGCCACATGGGGCCAAGAGGGGTGTATTGCTCTTGGGCCTAGGGTAGAGGGTTCCTTGGGCACCCTATCAGAACATTATGTTCAAGGAAGAATGAATTAGAAAATCTAAAGAAAATTCAATATACTTATAATATGATGTCTGTTGGCGTTTCAATTAGCACCTCTGGAGTGCTTATTGGAAACGGACAGCTATTGCAAGTGTGTTAGTACATGCTCTTCGGATTATAGAGAGGAAGATCTCTCTTTGCTGATTTTATACTGTAAAAAAGGGGTGTACTAAGATTTCCTATCTTTTTTACTCAGCGGTAGGACACAAGGGTGCATAAACCAATGCGCCGTAGCTAAGCTTTTTCTCTGGTTTCCGCAGATCTTAACTACGACTAACTAAGCTTCTAAACTATCCTACCTCCTCAAGAAAAACAGAGCATGAGGGCATAGGAGCGAAATGGTATGGTTGGATCACTTGAATCCTCCGTCTCAATGGAATATGGCCGAGGCTCTGAACCTTCGGATATATACCAAGATAGGGCTCGATACAAGCAAACACTCGTTACGGTAAACTGGATCTGAGACTTGCCAAGGAGGAGGAACCCCTATCCGAGGTATAGGCTTGGAAGCAGCTCACTGGAAACAACAAGGGACGATGGCCTTTCTAACAGGATTCCCGAGGAGGTGACGACACCTGTCCAAAGTCTAGGCTGCAAGAAAGATCATTAAACAACATCAAACGATAATGATTGATGACAAAATATCCAAGGAGGCGACGACACCTGTCCAAGGAGGAGATTGAAACAATGCACTATTTAAAAACAAGACTTTGAATAACTCAAATAATTAGATCAATCAAGCTTGCACCATCTGATTTATTCTTTAAGATTCTTCAAAGAATTACAAAGGTCGGGACAGCAAAGGCACGAAATCATGCACAATTGCGATCAACCAACGAACTCTCATCCAAGAGTGAACAGATATAAACAAGCGAACTCTGGCAACAGTGGCGCAGCAATTTTGCTAGCAAATAAAGGTTAAACAAATAAAGAACCTAAGGCTCTTATTTATAGGAACTCAAAGGAGTAGGCAACCCTAAAATCTCCTTGAGTTAACAAACAGTTCTTGCCAATCAGCAAGATATTATTCTATGTCTAAATGTAGGTGAGCAAACAGTTAACTGGAAATCTACTTCAGTTAACTGAAACTAAACAAAAGTCAAACTGGAAGTCTACCTCAGTTGACTGACACCTAACTAAAAGTGAACTTATGTTACAAATGTGTCTCCAAATAGACATCCACCTTTTGAGGAAATCTGAGATCCACAAATCGTGGGAGTCAAATAGACATCCTAGATTAGTGGGATCTGACATGCATGATCTGTGGAGATCTGGAGTCAACTTGGAAAGGGGCATCAAGTTGACTTCAGTCATCATTAATGCTATTTGGAGGGTAGGACGTCCTCCCTTGGTGCTTTACACCTCTTCACCACTGGTCAACAAAGTCTCTATCCAGTCATTGACCTCTTCGGCCTCCGGGCAATTAATGCTCTTCAAGATGACTATGTGGCGTCTAAGCATTTCTTCACCCGTCGTAAGCTGCTGATGATAGGTTATGCATTGGGCAGCTGCTTCATCTAACTGGACAGACATGGCTGCAATTTTGGCTAATTTGCAGCCATTGGGATCTTCAAGGAATGAAGATCGGATGACATCCTGGAATCGTGTCTGCACGGTTTCAAGTTCCACATATTCTCCTCCTTCCCGCTGATATTCTAACTCCGGGAAGGATATTACCAACGTTCTTGCGAAGTTGATAATATTGGCGACGAAGCGTCTATAGTCAATCAGCTCCACAGAGTTGGCATCATAGGCTCTCACCTTGTATGCCACCTGTTCTTTCCACTCAAAGAGATGGTGTTTATTTTCTGTGGTCGTAACTGATTCATATGCTTGTTGCAAATCAGCAACTGTCGCCTCCTCTCTCGGCCTCTCTTGAGCTGCCTTTATATCTGATTTCTGGATTTCTGATCGAAGTCCATGTGCTCTGTCTCTCAGCTGATATGCTTCTGTCAACACACACCGCCCTTTGACAACAAACTCATCCACTTGACGTCTCAAGTGTTTACCGTATGTAATCAACTGATGATGGTTCCTTTCAGCTGGGAGATCCAACAGTCCTTGAGGCAAAGCCGAGGAGTTTGGAGTGTCATGTATCAAACTAGAAATGTACAACTTTAGCTGACGGATTTCAGCCTTCAAGGCTGCTTTGTCTTGTCCATCTTTTGTCATCCTTTCTTTGACACTCGCCGAGGCAATTCCAAGAAGGTCTGCCTCCACCTGTCGAGTGGTCTTTCCAAGGTTCACCTTTGAAAGCGTGAAATCCTCAACCCTCACATTATGTATATCTTTGTCTTCAGGTGGGGCAGCAGTCTCTATGATGACCTCGTTCTCTGCATTCTTTTCTACATGTGTCTGCTTCTTCAACTTCTTTACCGGCATGTCTTGTGGGGCATGATGGAATTCAGAGAAGTCAAGCTGATATGAAGGCCTCTCCCTCTTTCTCCCAAGCGAGCTTTCCAGCCAGATAGAATCTCGGCTAGCATCGCTGGGAGGAGGAACATAGGTCCCCTGAATGCTAGAAGAACGAGACTGTGCCGTGGCAATGTCTCGTGGTGGCGAGTCCAAATCAATAGGACTTTGTGACCTCTGTGATGGTGGTGAAGATGGTGGCTCTGTTTCTATCACTGGCACCGCTTCTGCTACAACTTCTTCTACAATGGTTTCCGCCTCTACAGCGATTATTTCAATCACTGGTTCTTGTGTAGTTGCAGCGGTCTCAACTGTCTCAGGCAAATTGGTGGCTGTCTCCACCTGTACCTCTTGCCGGCTTGTGCTGGCAATTCCTTTTCTCCCCCATGTGCTTCCTGACATCCGCATTCCTTCTGGAGGAAAGCTCATCTTCTTCTGTCTGGGTTTCCTCCTAGACGTGGAAGGTAGTGTAGACTGAACCGCTGGCGGCTCTGATCGGGGAAGTACTACCTTCCTTGTCCTTTTACTGTCCAGGTAGAGTTGACTGTGTCGAACTACTCTACCCGTTCTTTCCTCAATAGACGTACTCTCTTTCGCGTACCAGTCTACCTTGCCGAGTGGTTGTGAATCTACTAGACCCGTGAAGAAGGAAGAAAGAATAACTTCTCCTTCGTCTTCAGATAAGCCCTCGATGTCTTCTGACATGAATTCTGCAATCTGTGAGAGCTTGAATCTGCTATGGTTCCTTCTTCTCACTTCGAACTCATCTTCGCAGTTGACCCAAAAATCTTCCATGAAAGGTTCATGTGATGATCTTTGCTCAAGGTGAGCTGCGAAGATGCCTCTGGGGTCATAGGATGGCCTCCTGTCGATGAGGTACTTGAGATTAAATCTCACTATTTCTTGGCTTATCAACCTTGCATCAGCTGCTGTTCTGCATCTGTAGAGTCCCATCTGAAGAGGAAAGTTCACTGCAGCCTTTTTCTTTACGCGAAGGTAAGAGTGAACATCGGCCAATTGCCTCAGGAATTCCATGAACACTACCCTATCTGAGGGGTAACGTGGCATCATGGCGGGGTGGCCATTATAGCCATACACGCGTATGTAGGTGAAAGTGGGGAATTGTATGAACCAATCCGCCCAGTCCACCATTGCTGCCTTAGCTGCTGGTGAAATACGCACGTGCATCTCATGGTCTAGCTCGTGCACGGTGTGCATAGTAAAAAGGTCATTTATTCTTTTGAAATGTCTTTCCGCTAGAGTGAACTCCAAGCGAGGAAAGTATTCTTGTACCTTTTGCACACCCAGGGTTCCCACAGTGTTTAATGTTCTGAAATCGCCTTGGAAGGCTATCAGGTAGACCAGGTATGAACACATGTGGAAACGGTGCTCTTCTAGAAATCCGGTGAATTGTTGGTGGAGTGTGTCACTGATCAGGGAGGCCCAGTCGTAACGTTCTTTTCTGCTGATTATCTTGCCAATAATGTAGAACATCCACGGCTGGAAGGATTTTCCCTCCTCTTGTCCAGTGACTCTGCTGAGTAGGGTGATTAGCACTCCGTACTCGTCTTTGAATTCTCCTCTACCAACTACTCTGGGCAAACTGTTCCTCTTTGTTTTCAGCCAATGTTCAGCCATTATAAGCGAACACTTGTCTTTTGAAGCCTCGAATGCCTTTTCGCATTCTGTCACTGATATGACCTTCTTGGTAGGGCATGGTGGGATTGCAAAACAAGTCTCTATGTCTACTGGCTTCAAGCTGCAAATCACCCTCCCGTCAACTGACAGGATCTCTCTTGTAGTCGGGTTGTAATGCTTAGTGCAAGCAATTACAAGCTCGATGCTTTGTAAGGTGATTGGAATAGATGCTGCTTGAAACAAACCGGATTCTTCGATGTTCTGCAATGTGATTTGATTCATGCCCTCCAAGTCTTCAGAACTGACCTCTGGATTTTTCTGCCATAAGTCTGTATCAGTCGTTTTCAGGTAATCATGGTATAAGACTGTTTTGGTCTTGTATTGTACCTGAGAGTACTGCATTCTGAAAACCTTGAATATTGACTGGGCACTTGACCCTGTTCTGACACTTTTCTGGAAATGCTAAAAATAGCCTCGCCGGGGGTAGTTTTTACGAAAAAATCTGAGACATGGGTTTTGTTAAGAATGATTTTCTAAACAGACCCAGATCGTCAGAAATTCGAAAAAACGAGTTTTTCTTTGACATGCAAGAGCCCTTCGGTGGCAGAGGCAGCAAGGGCACCAGAAAGTGATTTTTCTCGAAAAAATCTAACACATGGGTTTTGTTCGTGCTTCAGAGCCAAACAAACCCAGTTTGTCCGTTTTTCAATATTATGACTTTTTCCGGAAACCCTAAAAAATAGGGGCAGCAGGGCTACTTTTTCTGAAAAAATCTACCATGTGGGTTTTGTTGAAAAAGCTGTGCTGATCATACCCAGTTGGTCAGATCTGTGAAAATCTGTCGTTTCCTGTGACATGCAAAAGAAATATAGACAGAAGTAGAGGAAATAGACAGAAGATGGATTGGAAGTTATAAACTGCCACTTGTAATAATCTGTCTCTGGAAACAATCTTGGGAGAAGAATGCTTTTACTGCCAATTATCTTCAAAAATATTGAAGATCCGTTCAAAACCCCTGCCAGATCTTGAAAACTTGTTCTTGGGAGCTACTTGATGTTTTATCCTTCAACCTGCAAAAAAGAATAATGAGGAAAAGGGACGCCTAGCATGAATATAAAGCAATTAGGGTTAAGATCCACAAAGTATGGAAGATAACTCATCATTCAGTCCTGATTTGGAGTTCTAAAAGATGATTTCCACTGATTGTGGAGTGTTTTTCTCTTTTTTGGCTCCAAATTTGCTAACTCAAGTCAACATTTCTGTTTGACTTTCCTTTAGGCGTCCAACCTTGAGTTTGATCTTTTTTGCTTATTTTGCAAGCTGAAGTGCTCCTGTTTGATCTTCGATTCAGGTTGCTCAGTTGATCTCGAGCAGTATCTGACAGTTCTGTTGTTGAGGCAGGATCAATGTGATTAGATATGCCTGGGAGAGGTTAGCTCAGAAAACTGAGTTTAGGCCTCCAGAAAGAAGGGCGCCTTTTCTTGAAAGGGGCGCTTTTGACAATGCCTTAGTCAATTTTCACTGACTCGTTCTTCGTTTTGACCTTTTCAGACCCTCTTTGCTTTGATCTGACGTTCCCGATGTTTGATGAATCAGATGATTCTGCTTGATGATGTGTCGGGTAGCTGGTTCAGTCTTGTTCACGATGCCTGACTTTGCAGTGGCAGCTGGCAAGTTTTGGGCCTCCAAACTAAAGGGCGCCCCTGGCCAGCAGGGGCGCTTTTAGCTTTTGCCTAGTTTTATCTTGGTTGTGGACTGCCAGCCTTTGACCTTCTTCATCAGTCGATTGATTTGTCGGAAGTTCTTGCTGATAGTCTCGCTGACGAGATAGGTCATAGCTGAGAAGGTCGTCTTGGGAGGTAGTGAAGATTCCGGCTGAATCTGGACACCTTTAGGAAAGGGCGCCTTTCCTTGAGAGGGGCGCTTTTAGCCATGCCTTAGCCATTTTCTGGCTTATCTTTCCAGTTTTTCAAATTTGGCTTTTTCTGCTTGATCTCGTCTCGTGATCGTCTGGTGTGTCTTGTGGACTTGCTGTTAGATTGATCACGTAGCCGGGAGGAAGCTGGAAAGATATCATGTATAAAGCTACAGCTCTTGGATTCATCTGATGTCTGCAACTGAGGGGCGCCCCTGGCCAGCAAGGGCGCTTTTACCTTGAAGTTTTCAGATTTGGCACTTCTGTCGTCAATGGATCCTCCATACTTCGCTGACGGTCGGTCAATGATTGCTGAATCAGATAATCTTGCTGATTGTTTCGTTGTCGAGCTAGTATGAAAGTGAAGAGGATGACTGTTTTGACACTGCCAGATGATTTGATTTTCCCTCTAAGGTTCAAGGGCGCCTTTCTTCAAGAGGGGCGCTTTTAACCACTGTAGACTATGTTTTGCCTTGGTAGACAAAACGTGCACCTTCCAGACTTAGCCAAATTTTGGCCTTTTCCGTTTTGAGAATCTCCTTCGTTGAACGTCATCATTTTTATCTTTTTCGCCATGGTTTCTTCGTTGAAGCTTTTGAGGTTTAGCTTTCAGCACCTGGTACTGGCCAATCTGCCATTAATGGCTGCGGAGCTCCTAACTTTGTTCCTGAAAAATAGAAATAGACCCACCAGAGTAAAACATATTTTTTGATAATTCTGACTTGATCAGTGTGATCGTGAAGGCAATTAAGCCTATCAGAATTATTTTCAATCATTTCCGGGAAGGTCCTATTTTTTAGGGTTTCCATAAAAATAGGGGTGTAAAACCCTAATTTTCGTTTTTTCAAAATTTTAACCATAGGTTCCTTGACAGAAACCCACAAGGATTTCATATTTGGTTTGACCTAAAACATACTTTAGATGGCATTTTTACGTTGTTTAGCTCAATTTAAGCAGAATGCCAAAAATTTCATTTTGGGTATAACAATGTCTTTATTTATAAATGTCTACTAACATATTTGTAGGTCTAAACAGGGGCCTACTCGCACTACAAACATCCCCAAAACCGAGGTGATCACTTGAAATTGATAAATTAGGGCAGATTTAGGGTTATCCCAAAAAGGGGACATTACAATATGTGTGGAAATATTGACCATGTGGTGAATGTAGGTTTCAATCCAGAATTACTTCATTAAAGAGGGCACATTTGAGAAGATGAAACCCTAACCCTAATTGGCAAACAATAAGCAAAGTCTAGGGCAAGGCAGGACAGGGGTTATTACAGTGGTATCAAAGCATCTTTCTTGCCATCCTGTGTAGACTTTATGTATTATGTGTATTCAAGTGTGCATCGTGTACTCATGTGTTTGTCTGTCAAATTGCTTAAGCTAGTTGGTTGTTTGCTTGAGCTACTTGCCTATGTGCTTGAGCTGGTTGCTTGGTTGCTTGAGCTACTTGCCTGCTTGGTTGAGCTAAATGGTTGTCTACTTTAATTTCTAATTCAAATGGTTTTAAGTTATACTAATTCACAACTCGTGGGTTTTGAGAGTAAGGAGAAATAGTTGAACTTAAGAATATTAGTCAATACATTGTCCTCATAACCACAATAGCCATCACTTGGGTTAAAATTTCCAACTCCTATCAAAGCTACTATCATCACCACAAGGAGCAACATCTTAAAATTACACATCTTAGATTATGATTGCTTGAGGCAAGCAATCTTGGGCAGGGAGGACTGTCATGTCCCCGAAATTATAACACCTCAAAATACAAATAAATGAGAAAAAATAACGATTTAATGCTATTATATTTTAGTATTAAAATATGAAGTATTAACAAACACCAAATAAATATTGTTGTATATATATACATATATATATAAATAAATACAATCTAAAATATAATACTTCATATATTTATATATATATGAATTCAGTCTAAAAACATCATTATAATTATAAAATAGAATAAATAATATTATGTGTTAGTGTAAAATAGAATAAATGATATTATAAATAAATGACATGATATTAATGGTGACTACACTTTGATAAATCAAAGAATAAAGCATCGATCAAAAGAGTCATCATTCAGATCGAATAGTATTAAAGGCATTTAGCGTATTAAGTAAGACAAAGTCAGCACTCAAGGAAAAAGACGTAACTATTCTAAGGAGCCCACAGTTTGGGAAAGGATGTGATCCTCCACCAAATCGTGGGGTATCTAAATGAATAGACTTGGACTTTCAAAGGGGAGAAGCAGCGAACATCTACCAGAAAAGAAAATATGAAAAAATCAGAAATAAATAAGAATGAGATCTGCCATTAGGAAAATAAATAAATAAAGTCTAATAATATGATTAAATCTGCATTCAGAACAGCAGAGATAATCAGGAAATAAAGTGAAGAAAGGTATAAACAGATATGGATCAATATGTGAGGAAACATTCAGAACAGCAGCAACAGTGATACAATCTGTGACTGGTTTGCATTAGAATATAAAGCATTTAACATGTATATATTAGTGGATAAGCATATAAGTGTATATATATATCAATATAGATAAGTCTGATAATGAATAATAAATAAGAAGTAATGAGTATATATATATATATACTAAAAGAATAGTTGTATAGATATATGAATACTAATTGATATAAATAGGAAACAAATATAATATATACAGAATATACACATATATGTATACATATATATATATCATATACAATTGCTCAACCTTATAAGAATTTATGATGCTTTAATATAAGTATGGAAAATAGATTCTTACTTATCTGATATCTTTTGAGTGTTAAGAACAGATCATTGATTAAGGAGAAGAAACATACAGACCAGGAGACCAAGGAGATTTGTTCCGTTCATCACCACAGATTACTATTATTAGATATATCCTATATTCAAATGTATTTACTACCAATCATTGCTTACATATGTACACATATTGCCTACATGATAATAAGAATATTTAATGAATATTTTCTTGTATATGATGTGCTTGACTGTGTGAAAACCTGTTCGGGAGGAAGGGTCTGAGGAAGTGGTGCATGCCTAGAGACCCCACTTAAGCTCCGCCCAATTGTAAGGCAAGGATGGGCCATGGATGAGTGGAAATTCCACTTAAGATCCACCCAGTCCAAAGGTAGGGATGGGCCATGGATGGGTGGAGGTCCTCACTCAAGTCTGCCCGGACCAAGAAAGGGACGAGCCATGGAGGGGTGGTAGGCCTAGGGTCCCCACTCAAATCCGCCTGGACCAAGAAAGGGATGGGCCATGGAGGGGTGGTAGGCCTAGACCACTTGTAAGCTCCGCTGGCTTCCTCCAATAGGCAAAGTGTCTTCTGAGGTTGTGACATGGGTAGAGAAAGCAAGTACAAGTCGTCGACAAGGAGAGTTGTGGTACACAACCTCTTAGGCTTGGCAAATGGCTTCGGGTGGATCCATCCATGTTGGTCCTCCTAATTCAGAATAGTTGCATTTGTGATGATTCTATAATTGAATGCCATGATGTTAATGCTAACAAATATGTGTATGTGTGGAAATATTGACCATATGGTGAATGCAGCTTTCAATCCATAATTACTTCATTAAAGAGGACATACATTTGAGAAGGTGAAACCCTAGCCCTAATTGGCAAACAATAAGTGAAGTCTAGGGCAAAGCAGGACAAGGGTTATTACATTTAAAAATTAAAACTTTTCCTTTTTTTCTATTATTATTAAATATTGAAACTTAAAGTTGGACAATGAGATCGATTTTTTTCTTTTTCTCATCTTAGATGCATGGTGGGAGATTGGTGCTAAGGTACCAAATCTTCAGTGGATTGTAGTTCGAGTATTGAGCCAACCATGTAGTGCTTCAAGATGTGAGTGCAATTGGAGTATGTTTGAGCACATACACTCCAAGAAGTGCAATAGATTGTTAGTGCAGAGGCTGAATGATCTAGTTTATGTCCATTACAACCTTCCCCTTCGCTATAGATAGATTTTGGGCACTAACTCATCACCCATCACATTAGAGGAGGTTGATCCATAATCAGATTGGATCAATGAGGTTGAGGATCATTTCTTTAGTGATGAGGACCTTGATTGGGTTGACCAGGTGGATAGAGAGGCAAAGGCAGTAGCCATGGCAGAGGAGGAGGATTGAGCACAAGTAGACACCTTGGATGTTGGTGCGGGTGTCACTAAGACACAAGCAGAGATCATGGTTGCATCATCATCCAAGACCTGTCTTGGATGCCTACGCAGGAGGGCTAAGTGATGCAGGCTCCTTTGAGCCATAGACTTCTAGCTTTTTTTTTATATTTGTTTGGAACTTTTGACACCATGGATTTCATATTCCATGAGTGTTGTATACATTTGACAACATTTATATATCTAATTGTCTTACTATTGTTATTTCCTTCAACTAAAATTTGTGTTTGTACTTATGTGACCAATGTATGTGTATGTGATCAAAGTAGTTTCTATTTGATGAGGTTATTGTGTCTTTAAGGTTATTTATCAAAGGGCGCATGAAACAAGTTTTAAATCCTTAAAAATCTCTGAATTTCTTGGGTTTTTCAATTTGCCGAGTTTGAGTCCAAGTCAAAAATCAGCTTGCCAAATCCAAGGCGAGTCTGAGTCTTGTAACACTGGTTCCTAGAGTAATATTCACTTCTATAGTATTGTTGCCATCTCTGTTCAAGGGATCTGTCACATTGAGTATTTAAGGTCTTATGAACACAATTCAAATTTTGATTCATTATTTACCAAAAAATGTCTAGGAGGAGACTTGAAACCTTGGAAAGAAGAATTGTAATATAGTTTTATCCAGAAATGTTTATGAAAGGGTCAGACTATTGTTGATTTCTTATCAACAAGAAGGCATTCATCCAGATGAGATCCATCATCAACTAGATAGAAATCACCAATTAGTCTTCATTAGTACTAGAAACAACATACAATGTAGCTTCAAGTAACACTTTGTCAATATGAAACACATGCATCTGTCCCTTGGAAATTTCATAAAAGCCTGATTTAATATAAATCATTTCCTCTTCGTACAAAATCTGGTTTATAATATGCCAGAAAATGTTGAACCGTTTCAGACATGAAAAATACCGACTCTTGTCCGTTTCCACAGTGATTCTGGGAAGTATCCTTCCAAGACGTCTCGTACCCGGAAACGGCAGGTAAAATTGTTGATTCCAGTAACTTAGCTTGCGGTGGGCTGAGGAATTCCCAAAAGACACATCTGCTTGTTATGTTCTTAACTAATTGCTAGCTTCCAAAACGTATTTAAGGGATAATTAATATCTATTAATGTCATCCCTTTAACTAATTGCCGATTTGTCTTTTCTTGATTTTGTCTTATATGACATTTTATCTTTAATCGCTGCTCTTTCTGAATTTTGAATCGCTGCCTTTTAGAACTGCTACCCTTTAATGTTGAATAATCGCTGCTTTAAGGACCCCAATATCTAGATTTATATTTTATATTAATATATTATCTATTTATTATGTTTATGAATTGATTAGTTTTAATATATATATGTATACTTCAATATTTATAATAATAATATTTAAATGGAAAGTACTTATATTTATAATTATTATTATAATAAAATTGCTAATATATATATTTATTTATTTATTTTTCATTTATTTACATTTCAATGTTTGGTTATTTTTATATTTTAGTGTTGCAATTTGGGGGACATGACAGAAGGCATTACCCACCTTAATGAATTGATCCATTTTTTCCCTGCCTAATCATAAGTTGAAGGAATCCTGCTTTAAGTTTGACGCCCCTAGCAATCAAAAGAAGGCCTTGCTTTAGGGATTTGGGAGCTTATAACTTTGAGCACCAACAAACCGCATATTGAGCATCCTAGCCATGAATAACTATGGCTAAACCCAAATAAAACTCTCAAAGCCTTGAGGGAAGATAACTAGCTATGCATCCTTGCTGCAAACATCCTACTTTGGCTCAGTCTTCAGAGGTGGAAAAAGTTGTGGTGTTACAATGCAAACAAAGATTTTCCTCATCTCTAGAGAATTTGTGCTTGTTTGCTTTCATGTCTCCATCTCCTTGCAGCACGCAAATATTCTAGAATTACATAATTTTGGACCAGGAACTTACACAAATCAAGCAACGGGAAAATTAGCCAATAGTTATCCCACTACTTTGTACAAATGCAGGTTATCTTCAACCTCATTCAGCATTACTTGAAGATCATTGGCTTCTTGTTTGATATACTCTCTTAGACAATGTCCAACAAGAATAAGTCCCGTGCACGTGTTCTTTTTAGTTTCAAGTCAGAATCCATGCAATTGAAATGTCTGCCTACACAAGATGTCAATCATCCTTCATTTCTTCTCTACTCAAACAAATCTTTTACAATGTTAGCTTACCTGACCGCAGTTGTGTAGGCAGCGACACCATATATTTGGTATACAATAATAAAGCAAACAGTTGTAGTATAAGGAAATACACAATGCATAAATATAAAAGGAACAAATCATAGAGATAGTTGGAACACTTCATTTCTATTCATATAATGTGCAATTTACATAAATAGCAGACAACAAGAATATCAAGGAGGATGTATGCACAAGAATCTCTCAATCAACTTGGGGTTTGTAATACAACTATCAATGTCAGACTTAGCTGTGTTGGTTGGACCTAGTTCAACCATCTCCCAACCTCCCTAACTGTTATCCACCATGACTAACCCAAAACGAAAAAATTTGCCCATGAACATTACATAGCATAACCAGACCATTTTAGACATTAGATTATACACTTAAAAAAAAATATTCAACTAACTTTTTCTATAAGCACAGAAAGAATAGAAAAGCACCATGCCATTAAACTTGTATTCTAACTTCAGCATCCAAAATATAGCATGCATGTAATTGTGATATGATATATATGTGCTAAATGCTAAAGAAAGGTACCTGTGGAAAGGTAGAAAATATATTGTAACCATGATATCTTTGAGAATTAACGATTTAAATTTCAATTCAGGCCCATGTCATAAGTTCAAAAACATATTCCAACCATGTTACTCTTAAGAATTAATGATCTAAAATTCAAACCAAACTGGACATTTCAATAAAGATATAGACTAGACATTTAAATAAAGATGGAGAACAGATTAAGTGGATAATCCAACCTTTGTTTTGTCCTCCGGATTACCAAGAATGGCATCAATAATCTGTAACATGGGAGTTATCCCTGTTCCCCCTGCAACCTGTAGTAAGAGAGGAATGAACATAAAAGTAAGAGAAATGGAAAAATAAGTTTCTACCATCATTAAGATACACATCTGACTCTTGTCTCTGTCTTCCACTTCTTTATTTCTCATTTATTTCCTGCCCTAATAGACATTAATTTGCAGGTGCAATAGACATGTCTCGCAATTAGATTAAAACTATTCATTAGTGACATACTTGTTAAGGTCATTTTGCAAGTCCATTGTCACAGTCCTTAATAAATATTATTAACATAATGCTCGAGGATTCCAAGTCCTGAATTAAAGCCTTGAATTATAAAGAGGAGACCACATAACCATCAAGAGAAGCCCATCCTCATTGAGATGTTACCACTTAGGAGTCCAGAGGAGCCATGCAAAAAAATATGACCAGTTACCAATGTTGGAGGAAAAACTAATAGGTCTACTTCGATAACAAAGCAGCTATCACTGCCATTCAAGGGGGCTTAGAAGCTATATCTTGTTCACTATGCAAGGAAAAAGATAAATGAATCCCTCCTATCAACTCTTTCAAGTTGAATTATGATGGGGCCTCTTATGGAAATATGTGTCTGGAGCAGGTTGTGTCAATCAGTATCATTCGGGATCACTCATCAGCACAGCTTCTAAAAAGTTGGGCTATGGAACTAATAAAAAAGCAAAGGCAGATGCTTTGGTTTTGGGACTGAAAATTACTATGCAAACTGGGATCAAATCTCTCCACAATGAAAGAGGTTCCATGGTGATGTTTTATGCTATCAGGGATCAAAGGATCCCAATGCTAGAAAACTGAGCAGCATTTTATGGGAGATCTGACCAATGTTGAATTCCTTTGACTTTTACTCCCATAGTCACTACTTCCAAGAGGCAAATGGTGTTGCAGACTTCTTAACCATCTTTAGCATAGATTCTTGTGAGTCTCTAATTGTCAATAATTCCATATGAAAATGGGAAGGCCTAAGTTCAAAATAGGATGTCTCCACTAATCAGTTTACTGCCACCTTTTGGAAACATGATACTTGGGTGGTCTAATATTTATTGATTGCATTTCCCATGATTGAATTATAATCTTGCAGCTTAATCATTACCTGCCATCCCTTATGCTTGACTCGAGTGAGATAGGCATTAATGTCATATTATGCTAGTTGGCTTCATTTACTCTCTCCACTACTCACGGTGTCCTCTCTGTAATTACAACACATCTTTCACTGGAATCATGGAGCCATGTTTCCACCTATATGTCACAAAGTGGAAGATGGTGTTGATAGGCTTTATAATTGAGCAAAATAGGAAAAATATCTTTATCTTTCAGTAAGGAACCACTGAGAGTGCCATAAGGGCGATTCTGCACTTGGATTAACTGGAGGTGGATATGCAAAGCAGGGTGAACAGTGACATATTGTCTATGTCTGTAGAAACCTCATGGAAATCATTCTGAACAAGGTACTTGTTAAAGCTGAGCAGGATTCTATATAAAGGATGAATATCTCAGGGGATTTGATAAAGCCCTTGAGATCACCGAGCCTTCAGCAGCCAGGCCCTTCCCCATCACAATATACAAATTCCACGAACTAGTTAGCATGGCTTCCTTTTGAAATTTATAAGAGTGTTTTCAAATGTTGGTGAAGGCAATTCACAAAGGGACAGTAGAAGGCAATTTAGGTGAGGTGGCAGGTATACTACGGAACCTGGATACTCCTTTTTAGTCTCCTTCCCTCCACATGGACCAAGCTAGATTTAAGAGTGCAAGAATAGCAGCCAAACATCTCATTCAAAATACTGGACTGATTGCTGATGAAGAAACCATGGCAGTTGGACCTGGACACATGGAAGCTGGTGGCTTGACAGTTTAGTATGGTCTCTTAGCTAGTTTCTTTATGTTGTTAACTTGTTCTGTCCTACTTAACAATATTGTCTTTAGGTTTTATACATTTATATTACCTTGTCAGGTCAGAAAATAAGATCTTTCTGAATTTTGATGGCCTGAAAAGTTAAACTCTGAAAACTTGTATTGGATTATTTTAATGTTTTAATACAAAGGGCATGGACCCCATATCAACTTTTACGTATAAAAAAAAAAGCAGCTATCACAATACTAATGTGCACATGCTCATTGATCATTTACTTGTTTTCCATAAAATTATAGTCTTCATAGTGACATTTCTGATTGCAATAACTACAAAACCAGTTATGAAAGCAATGTGGTTTCAAGCAAGAGTACAAGAAAGATTCAAATAATATTCTAAATAATTCATCCCATTTTCACTTTTCTGTGAAGGAAGAAGACGATGTTCAATTGGCTGTTTCATGGACTCTAGAAAGTGCTTGATTCAGCTAACAGATGATTTATTCTTTGTGAGGATACGGGACATTGGAATATTTAATGAGATTAGAAGTCCTTTTACATGAATCTATGTTACTGAATCAGCAGGAAAACCCTCCATTTCCAGGTATGATTCATCCCAAAATTGGATTTAGATGTGATTCAATTGGAATCATTGAAGGGCATATTGAAATAACCCCCTCTGATCTAGGGTTTTACCCAGGAAATACAAACATAGATATTTGCAAATAAACCAATTTCCAAACAGTTGCAAGAAATTAAATAACCAGATTTTATTAATGCTTAAGGAAATACATAAAATCCATACCCGGAATCAACAGCATAAATCTCAGATCTGGGAATGCTTGATCAGCAGCTGTGAGTATCAACAATCTTCAACCCTGTACCTTAAAAACTCTGTAAAACCCTGAATGATGATCTCCAAAAAACTGATGAAGCTCTATAATAATCTTTGTGTGATGCCATCTCTTAGAATGCCCTTGGGTGATCTTCCACACCTGTAGACATTGTCCTATTCGAGGGTTATCATCCTCATAATTGCTTGAAACACCATGCCTACACACCCTGTTGCTCAGCTCTCTTCAATTTGCAAATTATAACTTGGATAATGAATTAACAATGCTTTTTGCCTTTTAACCTTCTCAAACCCTAATGCCCTTTTCTCCCTTTCCGAAAGATGTGCCCTTTTAAATTGAAATCATAAAGTAACTTAGAATATAATCTTTTAAAATTAAAGTTACTTTATGCCCTTATAATGCCATATTATAAAGTACTTTATTAAAGTCACTTTAATAGTATAACATTATTAAAGTAATTTGACTATAGTAATTTAATTAAAGAGCCCACTCTCGATCAAAATTGACAATAATCCCCTGAGAGTACCTCCAACACAAAACCTCTCTGCAGGCGTGAAACCACTGAACCTGGTATAACTTGCTATAAATAGCAAGTATAAATGATAAGCCCTGAACTGCCTTCGAAAGGCCTACCAGCCAATATATTGGATCACTAAGCTGAATATGTTGGAATGGAAACATCAAACTTGCTGAAGAGCCTAAATACCCTCTAAAGGGTCCCTTGAACATCCCATTAGCCTACAAGAACCAAATAATAGGCTAACCACTGCAAGGATATAGATCCCGGAAAAAAGGGGACATTACAGTTTGCCCTCCCCAAGATTGCTTGTCCCCAAGCAATCCTCACCTGAACAACTAGGCCCATCCTGAATGTTGGGATCCCAAACCAATCGATACAATGCTCTACCCAAGCTCCACTGTAGAAAAGTAGAACTAACTCGGCAGCCCTGTCAATCACTGTTTGCGGAAGAAGCATACTGCCAAGCATAGAAGATCCCAAAGCCCACACCCCAACTAGAATCCTGCCATACTCATCACCCACTAACCTCCGTTGCATGACTTTGATATATTTTGGGCCAAGAGCCATATCGAGTTGTTGTTCTCGTTTCCATGGGATCGATCCAGTTGTTGATACCGGCAAGACCCAGCTAGATGATGTATGCTGGTCGGTAGTGGGAGGACTTTAAGTACCCAGAGTGCTGCCCTACGTGCCTATATATGGGTCCAATCATTTTGTTCCCTGCTTCACCAAGATGAAGATGGTGAAGCAACACACTGTAATAACCTCCAAATACTATGCCCCTCCACAGGTGTACTCCACCTAGATCCCATGGACAAATTTGGAATTTGTCCTTCCGGTCTCCTGATGGCTCTTGTTGCACCATGCTAACTATACCTTGAGTGCCAAGCTGCTCAAAATTTGCTCCTATATTTTGCATCCCAACAATATGCATCTCCTGTAGAAATAGCTCAGAACACCCGTAAGATTTGTCCCCTTCATCCACAAAAGGAAACTCCTCATACCAACCATCCAACTCACATTTGTGTGTCTTCTACATCATAGTCAAATCAAATGTGAATGGGTTGAAAAAAAAATGGTGAGCACACCTCACCACGCAATCAAGGTGAAGCTCACTTGCTTGCGTTAATGGAATGCCAGTATGGTCATGTGGATTCTATACTTCACTGCCTATATCACCTGTAAAGTGTTTTCCTTCAAGAACACCTGCTGCAACATATTGTTCCCTATTATGCTCATCCTGTTCACTCACCCTAATTATGTCATCTACTCCTGTAAGCAAAGTGGATGTTTCCACATCTCTAATATGTACATTCCCACACTCCATGGATGTATGCTCATCACTGATGGCTGCCATAGGTAGCTGAATTTCAGCTATGGGTGGTGTTGACGGGTGTTTTATGACCACACCAACACAGAATAAAGTTTCTAACGGTCACTCTATCCTCCCTTGATCAAAATATCCTGCATGCTAAGATTGCGAAAGATCATGCATTCAACTCCAAGGTTCCTTCATGCAGTGGGCGTAGACTCGGTTGGCTCAATGTGATTTGTTGGTATTTCAAGGGGACTTACGTAATTGCTCATTCGGAAAGGACTTTCAAGACTCGAACGATTTACCAATGAAGCTCGAATTGCCTAAACTAACCAGAAAATGCTGAAATTAAATGGATGCAAGGATTAGAAATGCTATGGTCTATTCTAAGCGCGAGACGTGGAGATCAACTCTTGCAAACTCAAACCAAGCTTTGCTTTGCCTCGCCTTGGACAACTTCCACAGAACTAGTGCAATCTTCAAAGAAGTAACTTGAGGTATTTAGATCACAACTTAACATGATGATACCATCACAACGACGCATACCAACATATAAGTTATAATCGAAGTTAAGTACATAATATTCCAGTTGACCATGCAAGGCGAACTCACCATCAGTGAGTTGCTAGTGGTATGGACTAATGAAGCTTGCTCAATTTGACCACCACATTCCACAACTATCTACATGCATGAATTAATATTTACTTTACTCTAAGCTCTACTTTAAGATTCTACGCGAATTGGAAGGACGAAGAAATCTTGCTAGCTACCCACAATAAAAGATGAAACCACAAGCAATGATAACTCTTTTTATTATAGGAGTGTTCACAACAATCTCTTACAAAGCATTCAATTTGAAAACTTTCCTTCCTCTTCAATCTAAGCTATGCTATCAATCTATGCTATTTGTCTCTCTATTCCTATCTTCTAATCTATATTACAAATGAGGGGGGATGCCCCTTTTATGGTTGGTCAAATCTGGTGGATGGCTTAGGTTGAATTACAATGAAAGGCTCATATTGAGCCACATATGCCCTAATCAACATTTTTCCCTAAAAACCGCCACAAGGAGGAGTGGGGTAATAAATGAACAAAAGATTCTCCACTCACTCTCGAAACCACGATGGGCAATCAATGTCCACCATCATCTTCCAGAAGGTCATCCTCCAACAAGGCATTTCCATTCTCCTTCTCCTTGATTGCGAATTCGACGAATTGGGCAAACACTGCTTCAACCTCCTGAACCGAAATAGGTGGAATATGGTTGAGCTGAAATTCAAGCACCATGACTGTCTGCCCATGTCAAGTACAAGATTTCTCCAAGTGACTAAAGCGCCTGGGTGTTCTAAATAATGTTGGAGAAAGCTGAAATATTTTCAAAATCACCTTGAACAAAGGATCTCACACTAGAGAAGAAGGGCTCCAACCTACTCCTTAAGCCATCATGCTTTGGTCCCGGTGTTCACCCTGTAAAACAAACAAAAAGAAGAGCATCAAAACACTTATAATATAAATTCACTTCACTTACCTAATTTCCATGTTTTGAATTCCAAGGTCTAATTGATCTTCGAATCCGATAGAGTTTATCATTTTTCTCTAGCAAACTTTGCCTCCCTCATAACTTTTCATCATGGGCGCATTTGAGGAGAATTTCCATGCCTTAGAAGGTTTTCATGTTACTTACATTCCTCCTTGGGGCGCATTTAGCTATCTTACTTAGGCTTTACGCCTTAGAGAATTTTCAATCTCCTTAAGGGCGTATTTACTACCTTGTGTATTTGATTTCTTGCCTCAGACAATTTCTTAGCCAACATGTTCTTCCTTGAGCGCATTTGGAGGGGTCTACTTCCATTTTCATGACTTAGAAAAATATCTTGCCACCTACTCATCTTGGGCGCATATCACCTCTTATGCTTTTGTTTCACCCCTTAGACAATCTCCACTTGAGCATCCTAGGGCGCATTTGAGGGGTTGTAGTTTCATTTTCATTGCCTTAGCCATTTTTAATCCAACTCCTTCCTTGGGCGCATTTGGACCCTTATGCTTTCATCTTCCATGCCTTAGTAAATTTTGTGCATTTCCTACCCCATGATGGGCGCATTTAGGAGGGTCTTCTTTCATTTTCATGACTTAGCACCTTTTCATGCCTTCTATTTCTTTTAGGGCGCATTTGAGGGGGTGAGCTTCTATTTTCTCTATGCCTTAAAATATTTTCACCCTCTAGCTACCTTGTGGGCGCATTTAGGGAGGTGTCATTCATGTTTCGTTACTTAGAACATTTTCCAACTTCTTGTCCTCCCTTGGGCGCATTTGATAGGGTGTGCTCTCATTTTATGACTTAGGCATTTTTTCGAGTCTTCTTTCTCCCTTGAGCGCACTTGGAGTGGTGCTACTCCCATTTTTCATGCCTTAGATATTTCTTGCATCTCTTCTCAACTTGGGCGCCTTTTGGGAGGGCCTACTTTTATTTTCCATCACTTAGAAAATTTTCATACCACCACTTTCTCTCAAGGGCACATTCAAGGGGGTGTGCTGCAATTTCATCTTCCGTGCCTTAGACATTTTTCAAGCTCCCTCCTCTTCTAGGGCGCATATGAAGGGGGGTCAGGCAATTTTGTGCCTTGGGAAATTTCTCACCAACTTGCGTCTAACTTGGGCGCATTTCCACTCCAGAGCTTTGAAAACTCATGCCTTAGACAAATTTGTGCTTTCCTGTCTCCCACCTTGGCGTATCCGAACACTTAGCTTATTTTCAACCTGTTCGCCCTCACTTTCTATTTTTAGTAACTTCTTGATTCTCGAACTTCTGCAACTCCTCTTGTATTGAAATTTTCCCAAAGTGATCCTCATGAGTTAACTATCCTGTTCACACTTGCCTTTCATGCTCACCTGCTATTTTTAGCCCTGTTCTGGAAGTGACTTACTATAAATAGTAAGTATGTAGATTATGCTCAAATTTTGCATGCAAGCACTTTGAAGTGTTCTAAACGTGGTGAAGCAGTCAAAATTCCAAAATCTTGAGAAAAAGGCCCCAAATTAAGTACTTACTAAAAATAGTAAGTTGTCAGAATTCAGTGAAATTTTAATGGGAACTTGCCTGAAGCCTCCTGATTGCAGTGCCATTCTCAATTTTCAATTTGCCAACTTGATTCGACCTCAAACAAGCTTGAAGAATGAAAACCCTAATTCATCAAAACGCACTTCAGACTCAGCCAAAATTTCCAATTAGGTCAAAGATAGGGACATCCCCGAAAAGACCGCGAGGAATAGAGAGAGACAACTGCGAAACCAAAGCCAAAAGACCAGAATGGAGCAAAAATTAGGAGGTACCCATTTTGAATGGGGTGATGTGTGAAAAGATCACAACAAGTGGTGAAGACCGCACCAAACTCAACTCCATGGTGAGCTCGTTAATCCGAGTCTCTGACTCTTGAAGGGCCATTTGAGTGCTCTTCAAAGAGTCCATGGTGACCTCAAGCACATGAGTGAGCTCATCAACCTCTTCTTCTTTCCCCCTTAGTGCATCATAATAAACCCCATCAAGCATAAGAAGAAGATCTCTACCTGATAGCAATTGGAGGTAATTAGTTTTCATTACCCCCAACGCTTCTCTGAATGCCTGAAATTCGGCTAGGGAGAGTTCACCATCAAAGTGCTCTTGTGTTTCCGAAGTCCAACAATAGTTTTCCATTAATTGTTGAGCGACATCAAAATGTTCTATGGATGTAGCAATCATACCTTCATTCACCTTCAATTGTCCTGCCAAATGATGGGACCCCTAAAACATGTCATCCCCACACAAATTTCCTGATTTGTAATCAACAGTATGATAGGATGTTGAATCACTGTCATTAACTAATTGGAAAACATCGTCATATGCACCATCATTGTTGCACACATCCTCACCATATGCACTGGTGTTATGAACCTCATAGGTTGGCTCAAATGGAATATTAGAGGTTGTTGATTTGACAACCTCATTGTACACTTCCTCTTCCAGAATAAATGCATGTACATTCAAAGAACTATCCTGGAACTTCGCCAAACTGCCATCATGAGGTATGGCATCCATCTCACCTAAAACCACTGTTGTGCACTCCTCATCTGTCATGTCCCCTTCTAGTTGACATCTCTCAGAGCACAGGATTAGCCTATTATGCGACCCTCGTAGGCTGATAGATTGGATAGAGGGTCATGTTGGAGCTTGGCTCAGTCTTAGTTGGCAGTTTGTGATCAGTTGGCTTTCGTTCGGGCTCATTCGGACACTTCTAGCCTGAGTTGCTATTTTTAGCAGTATCTGGCACTCAGCGTGGGACCCCTGCTATTTTTAGCAGTATGGATGTATTATGTTCGGAATCACTTCATTGTTCATCAGCTTCAGACGATTCGTGCATCGGGTATATATCGAGAGAGATATTAATATTTAATTGATTTAATTAAATATTAATTGTTGGAGCATTATAATATTAAGTTATAATATATTATTATAACTTAAGTGATTTTCAGTGAAGGGGGTCGCCATCATGGAAGGGGCCAATTTTTAATTATATTTTATAATTAAAAATTAGAGTTGAGACTATTGAAAAAATTAAAAAGAAGAGAAGTCGAATTTTTAATGATTCCCTATTATTGAGGAATTCGCACTTCTCAAGAAGATATAAGCTTTGCATTGAAAATCGAGCCCATTATGTTATGAATGATTGAAAATTGATCAAGTTTGAGCAGAGCACAGAAACTTAGGGTTTCAGTCTCGAATGCATTGGGGAATGAGCCATCTCCAGTGAGAGCGATTCAGAGGGTGTGAAATATCATCCGATCTATTGCCAGCAAAGAGGTTTCTTCATTCAGAAGAGATCATAGAGCTTCACAAATCATTCCTTATCAGAGTTTTGATTCGGGGTTTCCTCCAGAAGGTATATTTGCATCAAGGCGCATCATATTCTTGTGACTGGCATTGATCTCAGGAAGGTCGTACCATTGTACTTGCTGCTGTTGACAGGGCCGTACTTTCCTGTACCTGGCCGTACCATCTCACAGGCCGTACTTCATCTCTTGAGAAAGGCGCTTCTCTATTTGTCTTCCAGTCTTCACCAGTAGTGGCGCCCCTGCATCTGGCATCATTGTTGATCATCAGAAGGTGGGAGAAGAGATCATTAATTGCAGCCGTACCAGATCTGATTACTTACAGCCTGCTGCTAAAACCAGGTTTTCATGAATATCATTGTTTTCTATTTGCATGTAACTGGATCTCCTTGTAATAAGTCCAGAAGTTAAATAAATAGACTGGCATCATTATTTGCAGTAGATTCTGTTATTCTCAGAGTTAAAAGTTTTTATATCATTTACTTGCAAAATCGCATTACTTCATTTATGCTCAAAAACATCAAAAAAACCAAAAACCTTCAAAAACAATAAAAATAGTCAGATTTCAGAGATAGCGGAAACAGGGGTTTCTACAGAGGTATCAGAGCAAGTAAATGCGATTTTGAGCATAAATGAAGTAATGCGATTTTGCAAGTAAATGATATAAAATCTAAATAAAAACTTTTAACTCTGAGAATAACAGAATCTACTGCAAATAATGATGCCGGTCTATTTATTTAACTTCTGGACTTATTACAAGGAGATCCAGTTACATGCAAATAAAAAACAATGATATTCATGAAAACCTGGTTTTAGCAGTAGGCTGTAAGTAATTAGATTTGGTACGGCTGCAATGAATGCTCTGATACCAGAAACAGGGGTTTCTACAGTGGTATCAGAGCTATTTTCCTGCCATCCTTGTTGGGTTTGAAAAAAAAAAGAAGCATTTTGTTCATGCACCAGAGTGATAGAGAGAAGAGATATTATCAGAGGGAAAACAGAAAAACTTGGCAGCCACCACTTATTCCGGCAGGTGAGACGGCTACAGGTTTGATTGGTGTTCAGTCTGGTTCTTCGTCTAGAGCGTCTGTACAGGATACAGGCATGGGTGACAGAACAGAGATTCCTCGAGATCCTCAGGAGGAAGATGCAGAGGTTAGATAGACTCTTAGAGATTTGCGAACAGGTCAGCAGCAGGTAACCGATGTATTACAGCAGTTAACCATGGCTATACAGAGGATAGGTACGCCATGGAGACCATCACCACATCGTGATGAGGACAGGAGTGATGCAGGTTCACAGGGGGTACCCAGGACTGTTTCACGAACAACAAATAGACCTACCAGACCCACTTTCCTAAGAGGAGAACAGGTTGAGGATAATCTTGAAGAGGTTGGGAACATATTATATGCTGATGCAGTTATGGCAGCCAACGAGGAGTGGGATATATTAATACCCCAAGTGAGCGAGCGCATGCACTTTGATCGATTTTTGAATTCGAGAGTTGAATATTATAGGTCTCGACAGGGGAATAGGCCTCGAAACCAAAATAATGATAAGAAGCATGCAACAAACAGGCTCAATCTAGCGATGTTCGATGGTAGTGGTAAGGTCACAGCTCAGGCCTGGATTAGTAAGCTAGATACATTCCTCACATTGCGCCCGATGGCTGAGAGAGATGCTATCAGATATGCGACACTGCATCTTGAGGGGGTAGCTTACGACTGGTGGCACCATGGTATGGTAACGCTACAGCATGACAGGATCACATCATACTAGGAGTTTGTTGACAGGTTGGTAGAGCGGTTTGACAGGAAGGATCCAGAATCCTACTTTAGAGACTTGGCTCAGTTGAGACAGAGTGGCAGTTTGGAGTCCTATATTGGTGACTTTCAGAAGTTATCAGTCATGGTTCTGAACATTTCAGAGAGGCAATTGGTAGTACTCTTCATGGAGGTTTTGACAGAGCCACTGAGAGGTTGGATCAAAGCCTTTGACCCTCCTTCATTACAGGAAGCGATGAAGAAGGCTTGTAGTATGGAGTTAGCAGCACCATCTAGTAGATTTAACTCCAGAGGTAATTCATCTTTCAGGGACAATAAGGGTTTTAACAAAAACAGAGACAAGTCTGATTTTAACAAAGAAAAATCAGATTTTAAGAACGATTCAAAAGGTAAATCAGCAGCTCCACCTTTGGATCGTGAGGCCCTTAACGATCTACGCAGGAAGAAGCTTTGCTTCTACTGCAAAGGTCCCTATGACGCCAATCACGATTGTCCTCTAAGACCTAAGGGCAAGGCAAATCGAGTGATGTGGACGTACTACGAGGATTCGGAGTCAGAGAATTCCGGACAGCAGGATAGTTCTGAGGATTCAGAGTCAGAGGCTTCAGAGCCTAAGGCAAAGATAGAGTCAGAGCTTCAGATACAGGAGGCACGCCTATCTAGCATTCAGCAGGAGGGCTCATTCAGGATTCGTGGTGTGTTAGCAGGACAGAGGGTCATTACCCTTCTTGATACAGGAGCTACACATAATTTCATAGATGCTAGATTCGTTGAGAAACGCGGACTCATCACTGAGGAGTTCGAGGGCATTAGGGTTAAGGTGGCCGACGGATACACTTTGAGGTGTGAACGCATGATAAAGGATCTCCCTTTACGCTTGAACAATTATGAATTCAAGGCTGATTACTATGTTGTTAATATGGGGGATATTGATTTGGTCTTGGGAATGAAGTGGCTTCATTCATTGGAGGAAGTCACTCTCCGACTCAAGGACATGGAGATCCGTTTTGATGTTGACGGGAAGACACACATACTAAAAGCAATTCAGGACAGCGACATCAAAACAATTTCTTTTCGTCGGATGGAGAGGCTCATGCGTCACGATATGGTAGAGTGGGCTGCCAAGTGCACTTTGGCACCTATACAGGAGGGACAGCAGAAGACTGAATATCATCCCGACATACAACAGTTGAGAATCAAGCATGATAAGGTGTTCAGTGATATTCCACCAGGTAGACCTCCAGACAGGGGCATAGAACACATTATAGAGCTCAAGGAGGGCGCTAAGCCCGTTATGATAACTCCTTACAGGCATCCTAAAAGATTGAAGGATGAGATAGAGAAGACAATAAAGGAGTTACTTGCTATGGGTCACATTCGGCCTAGCAAATCGCCATTCGCTTCTTTAGTTGTGTTGGTAAAGAAGAAGGATGGCACTTTACGCATGTGTATTGACTATAGAGTCCTGAATAAGAGGACGATCAAAAACAGGTATTCGATACCGCGTATAGACGAGCTTATTGATGAGCTCCATGGTGCATGTTACTTTACCAAAATTGATTTACGGTCAGGGTACCATCAGATCAGGGTTCGTGAGCAGGACATTCAGAAGACTGCCTTCCGATGTCATTGTGGGCACTTCGAGTTCATAGTGATGCCATTTGGGCTCACTAATGCGCCAGCTACATTTCAGTCTACGATGAACAGGGTTTTTCATTCACAGCTGAGGAGATTCGTATTGGTCTTCTTTGATGATATCCTTATATACAGCAAGACTTGGCAGGAGCATCTGGCTCACTTGAAGACCGTGTTGAGTATTTTGGAGAGGGAGTCCTTGTACGCCAAGGAATCCAAATGTGACTTGGGAATGACCGGATTGTTATATTTAGGTCATATCATCAGTGCAGGAGGAGTGCGGATGGATCCTGAAAAGATCCGCGCCATTATTGATTGGCCTACACCGGCAAACCTGACACAGTTGAGAGGGTTTCTAGGTTTGTGTGGGTTCTATTGTAGATTCGTGAATGGTTATTCACGACATGCAACCCCTATGACAGATTTACTGAAGAAGGGTGCATTTGTTTGGACTCCTGAGGCACAAGAATGCTTTATGAGATTTAAGGAGTTGATGACTACATGCCTTGTTTTGGCACTACCTGACTTTACGAAGCCTTTTGAGCTTCAGTGTGATGCATCAGGTGAGGGCATTGGTGCAGTGCTTATGCAGGACAAGCACCCGATTGTGTATGAGAGCCGAAAGCTCAGAGGGCCAGAGAGACTTTATAGCATATATGATAAGGAGATGCTCGCTATCATGCATGCCTTAGCAAAATTCAGACAGTATCTTGTTGGCAGCAAATTTTGCATAAAAACTGACCATAACAATTTGAGACACTTCTTAGGGCAGCGAGATCTCAATGATCGTCAGCAGAAGTGGGTCAGTAAATTACAGGCATATGACTTTGATATCTCATATATCAAAGGTACACAAAACGTAGTAGCTGATGCTCTTTCACGCAGGCCATATTTGAGCTCTATGGTTCATATTACGGAGGATTGGAGGCATATGATTGTGGCAGAGTATGCCAAGGACACTTGGGCTTACGGCATTGTTGAGGGATCAGCGGTTGATACCAGGTACACACTTGTAAATGACTTGATCATTTACAAGAACAGGATATATTTGATCCCAGGGTCAGAGGTGAAGAACATAATCATGCGGGCCTTTCATGACGTACCTACAGCAGGACATCCCGGGTACTTCAAGACCTACAGACAGATTCGGGAGAGATTCACATGGAAAGGACTCAAGGCAGATGTTCTTCAATACGTGCGTGAGTGCCCTGTTTGTCAGTAGAACAAGCAGGAGAACACGTACCCGGCAGGTTTATTGCAGCCACTTCCGATTCCTGACAGGAAGTGGGAATGCCTGTCGATGGACTTCATTACGGGCTTGCCTAAAGCCCAGGGGCGAGATTGCATATATGTAGTTGTGGATCAGCTTACGAAATATGCCCACTTCTTTCCGATCACCACAACCTACACGGCTACACAAGTAGCAGAGGTATTCTTTCGTGAGGTGTTCAGACTACATGGATTGCCTCGGAGTATCGTGAGCGACAGGGATAGTCGGTTCTTGAGTCACTTCTAGCAGGAGGTATTCAGACTTTGTGGGACTGAGCTTACACCAAGCACCAGTTACCACCCGCAGACCGATGGGCAAACGGAGATTGTGAATAAGTGGGTGGAAGGTTACCTCCGAAATTATATTGCAGGGCAGCAGAAGGCATGGGTCAAGTGGATACATTTGTGCGAGTATTGCTACAACACGACATTCCACATGACTATTCAGATGTCTCCTTTTATGGCGTTGTACGGTTATGAGGCGCCGAGTTTTCTAAATTTGCTACTGAGCGACAGTAGAGTGCCGAGTGCTGGAGACTTGTTGCAGGAGAGTCAGGACACTATGAAGGCTCTCAAGGAGAATATTGCCAAGGCACAGAATCAGCAAAAGTAGTATGCAGATCAGAAGAGGACGGAGAGGCATTTTTAGGTGGGTGACATGGTTTACCTCATGCTGCAGCCCTACCGTCAGTCCACTCTTAGGAAGAGTGGGTCAGAGAAGCTTAAGCCACGTTATTACGGCCCTTTCAGGATCCTGAGGCGAGTTGGCGAGGTGGCTTATGAGCTTGAGCTTCCGGCAGAGAGCAGGGTACACAATATTTTTCATGTATCACGCCTCAAGAAGGCGTTGGGACATCGTGTGGTACCGTCTGCAGTTCTACCTCCCTTAGATGATGAGGGAAAGTTGATCTTAGTACCTGAGTCTATCTTGGAGTACAGAGAGAGACAGTTGCGTAGGACGACTATCAGGGAATATCTAGTGAAATGGAGAGATTTGCCTGTTGAGGATGCTACATGGGAGAGCGAGGATATTCTGCAACATCCGGAGTTGAGATTGCTTGAGGACAAGCAATTTCAGGAGGGGCGGACTGTCATGTCCCCTTCTAGTTGACATCTCTCAGAGCACAGGATTAGCCTATTATGCGACCCTCGTAGGCTGATAGATTGGATAGAGGGTCATGTTGGAGCTTGGCTCAGTCTTAGTTGGCAGTTTGTGATCAGTTGGCTTTCGTTCGGGCTCATTCGGACACTTCTAGCCTGAGTTGCTATTTTTAGCAGTATCTGGCACTCAGCGTGGGACCCCTGCTATTTTTAGCAGTATGGATGGATTATGTTCGGAATCACTTCATTGTTCATCAGCTTCAGACGGTTCGTGCATCGGGTATATATCGAGAGAGATATTAATATTTAATTGATTTAATTAAATATTAATTGTTGGAGCATTATAATATTAAGTTATAATATATTATTATAACTTAAGTGATTTTCAGTGAAGGGGGTCGCCATCATGGAAGGGGCCAATTTTTAATTATATTTTATAATTAAAAATTAGAGTTGAGACTATTGAAAAAATTAAAAAGAAGAGAAGTCGAATTTTTAATGATTCCCTATTATTGAGGAATTCGCACTTCTCAAGAAAATATAAGCTTTGCATTGAAAATCGAGCCCATTATGTTATGAATGATTGAAAATTGATCAAGTTTGAGTAGAGCACAAAAACTTAGGGTTTCAGTCTCGAATGCATTGGGGAACGAGCCATCTCCAGTGAGAGCGATTCAGAGGGTGTGAAATATCATCCGATCTATTGCCAGCAAAGAGGTTTCTTCATTCAGAAGAGATCATAGAGCTTCACAGATCATTCCTTATCAGAGTTTTGATTCGGGGTTTCCTCCAGAAGGTATATTTACATCAAGGCGCATCATATTCTTGTGACTGGCATTGATCTCAGGAAGGCCGTACCATTGTACTTGCTGCTGTTGACAGGGCCGTACTTTCCTGTACCTGGCCGTACCATCTCACAGGCCGTACTTCATCTCTTGAGAAAGGCGCTTCTCTATTTGTCTTCCAGTCTTCACCAGTAGTGGCGCCCCTGCATCTGGCATCATTGTTGATCATCAGAAGGTGGGAGAAGAGATCATTAATTGCAGCCGTACCAGATCTGATTACTTACAGCCTGCTGCTAAAACCAGGTTTTCATGAATATCATTGTTTTCTATTTGCATGTAACTGGATCTCCTTGTAATAAGTCCAGAAGTTAAATAAATAGATTGGCATCATTATTTGCAGTAGATTCTGTTATTCTTAGAGTTAAAAGTTTTTATTTAGATTTTATATCATTTACTTGCAAAATCGCATTACTTCATTTATGCTCAAAAACATCAAAAAAACCAAAACCCTTCAAAAACAATAAAAAAAGTCAGATTTCAGAGATAGCGGAAACAGGGGTTTCTACATCATCTACTTTCCCAACTGATAGATGAGGCTCCAACAAATCTAGATGCACCTGTGCAACTCCTTCCCCGTGATCACCTGTAGGTTGTGAATCACTTTAAAGCAATTCATTTTCCTCATCCAAATGTTTTGGCTTTGCAACCAATCCTTAAATATGTTTTAGTATCAGGGTCCTTCATTAACATTTACAAATCCTGCATCAGCTCTACATGGATTTATCTGTAGCCATCTTTTACCTTGAAGCTGTCCAAAGTGTTCCTACCTCGTTTGACAAAACTTTTTTAAGCGATATTCTTCGCTTGACAAATTGGCATTTTGTCAAATAGTTTGCATGATTTGTTGTTTTGAGTTTGTACCAGCTAGGTTTAAGTTGGGATTGGTTTTTTATTTATTGCCAACACAAGGAGAAATATTAGAATGGTTCTAATATTTGTATTCCAAATTTTTTTAGCATGAATATCATAAATAAATAACAAAATTTCCTGCAATTTTGTCCTGTAACAACTGAAGGAGAGTTCAAATAAATAACTATATTGATTCCCAATTACAACTTCATTCAAGATGCAAATATTAATATGCATCCCTCTAATTGATTTCTTAATCTCACCAATATACTAATTAGGGAATAGCCCGCGGCTACTTTCTGACCTGGGTGCTTACTTTATCTGACTCTGCTGACTGCATGAGGTTCCATGTCACCTTTACATTATATGGCAGCCTCATAACATCGACCTTTTAAAAAAAATGGTAGTTTCCTCAATTTATCGCACCACTCTTTTTTGTCTTCCATGATTTTGTTTTTTTCCTATTCGTTGTCTTGTTTTGCAAATATAGATTTGATTCTTTTGCTATTTGATTTGTCCTTATCGGCCTTGTCTTTCCTAGGAGAGCTGTGATTTGGTCTATAGCTTCTGTGTTGTCACATGGATGTGAAACTAAGGCTGGCGGCTACCTTAAGCTCCCGATTTGCTTGATACTAGCGGCTGATGTAATTTTGGCATTTGCTTTGACTTATATTCTATGTCTCTATCGGCATTTACCCTTTAGAATGGCCCGCTAGCAAACATTGGCGGCTCCTGCTAACTCTTCAAGTCCACGACTCCCCTAGCCGCGATTCTTATTTAAAATAACAATCTGAGCACATATACCAGTGTGTGGTTTTGTCTTATGCGAACTCCTCTGTTTTCTCTATTCTGACTTGTCATATAATGAACTGGAAAGGCAGACTTGACAAGAATCCTCACAGTTTCTTAAAATTGCTAGAGTCCCTTTATGCTATTGTAGCTTTTAGAAACACGAATTCTGCCAAGTTCAATATTTGTTTTCTGTTACCTAAGTTTGTCTCTATCTACCTTGAGGGAGTGAATAAGACAAGAGGAGTATATTTGATGCCTTTACTTAAGGGATCTACCATCCAATATTAAGTCCAGGGGCTAAATATCAACCACACTGCAAAGATCTTCAATAGGAATGGTACAAACAGCTGAAAAAAAATACGCATTATAATATTGAATAATCTCTAAACCCTTTGTCGAAGTCGTTACTCTAAAAATCTGATCAATATGTCTGCAATCTTCTAACAAATTCTTCAAACCCTCGCAATCTGAAAATTTTCTTTTTGAAAACCCCTCAGGCTGGCAAGAAAAAGTTGTGCTCTAATAACAATGAAATAATCCCCTTTGATCTGGGGCTTTAACCAAGAAATGCAAACATAGATATTTACAAATAAACCAATTTCCAAATAGTTGCAAGAAATTAAATAACCAGATTTTATTAATGCTGTAGGAAATGCATAAAATCCATACCTAGAATCAACAACATAAATCTCAGATTTGGGAATGCTTGATTAGCAGCTGTGAGTATCAATAATCTTCAACCCTGTACCTTGAAAATTCTATAAACCCCTGAATGATGATCTCCAAGAAACTGATGAAGCTCTGTAATAATCTATGTGTGAGACTATCTCTTAGAATGCCCTCGGCTGATCTTCCACACTTGTAAACATTGTCCTATTTGAAGTTTATCATCCTCAGAATAGCTTGAAACGCCATACCTGCAAACCCTGTTGCTCAGCTCTCTTCAATTTCCAAATAATAACTTGGATAATGAATTAACAATGCTTTTTGCCTTTTAACCTTCTCAAACCCGAACGCCCTTTTTGCCCTTTTGCACATTTAAATAATATTTACTTTTCCAAAGATGTGCCCTTTTAAATTGAATGAAATAACCCTCTCTAATTTGGGGTTTTAACTAGGAAATACAAACATAGATATTTGCAAATAAACCAATTTCCAAATAGTTGCAAGAAATTAAATAACCAAATTTTATCAATGCTTCAGGAAATACATAAAATCCATACTTGGAATCAACAACATAAATCTCAGATTTGGGAATGCTTGATCAGCAACTGTGAGTATCAAAAATCTTCAACCCTGTACCCTAAAAACTCTGTAAACCCCTAAATAATGATCTTTGGGAAACGGATGAAGCTTTGTAATAATCGTTGTGTGAGACTATCTCTCAAAATGCCCTTGGGTGATCTTCCGCACCTATAGACATTGTCCTATTCGAGGGTTATCATCCTCAGAACAGCTTGAAACACCATGCCTGCAAACCCTATTGCTCAGCTCTCTTCAATTTGCAAATAATAACTTGGATAATAAATTAACAATGCTTTTTGCCTTTTAACCTTCTCAAACCCTAATGCCCTTTTTTCCCTTTTGCACATTTAAATAATATTTACTTTTCGAAAGATGTGCCCTTTTATATTGAAATCATAAAGTAACTTAAAATATAATCTTTTAAAATTAAAGTTACTTTATCCCCTTATAATGCCATATTATAAAGTACTTTATTAAAGTTACTTTATAACATTAAACTACAAAGTCACTTCAATAATATAGGATTATTAAAGTAATTCGACTTTAGTAATTTAATTAAAGTGCCCACTCTCGACCAAAATTGACAATAATCCTCTAGGATTGCCTCCAACACAAAACCTCTCTGCAGGCGTGAAATCATTGAACCTGGTATAACTTGCTATAAATAGCAAGTATAAATGATAAGACCTGAACTACCTTCGAAAGGCCTACCAACCAATATATCGGATCACTGAGTTGAATATGCTGGAATGGAAACATCAACCCTGCTTCCAAAGGGTCCCCTAAACATCCCATTAGCCTACAAGAACCAAATAATAGGCTAACCACTTCAAGGATATAGATCCCAAAAAAAGGGGGCATTACACATATCTAGAAGATTATTGGGTGGACATGTCATTTCCAAATTGATTCCAGTTGTGGACAAACCATCTGAAACCCTAAATGACTGTCATATAGTAGACTCCATGTGTTTTCCTCCTCGCAGTAACAGCAAACAGGTATTTCGTGTGTGATAATGCATCGGAGCATCAGCTAACAGGCATTTCATGTTAGTAGCAATAAGAGTGAGTTGCAGCAATAACAGGAATGAGTCACAGCAATAATGGGAACAAGTTGCAGGAAACAGTCAAGGAATTGGCAGTCAGTAATTCAACCGTAGCCAGTTAGCAAACAGTCATGAAGCTCAATCCAAACGCATTATGAATCAAACATAGGGTTATGATTTATAAATAGATTTAGTAAATCATATGCAAACTGCCAAAAAGTCACTAAGCTAATATTAAATTATTAATCATAATGTAACTTTATATAGTATATACTGTTTTTTAATTTATCACACTAATACAAATTTAAATACTGTTATTATCATAATGTAAATTTATCATACTGTTTTTTATAAAAATTTATTATAAATTTCATAATAAATATTAAATTAATAAAACGTATATCAATTAGATATAAACAGTATATATTTATTATTTTTATATGTTTTTTGTACTAACATATCCAGCCCTCAAAAAAAATGTCGTACTGGCATACTGTACACACCCGATTCCAATTCGGTGATTTGGCATGAAATCTATAGTGATTCAGAATGAAATTTAGTTTGTAAGAGACTGACATCTAAAACCTAGCTTCAAATATATAACCCTACGAGACATAACATGTTCAATCCATCTTTTAATATGTAAAACTATGATAAATTATGATGTAGCATATGCTACAAGCCACCCCTCTCAAAAAAAAAATGATCTTGAAGCCTCACCAAAATCTTCAAAATGGTGATAATATTCTTTTTCCTTCCTATTCTTGATTCTCTCAGATTCACACACTTTGGCCTAAATACATTGAGTATAGCATCTGTATTGTGCATGATGTGGAAAAAGAAATGCTTTGAAAATCATTCAATTGTTAACAATACTCTCTCCAAAAACCAGATAAATATAGCTTCAAAAGAGTACAACTGAAATCTTTCATGAAGATTTTAAATTAAGATTATCAGAAAGTACACTGATAGGAGTTAGCTATATTTTTTTTATATTTTGTTAAACTTAACAGTAGATTCCTTCTTAAGACCTTCAACGTGCTTTGTTGAGTATATGAGGGGCTACAGTCCTGAATTCATAACTTGATGGTTCGATACAAATTTCAAATAAGAGTTCCTCAGACATGGAGATATGACAATGGAAAATCATTTATCATGGTAATTTTTGTAGACACATGTTTCTCAACAAAAGACAATGTTGTCATCCGATATTTCAGATGCTCCAACTTCTTTGTTGACAAGGCTTATGATATGGAAGATGGTTTCCATAATATGCCCAATGGCAATTTTAAATAACTTTGGAGAATCTCAGTTCATGTGTTGACGAAGGCACTCTACTTAGCCTCCTAATTCTTCAAAATTCTCTCTAATTTGACACTTTGGAGTAAGGTAGACCTTCCTTCTTGACTCTTCTTATGCAGAGAACAAAAAAATTGAAAACTTGGAGTTGATAGACACACTTTTGAAGATGGCGTTATAGGTCATGATATTGATTTTGATAACTTTGATTGGAACAAAATCAGCATGGAATCTGATCTTATTTTGTTATTCACTGTTAACAACCCACCAACGTTTGATGTGGACCGGTTTCTGCTTAACTGAGAAAATATCTTGGGTGAAGGGAAATCCTCACAAATAATGAGCATAGCTACACTGACACTTTCCACATTTGACAATCTTGTAGAACACCTTAATACTACTTCACAGTCATATAGTATTTGAATTTACTCGAACACTCTATCTGCACCAATAGTGCACCCATATAGAACGTGGTGGTAATATGCATTCAGATTGAAGAGAATGAAGACCATAGGCTATTTCATGTCTTTGTTCTGAATAAGATTCATTTCTTACCATTCCAATATGTTTCTTCATGTTAGGAGTGTATGTAAGTTTTTCAATGGGCCTGCATAAAACATAAGGCATGTTACCAATTTCATTCCAAGCAAAAAAGCAGCATTGCCAATTAAATTAGGTTGCTTTTTCAGGAGAAGAAAATAAAACGAACATAAAGTTTTACCCTTTAACTTCAAGTGTATCCCCAGGTTTTAGGTGTGCAAAATGCTGGCTCATTTTACCTTCAGGATAAACCTGCATCATGTTATCAAAGTGGATTCTTAAACATGCAGTCAAATTACTGTTCTTGAAGCTTCTGTCAGTTAACTAATATTATATAGATAGAAAAATCATTCTCAAGATGACTACTCCTCTACCCCATGAGAAATCTCATACAAACATTTAAGAGAAACATATAGCTGTAAGTTTTATTGAACCCTCAACCAAACAACCAATTATCAATGCTTCAAACATCAAGAGTTTTTAAGGATTCAGACATGAACAAGGTGGTACTGTTTAAAAAAAGAATAATTGATAGCACAAAATATTATTCTTGAATAATTTAATTCTGGTAAAAGAGTTGGGTGTGTCTGTCTATGTATCAGGTGTGGGGGAAGAACCAGAAGAATAAATTGCATGTCTTATTATTTTGTCACTAATATTTCTCACAAACAGAAACTTTCTGAAAGCTCAAAGAATATATCTTTGCTATGTTTGAGACTTACCTTGATCATCAAATCAAAATATCCTTTTGATTCTGGACCAGAAATAGGAGTATACCTGAAAAAAAAATAGCTAACCTCAGGAAAGTAAGGGTCATAAAACAGAATTAGATATAACAGAAAGAAAACTTGAGATAAGTTGAACATATTATACCGAGAAAAAATAGTAACAAGGTATGGTGAATTTCAAAGGAACTCCAAAATCATTAAAGCAAGAGTAGTGATGATCAATGTAACAAGGACAGAAAACCATACATTTTGAATTTGAACAATAATCTATAAATTGCTTGCAAATGCTTTTTTAACATTGACCTTGGGACAGATAAAATAAAGATTCTAACTCAGTTTAGTGACTCTTGCAACTAAATTATTCTAACAACCAAACCTGTTATACCCAAAATGAAATTTTTGGCATTCTGCTTAAATTGAGCTAAACAACGTAAAAATGCCATCTAAAGTATGTTTTAGGTCAAACCAAATATGAAATTCTTGTGGGTTTCTGTCAAGGAACCTATGGTTAAAATTTTGAAAAAACGAAAAATTAGGGTTTTACACCCCTATTTTTGTGGAAACCCTAAAAAATAGGACCTTCCCGGAAATGATTGAAAATAATTCTGATAGGCTTAATTGCCTTCACGATCACACTGATCAAGTCAGAATTATCAAAAAATATGTTTTACTCTGGTGGGTCTATTTCTATTTTTCAGGAACAAAGTTAGGAGCTCCGCAGCCATTAATGGCAGATTGGCCAGTACCAGGTGCTGAAAGCTAAACCTCAAAAGCTTCAACGAAGAAACCATGGCGGAAAAAGATAAAAATGATGACGTTCAACGAAGGAGATTCTCAAAACGAAAAAGGCCAAAATTTGGCTAAGTCTGGAAGGTGCACGTTTTGTCTACCAAGGCAAAACACAGTCTACAGTGGCTAAAAGCGCCCCTCTTGAAGAAAGGCGCCCTTGAACCTCAGAGGGCAAATCAAAACATCTGGCAGTGTCAAAACAGTCGTCCTCTTCACTTTCATACTAGCTCGACAACGAAACAATCAGCAAGATTATCTGATTCAGCAATCATTGACCGACCGTCAGCGAAGTATGGAGGATCCATTGACGACAGAAGTGCCAAATCTGAAAGCTTCAAGGTAAAAGCGCCCTTGCTGGCCAGGGGCGCCCCTCAGTTGCAGACATTAGATGAATCCAAGAGCTGTAGCTTTATACATGATATCTTTCCAGCTTCCTCCCGGCCACGTGATCAATCTAACAGCAAGTCCACAAGACACACCAGACGATCACGAGACGAGATCAAGCAGAAAAAGCCAAATTTGAAAAACTGGAAAGATAAGCCAGAAAATGGCTAAGGCATGGCTAAAAGCGCCCCTCTCAAGGAAAGGCGCCCTTTCCTAAAGGTGTCCAGATTCAGCCGGAATCTTCACTACCTCCCAAGACGACCTTCTCAGCTATGACCTATCTCGTCAGCGAGACTATCAGCAAGAACTTCCGACAAATCAATCGACTGATGAAGAAGGTCAAAGGCTGGCAGTCCACAACCAAGATAAAACTAGGCAAAAGCTAAAAGCGCCCCTGCTGGCCAGGGGCGCCCTTTAGTTTGGAGGCCCAAAACTTGCCAGCTGCCACTGCAAAGTCAGGCATCGTGAACAAGACTGAACCAGCTACCCGACACATCATCAAGCAGAATCATCTGATTCATCAAACATCGGGAACGTCAGATCAAAGCAAAGAGGGTCTGAAAAGGTCAAAACGAAGAACGAGTCAGTGAAAATTGACTAAGGCATTGTCAAAAGCGCCCCTTTCAAGAAAAGGCGCCCTTCTTTCTGGAGGCCTAAACTCAGTTTTCTGAGCTAACCTCTCCCAGGCATATCTAATCACATTGATCCTGCCTCAACAACAGAACTGTCAGATACTGCTCGAGATCAACTGAGCAACCTGAATCGAAGATCAAACAGGAGCACTTCAGCTTGCAAAATAAGGCAAAAAAAGATCAAACTCAAGGTTGGACGCCTAAAGGAAAGTCAAACAGAAATGTTGACTTGAGTTAGCAAATTTGGAGCCAAAAAAGAGAAAAACACTCCACAATCAGTGGAAATCATCTTTTAGAACTCCAAATCAGGACTGAATGATGAGTTATCTTCCATACTTTGTGGATCTTAACCCTAATTGCTTTATATTCATGCTAGGCGTCCCTTTTCCTCATTATTCTTTTTGCAGGTTGAAGGATAAAACATCAAGTAGCTCCCAAGAACAAGTTTTCAAGATCTGGCAGGGGTTTTGAACGGATCTTCAATATTTTTGAAGATAATTGGCAGTAAAAGCATTCTTCTCCCAAGATTGCTTCCAGAGACAGATTATTACAAGTGGCAGTTTATAACTTCCAATCCATCTTCTGTCTATTTCCTCTACTTCTGTCTATATTTCTTTTGCATGTCACAGGAAACGACAGATTTTCACAGATCTGACCAACTGGGTATGATCAGCACAGCTTTTTCAACAAAACCCACATGGTAGATTTTTTCAGAAAAAGTAGCCCTGCTGCCCCTATTTTTTAGGGTTTCCGGAAAAAGTCATAATATTGAAAAACGGACAAACTGGGTTTGTTTGGCTCTGAAGCACGAACAAAACCCATGTGTTAGATTTTTTCGAGAAAAATCACTTTCTGGTGCCCTTGCTGCCTCTGCCACCGAAGGGCTCTTGCATGTCAAAGAAAAACTCGTTTTTTCGAATTTCTGACGATCTGGGTCTGTTTAGAAAATCATTCTTAACAAAACCCATGTCTCAGAATTTTTCGTAAAAACTACCCCCGGCGAGGCTATTTTTAGCAGTTCCAGAAAAGTGTCAGAACAGGGTCAAGTGCCCAGTCAATATTCAAGGTTTTCAGAATGCAGTACTCTCAGGTACAATACAAGACCAAAACAGTCTTATACCATGATTACCTGAAAACGACTGATACAGACTTATGGCAGAAAAATCCAGAGGTCAGTTCTGAAGACTTGGAGGGCATGAATCAAATCACATTGCAGAACATCGAAGAATCCGGTTTGTTTCAAGCAGCATCTATTCCAATCACCTTACAAAGCATCGAGCTTGTAATTGCTTGCATTAAGCATTACAACCCGACTACAAGAGAGATCCTGTCAGTTGACGGGAGGGTGATTTGCAGCTTGAAGCCAGTAGACATAGAGACTTGTTTTGCAATCCCACCATGCCCTACCAAGAAGGTCATATCAGTGACAGAATGCGAAAAGGCATTCGAGGCTTCAAAAGACAAGTGTTCGCTTATAATGGCTGAACATTGGCTGAAAACAAAGAGAAACAGCTTGCCCAGATTAGTTGGTAGAGGAGAATTCAAAGACGAGTACGGAGTGCTAATCACCCTACTCAGCAGAGTCACTGGACAAGAGGAGGGAAAATCCTTCCAGCCGTGGATGTTCTACATTATTGGCAAGATAATCAGCAGAAAAGAACGTTACGACTGGGCCTCCCTGATCAGTGACACACTCCACCAACAATTCACCGGATTTCTAGAAGAGCACCGTTTCCACATGTGTTCATACCTGGTCTACCTGATAGCCTTCCAAGGCGATTTCAGAACATTAAACACTGTGGGAACCCTGGGTGTGCAAAAGGTACAAGAATACTTTCCTCGCTTGGAGTTCACTCTAGCGGAAAGACATTTCAAAAGAATAAATGACCTTTTTACTATGCACACCGTGCACGAGCTAGACCATGAGATGCACGTGCGTATTTCACCAGCAGCTAAGGCAGCAATGGTGGACTGGGCGGATTGGTTCATACAATTCCCCACTTTCACCTACATACGCGTGTATGGCTATAATGGCCACCCCGCCATGATGCCACGTTACCCCTCAGATAGGGTAGTGTTCATGGAATTCCTGAGGCAATTGGCCGATGTTCACTCTTACCTTCGCGTAAAGAAAAAGGCTGCAGTGAACTTTCCTCTTCAGATGGGACTCTACAGATGCAGAACAGCAGCTGATGCAAGGTTGATAAGCCAAGAAATAGTGAGATTTAATCTCAAGTACCTCATCGACAGGAGGCCATCCTATGACCCCAGAGGCATCTTCGCAGCTCACCTTGAGCAAAGATCATCACATGAACCTTTCATGGAAGATTTTTGGGTCAACTGCGAAGATGAGTTCGAAGTGAGAAGAAGGAACCATAGCAGATTCAAGCTCTCACAGATTGCAGAATTCATGTCAGAAGACATCGAGGGCTTATCTGAAGACGAAGGAGAAGTTATTCTTTCTTCCTTCTTCACGGGTCTAGTAGATTCACAACCACTCGGCAAGGTAGACTGGTACGCGAAAGAGAGTACGTCTATTGAGGAAAGAACGGGTAGAGTAGTTCGACACAGTCAACTCTACCTGGACAGTAAAAGGACAAGGAAGGTAGTACTTCCCCGATCAGAGCCGCCAGCGGTTCAGTCTACACTACCTTCCACGTCTAGGAGGAAACCCAGACAGAAGAAGATGAGCTTTCCTCCAGAAGGAATGCGGATGTCAGGAAGCACATGGGGGAGAAAAGGAATTGCCAGCACAAGCCGGCAAGAGGTACAGGTGGAGACAGCCACCAATTTGCCTGAGACAGTTGAGACCGCTGCAACTACACAAGAACCAGTGATTGAAATAATCGCTGTAGAGGCGGAAACCATTGTAGAAGAAGTTGTAGCAGAAGCGGTGCCAGTGATAGAAACAGAGCCACCATCTTCACCACCATCACAGAGGTCACAAAGTCCTATTGATTTGGACTCGCCACCACGAGACATTGCCACGGCACAGTCTCGTTCTTCTAGCATTCAGGGGACCTATGTTCCTCCTCCCAGCGATGCTAGCCGAGATTCTATCTGGCTGGAAAGCTCGCTTGGGAGAAAGAGGGAGAGGCCTTCATATCAGCTTGACTTCTCTGAATTCCATCATGCCCCACAAGACATGCCGGTAAAGAAGTTGAAGAAGCAGACACATGTAGAAAAGAATGCAGAGAACGAGGTCATCATAGAGACTGCTGCCCCACCTGAAGACAAAGATATACATAATGTGAGGGTTGAGGATTTCACGCTTTCAAAGGTGAACCTTGGAAAGACCACTCGACAGGTGGAGGCAGACCTTCTTGGAATTGCCTCGGCGAGTGTCAAAGAAAGGATGACAAAAGATGGACAAGACAAAGCAGCCTTGAAGGCTGAAATCCGTCAGCTAAAGTTGTACATTTCTAGTTTGATACATGACACTCCAAACTCCTCGGCTTTGCCTCAAGGACTGTTGGATCTCCCAGCTGAAAGGAACCATCATCAGTTGATTACATACGGTAAACACTTGAGACGTCAAGTGGATGAGTTTGTTGTCAAAGGGCGGTGTGTGTTGACAGAAGCATATCAGCTGAGAGACAGAGCACATGGACTTCGATCAGAAATCCAGAAATCAGATATAAAGGCAGCTCAAGAGAGGCCGAGAGAGGAGGCGACAGTTGCTGATTTGCAACAAGCATATGAATCAGTTACGACCACAGAAAATAAACACCATCTCTTTGAGTGGAAAGAACAGGTGGCATACAAGGTGAGAGCCTATGATGCCAACTCTGTGGAGCTGATTGACTATAGACGCTTCGTCGCCAATATTATCAACTTCGCAAGAACGTTGGTAATATCCTTCCCTGAGTTAGAATATCAGCGGGAAGGAGGAGAATATGTGGAACTTGAAACCGTGCAGACACGATTCCAGGATGTCATCCGATCTTCATTCCTTGAAGATCCCAATGGCTGCAAATTAGCCAAAATTGCAGCCATGTCTGTCCAGTTAGATGAAGCAGCTGCCCAATGCATAACCTATCATCAGCAGCTTACGACGGGTGAAGAAATGCTTAGACGCCACATAGTCATCTTGAAGAGCATTAATTGCCCGGAGGCCGAAGAGGTCAATGACTGGATAGAGACTTTGTTGACCAGTGGTGAAGAGGTGTAAAGCACCAAGGGAGGACGTCCTACCCTCCAAATAGCATTAATGATGACTGAAGTCAACTTGATGCCCCTTTCCAAGTTGACTCCAGATCTCCACAGATCATGCATGTCAGATCCCACTAATCTAGGATGTCTATTTGACTCCCACGATTTGTGGATCTCAGATTTCCTCAAAAGGTGGATGTCTATTTGGAGACACATTTGTAACATAAGTTCACTTTTAGTTAGGTGTCAGTCAACTGAGGTAGACTTCCAGTTTGACTTTTGTTTAGTTTCAGTTAACTGAAGTAGATTTCCAGTTAACTGTTTGCTCACCTACATTTAGACATAGAATAATATCTTGCTGATTGGCAAGAACTGTTTGTTAACTCAAGGAGATTTTAGGGTTGCCTACTCCTTTGAGTTCCTATAAATAAGAGCCTTAGGTTCTTTATTTGTTTAACCTTTATTTGCTAGCAAAATTGCTGCGCCACTGTTGCCAGAGTTCGCTTGTTTATATCTGTTCACTCTTGGATGAGAGTTCGTTGGTTGATCGCAATTGTGCATGATTTCGTGCCTTTGCTGTCCCGACCTTTGTAATTCTTTGAAGAATCTTAAAGAATAAATCAGATGGTGCAAGCTTGATTGATCTAATTATTTGAGTTATTCAAAGTCTTGTTTTTAAATAGTGCATTGTTTCAATCTCCTCCTTGGACAGGTGTCGTCGCCTCCTTGGATATTTTGTCATCAATCATTATCGTTTGATGTTGTTTAATGATCTTTCTTGCAGCCTAGACTTTGGACAGGTGTCGTCACCTCCTCGGGAATCCTGTTAGAAAGGCCATCGTTCCTTGTTGTTTCCAGTGAGCTGCTTCCAAGCCTATACCTCGGATAGGGGTTCCTCCTCCTTGGCAAGTCTCAGATCCAGTTTACCGTAACGAGTGTTTGCTTGTATCGAGCCCTATCTTGGTATATATCCGAAGGTTCAGAGCCTCGGCCATATTCCATTGAGACGGAGGATTCAAGTGATCCAACCATACCATTTCGCTCCTATGCCCTCATGCTCTGTTTTTCTTGAGGAGGTAGGATAGTTTAGAAGCTTAGTTAGTCGTAGTTAAGATCTGCGGAAACCAGAGAAAAAGCTTAGCTACGGCGCATTGGTTTATGCACCCTTGTGTCCTACCGCTGAGTAAAAAAGATAGGAAATCTTAGTACACCCCTTTTTTACAGTATAAAATCAGCAAAGAGAGATCTTCCTCTCTATAATCCGAAGAGCATGTACTAACACACTTGCAATAGCTGTCCGTTTCCAATAAGCACTCCAGAGGTGCTAATTGAAACGCCAACAAAACCAAAAACTAAAAAGTTAAATATTACACTCCATGTATCAGTGTCATGTCCCCGATTTGGAGGCAGAATAATTTAATTAAATTAATTGATTAAGTTGTCCAAATTAATAATATATCAAAAGGATAGCTTAATTGATTATTTTCATTAAATAAAGTGGAGATATTAAATTAATTATTTATAAAGTTATTCCAATAAATTAGTATCCAAAGGATGACTTTATATTTAATTGATTTAAAAAAGTGACTAAATAAAATAAAAAATCATAAAGTCACTTAAGTGAATAAAATAATATTTTATTCTAGAAGCTTCTTGGAGGTGAATGAGAATTCTTTATAAGGAGCTGATTGCAAACCATTTGGATCATGTCTTGGATTATTTCTATTTCTCATACCTGCGTGGTGGAAGTTGAGGCTTGCATTGCTCGAGGGTTTGAAGACTCTAGAGTACCAGGTTCGGTTGTGACAGATTGACCCTAGCTGGAGTTGTGGAGGAATCCATCCAAGGTTTCTACATTGTGTTTCATTAAAGAATTTATCTTGCAAAAGCTGTTATATTATTGCAAGGGTTTATTGTGCAATAGCTGAGGTATTATTGCACTTTGATTTTGGGTACAATAGCTGATTTATTATTGTATCTTATTGGAGAGATTATCACTTTGCAACAGCTGAGGTATTGTTGCAAATATTTTTGAGGGTTGGGCAACAGCTGATGTATTGTTGCTTTGTGAAGGGGGATTATTTTTTATTTGAACAATTACTCCAAATTTTGTGGTCTCCGACCAAATTTAGAAAATACAAGAAATTTGATATTGGATATTCTAGAGATTCACTTCATTTAAGGAAGAATTATTATTCCTGCTGGTTCGATTTTAGGAAAGTTAATTACAAACTTCTGAAGATTAACACCAGTCACAAAAGGACAAATCATAATATTGGCAAATACAGACAAATTAGAGGACAAAAGACAGAGTATTTTATATAGTCAAGTCGAGCTAAACAGGCAAGCAAGGAGCTCTCTGAAAAGTCAAATCGTGGCTGAAAGAGGAAATCGTGGTTTGGAAAATATTACATTCAAAAAAGACAAACAATCGCATGAGAGGAGAATTGGACGGCAAGAAGGAATTGCAACTTATCTAAAAAAGACAAAAGTCAAATAAAGGCAAAACAGAGACAAGTGTCAATGATCTGACACAAATAGAGACAAACATCGATTTATCAAAGGAGGACGGAATTTATCCTTTCCAGATAAAGTCAAACCACAAATTATTTAGATTCAAAGATAAGACAATTCGAGTTTTGAAGGAGTTATCAGGCACATCTCATCAACGCAGGACAAGCATTTCCAAGCTGTCGACACAAATGAGATATTGTTGAAGACAAGACAAGGAGTATTGTGATTAAAATTGTCGAATATTATTCTCAAGGAGCCGCCTATCAAAAGCATCGCCATTGATATTATTTTGGAGACAATCGTATATTATTCAACAGGTGCGATTTAATTAGCTCGTGGCAATTGTCTCAGCAAAGTTAAACATTTGAAGACTCCATCAGTTTGATATCCTTTGTGTACAAATTGTGGCCTTCATAGATCAGAGGCGCTGCCAATGGGAGGTTCAAATCATTATCTATTCGATTTGGGTTGGAAAAAAGATTACATTTCATCAAGTATTCAGGCATTACTTGTCAGGAATTCGATTCTGTGAGATTTCACCAGCAACTTGAATGAAGGTGTTAAAATGATTAAATTCATCTCTGTATAACTGTCGATCGTGACATGTAAACAATATCTATCCATTTCCAGATTTCTTCTTAAATTTGAATGTGCTGATTGTAGAACATTGTCCGATTTCTATGTCTGCATATCGAATGAGGAACCACCATAAATACAGGAGAAGTGTCTGCCCCTAAGAGGCACGCCTCATGACACGTCCACTCATGGGACGCGTCCTTTAGGGTGCGACCTGTGACAGGTTTGTTTACCATAAGTTACGTATACTAACACATATACTCCCTTCTACAAGGTGGCATTCTACACGGGAATGATTGAATTTATATGTATGCTCATAACTTCGATTTAAATGTTTCCTTAGAAATATCATAACATGAATGATGATCTTTGATTACTTATGAATGACAATGATACTTGCATCACTGTCATTTATATCTGACCGAAGCTATCATCCATTAACACTCCCTCTTAGCTAGGGAAGATATTTCAAATCAAATAAGTCAAGATATCACCTTCACACGTGATATCGAAGATATGATATGCTTTTCTCAAAGTTGTCAAGTCACATGACTTTCTTCATAACACATCTTCATTATTCAACACTCCCTCTAAAACTTCCAAAGTGATATCACCTATCTCGTGATATCAAAAGATATGATATGCTTCTGAAAGTGTCAAGTCACATGACATTCTCCATAACACATCTTCATTATTCAATACTCCCTCTTATCTAGGGTAGATAAACTCTAATAACACTCCCTCTTAGCTAGGGAGGATAAACTTCCACCAAGTAAAAGTAATATCACCCAACTCGTGATATCAGAAGATATGGTATGCTTCTGAAAGTGTCAAGTCACATGACATTCTCCATAACATATCTTCATTATGGTATGTGCACTGACATCAAGTCACATGATGTCTACCATAATTCATGGCATATCCACGGATATATAAATATCCACCATGATTATCTCTTAAGGATCACAGTGATCTTCATATGACATCAAGTCCCATGATATCCATCAAAGTGTCCAAGAGATACTATCATGACATGTCCACAGATATCAAGTCACATGATAGTTTATCATTGTAAAGTCGTCACTTTACAATGTCAAATACAAGTGTTCATTATTAGAAAGATCGTCACCTTTCAATAATGTACACAGGGTAGTAGGCCCATAAGGTCATGGAGTCACACACATGACAAAAGAGTTTACACATTAAACATCTTTATATATTAGTACAACTTATAAACAAATTTGAATTTCAAACATAATATCAAATTACATACCAAGTTTTCTTCCCGAAGAGTTCAACCTTAACTCTGGAGAGAAGTTGTTGAGTATGTCCGCTGTTTAAACATTTGAACTAATATACTCCAATATACTCCAACTGGATCATATTCCTTTCTACCATGTCTCATAATGGTAGGGGATCTCAATGTGCTTAGATCAAGGAGTCCCACAAGCAATTTACGAAGCAAAACTGCTTCTCTTGCCCTCATAAAGTCTGCAATGTATTCAATTTCTGTCAAGCTTTGTGTCACTAAAGACTTTTTTTTGCAGATCCAAGAGATCATAGCCGATCCTAAACTGAAGCAACATCCTGATGTGCTTTCTTGATCGGTTACACTCCCAGCCTAAACAAATCCAATGGTGCTTTGAAGATATCTCATTATGTGTTTTACAACCATAAGGTGAATTTCCTTTGGCTCGCACATGAACTAGCTTAGGGCATTCACTAGGACTTTCCATTTGTTGTTGGAGTGCTCTATCAACTGAGCTACTGGCCTCTTGTGGCTAGTCCATCATTAGTCCGGGTGTGGCTTATATCCAACACCCCCTTTTAAGCCACACAGCGGGTGTTTGGGGCTCTTCTGAAGTTAGATCCTGGGACTTGTCATCATGGAGTCTCTCAACATGACGCCTCATCTCAGTCTCAAAGATGAACAAGGGTTTTCACCTCATATCTCTCTATCTCAGAGAATTATGCATTACAACAAGTGAAAATGTGACTCCCTCTGAAGCTTTAATTACTTGCATCAGCCTCCTGACCTCCTCATCCAAGATTGCCTGCAACGCTTGCCTTAGAGAATGCACACCTCTAAAACTGTATAGAGTTCAAGATTGACCTCATCCCATATCACTCTATAATGAATAGGTATGCGGTGCTAAATAGGTTCTTTCTTTTCGAGAGTTGACTTCAGCTATCAATTCAAACACATGATTGCAAGTTGTGACTCTAATCTCTTCATCCAGCATGACTTCCACACAAGATGCCTTAAGCTCTTCTATGCGATCTCTCATCATCCTGATGTTTCTTGATTCATCCTAAGAGCATTACAAAGAGATATTACTTATCTTGAAGAGAAATGCTAGAAGCATATATAAACAATGTTATAGCATGAATTAATAACTACACAAGAATTCATGAACATTATAAAATACTTATCTCTTAAATATTTTGAAGGATGTATGATACATTGCTCATCAGTCCACGATCTTCACGATTTGGACACAAGCCCCTGGTAAGGTTAAATTTGAACAAGGTCTTTGACTGTTAAAATTTACGATGCACTCCTTTTTCAGTTACAATCCACCGGATTATGAAACGGATGCAACACACTTACTAGCAACACCCAGAGATAAGATCATTACTTTATTAGATTTTAGTTTTCTTCAAAATGCCACGAGGATCACAAGTAGCCAGCCGATCAACACGCCACCCGGGAACCATCCATCGCTTTGAAATGCTCCCAAGAGTTAGCACATTGTAATTGTGCTGTTGTCAGCTATTGACTCATCTTGAGCCAAGTCCATTTCCCACTCTCTTTCTGGAACTAAATCATAATACCTAACTTCAATACCTTGGTATGCCATTATTGCTCCATAATATGGAAATCCTGGCCTTGGAAGAAGAATGTTTGCACCTTCATGACCTAAGACTTGATTGCAAAATCAATACCATTATTTTTAGCGCTTCTAATGGAATCTACCAATGCCTCCTTTGCACTAGTGAGCTTCAAGATCTTTAGGAAGGATTTCAACCAAGTTCCATATCATTTTGTATGATCGTGATTAGCTTCACATCCTACGGCCTTGATTTAGTTCCCTCTCATGGTTGTCATTCTCCAAACTGATAGTAGAGAATTCCATCACTGTAGATAGTGAACCCTATCCAACAAGTCTTCTCCAAAGAAGCTGCGTCTTCAACATCTTTAGGAAGACAACACATTTTATTTTATTTTATTCTCCACGTAATCTGCTTTCTCTATAAATAACTCCTGAGAGGTACAACACAATGAGTCACTAAATTATTGTTCTGAAATTGTCCACCGGTTAATCAACAATCCCTTTTCACTCCAGAACATACGGTTAGCGATTCAACAAACAGCTTAGAATGAGACTAGTAATATTAATTCTAATTCCCGGCTCATGGAACTCTCAGCCAACAGAGAACCGGTTTCCAGCAGAAATAAATAATAACAATCGAAGATTGGCCCATATCAATAGTGAAAGCTGACTTCCAGAATTAGTCGAGGCGTAATCACTCTACCTATTTCTGGTGGTATGATGCTCACCAATGTTTCTGAGTATGACATCGATCAACCATCCTTTATCAATAGTGATGACAATTCTCAGGCGATTTTACAAAGTGCACCTGCCGACTCTAACTTCCAGATAATTGTTCGATCCCGTGATTATAAATAACGATATGGTGTTGTGGGCTTGACTATAGCAACAAATGGAATTGTCGTGCGGGCCGCACAGGGAGGTAAGGCGATGATGAAGAGGCTGGCGCCCAACAAAGATCCTTCACAACTCGTCTTCCTGAGATTAATCGCTGGGTCTGAGTGGCAGATGAAATAGTTGGGAATTAGGAGCAGAATGCTAGACTCTGTCGATGGGACTCACAGACGCATGATGAAGATTTCGTCTCACCAGCGTTGGCTTGGCTGAAGTTTCCGTCTCAGACCAAAGTCGTCTTCGTTCGTCCAATGATTTGTGGACACAATCGATGTTGACACACTATCGGGAAGTGATGGCACTCAATTGCCTCTCGCGAGGCCCTCGAAATATCTATTCCTTTTGATCCTTGTAAGTCTTGTAATTCTCCCGGAGATCAAGAATTTAATCTAATCTTTTCTACCGTGGCTCTGATACCATGTTAAAATGATTAAATTCTTCTCTGTATAACTGTCGATCGTGACATGTAAACAATATCTATCCATTTCCAGATTTCTTCTTAAACTTGAATGTGCTGATTGCAGAACATTGTCCGATTTCTATGTCTGCATATCGAATGAGGAACCACCATAAATACGGGAGAAGTGTCCGCCCCTAAGAGGCACACCTCATGAGAGTGGAGACACGTCCACTCATGGGACGCGTCCTTTAGGGTGCGACCTATGACAGGTTTGTTTACCATTAGTTACGTATATACTAACACATATACTCCCTTCTACAAGGTGGCGGATGATTAAGAGGATTCCGATTTAATAAATGCAGAATATATCATCACAGGAATGATCGAATTTATATGTATGCTCATAACTTCGATTTAAATGTTTCCTTAGAAATATCATAACATGAATGATGGTTTTTGATCACTTATGAATGGCAATGATACTTGCATCACTGTCATTCATATCTGACCGAAGCTATCATCCATTAACAGAAGGTGTTGAGCAAGGTTGAAAGTCATGACTTCAAAGTACAGACACCACTGCCAACAAATCTCCAAGTTCATTGAATAATTTACATTGTAGCTGCATTGGTAACTTCTATACAGCAGGCTTAGATTGCATTTAGTCTTGTTATAATACTGTTACAGCAGATTGTAAATGAATGTCACATGGTGAATATATTTGTCATTGCTTGGTATCAATTGGAGCTAGTAATGCTTTAATATCAATGCAATTCATTGACAAGGAATGTATACAGCTGAGCATTCATAATATCAGTTTGCATTGAAGTTGGTTTGCAAGTAAAGTGTTTGTCAAAATGACAACTTGCTGTAGCTGTCGATTTCTATCATTCTCGGACATTTAATTGCATTGAAAACATATTGTACTACATTTCTATTATCGTTTTTGTTTATACTATCATCATATGCATTCAAACTACAAAAGAGAAACCACAAACAGCAGACAAAGAAGTTACAAGCAAACTGTTTGACAAAATGTCCAAGAGCTGCAACTGAAAATTTACTTCAAAATTAGCTAGGGACATTACAATGGTATCAGAGCTTGGATTCTGCCAGCCTGTTGGGTAGATTGATCATTGTTTCAGCAAATCCATTGCAGATCAGAATTTCAGATGGATACTTCTAGCAATTTAGAGGAAGCTTTGCTGAAAGCATTTATTCAACATCAGGGTAAAATGATGAAAAGAATGGAAGCATGGAATAAAGAATGGGAAAGTTGAACAAAGAACAAAGAGCCATCAAGTTTGTGGGTGAAAAGCTGAAAATCATACCACAGATTAAAGCAACTCTTCTTAACATTTTGGAAGAGGCTGAAAGTTGTTTGTGCAAGGTTGGGCAGGCACCTTCTCAAGCAATGCGTGAAGATATGGTTTCGTTGATACTCTCTTTGGGTAAGCCAGAACTTTTGCAACATCAAGATAAGGAGGTTAGACTTGCAGTTGTCACTTGTATTAGTGAAATCATGAGGATTATAGCTCCACATGAACCTTATGAAAGTGGCAAGATGAGACAGGTCATGCAATTGATGATTGAAAGTTTTTGAGGGATACGTGACATTAAAAGCCCTACTTTCAATAAGAGGGTTAAGATTCTAGCAACAATGGCAAAGGTATGGCCATGTGTTGCCATATGTGATTATGATGGTCTTATCCTCCGGTTATTCGATCACTTTGTGAAGACAAGTATGTTCACTATCTTGTCCCTACACATTGATAAAGATGATGATGTTTGCACGTAGCTACAATCAGATTTGTTAGCCATTTGGAGAAGAGAACTACATGCTTCATCTGCAGCATATGATCTCGCAAGAAGGTTGGTTGAACAAAAAACTGAGAGGTTCAGAGAGCAGTTGACTACTGAGGAGTTGATATCATTTGGCTTACATGTTCCATCATCTCTTTAGGAGGATAGCATGCCATCATCCAATGGATCAGCTGATTTGGCCGATGAAGTATAAATGGAGCCCTCTTGTGTTGAGACACCTAATTAGGGCATTGAGGATATTTCTACTGATGGAATAAGTGTTGTCCTAATTCCATATCAGAATGAGTGTTTGCAGGACTTGATTGAGTTGTTGATTGATTTCAGTCTATGGGTTGGAGATAGACATATTGGCAATAGTATTCCAGTACCATCCTCTTAGGTTTTACCTCCTACTTCATGGATTGATGGCTGTCCTACTTTGCTGGTCGGAGTTCTGTCAGGGAACACTTTGAGGGCAGCAACTGTTGGTATGGAGAGAAGTGATTGGGATGGTCACTTTGGAGTTAGAGGATGGAGTGATGATGAGTTCTTCTCATCTTTGTGCAGCAGAGATACTACTTGCTCCATCACGGACATGATTCACAAGCTACAGGGTGTTGTTTTGATTTATGCCAGCAGTTTGACAGATGTTGGTATATGTTTTTATGCACCTTTACTAGGCATCTTTCACATCTGCAGGAGACCATTCAGTGTGGATTGGATTGTTGATGAAACAGACACTTCAGTCTTGGCTACAGGTTTAGGCTTCATGGCAAATTTGAGTACAAGGCTCTGCATTGATAGTTTTGAGATTGACATTGGCCAATCCTATCAGAAGAAGATGATTCCTTCTAAGTCTTGTTCACAAGTCCTTAATTTGGCTCCAGTTTCTTTTCAAGAGATCGATGTAATTCATGGTGATACCCTTCTTGCTCCTGAGAGCAACTCTGGACACTTGCAATTGCTTGTTGGTAAAGGTCTTGTTGGTAAGAATACAAAGGGTAACAATGAGGTTATGGTTACCTCAACTCATCTAGACAAGAGTTGTGAGTCTTCTTCCGAGAATGGCAGAATAGGATGGAGTACACTTGACTATTCATATTTTCCATTAGCGTAGTCAAGGGAGTTCCACCTCGATTGCATCTTGAGGTGTGCTCATCAGTTCACTTTCAGCCCACATGTACAGGATTTGACCAGATCATTGATGAGACAGAGAGATGGGTTGAATAAGGGATGTTTGGATTCACTTTGGTGTGACATGTTTCAGATTTCAGATGATGAGTCCAAGTTTGACAGGTCTCTCACTTTGAGTTCTCCAATTGGGTGTTCCCAGCAGCAGGAGTTTGAGACTTGGACTCTAGGGGGTATCAGAGTGGCACAACGGAAGTCCATTGGTGTTGAGATGGACGGACTTCAAGTTTATTCATGTGATCCAGGTGGAGATTGTTTTTGGAGAGTTTGGATGCATGAAGATTATCATTGCAGTACTTGGAGTTGACATGGTGGGGCAGATATACAGGTTTGGGATCCAAGAGTTTTTTTGTCGGATACTTGGCCTCACAGATTGATAAGACTTCACAGTGTCAGAGGCTTCAACTTTATTCAGAGGATGTTGGTTGGAGTTCTTCTCAGGATCATTTGGGATCCAGGTGGTTGGAGAATAGGTGCAGTTGGTTTTCCGTTTTGGCTTCAGGTATTGTGGCAATTGGATGGTTTGGCAGTGTGGATTGCTTGAGGGCAAGCAATCTTTGGGAAGGGAGGACTGTCATGTCCCCAATTTGGAGGCAGAATAATTTAATTAAATTAATTGATTAAGTTGTCCAAATTAATAATATATCAAAAGGATAGCTTAATTGATTATTTTCATTAAATAAAGTGGAGATATCAAATTAATTATTTATAAAGTTATTCCAATAAATTAATATCAAAAGAACGATTTTATTTTTAATTGATTTAATAAAGTGACTAAATAAAATAATAAATCATAAAGTCACTTAAGTGAATAAAATAATATTTTATTCTAAAAGCTTCTTGGAGGTGAATGGGAATTCTTTATAAGGAGTTGATTGCAAGCCATTTGGATCATGTCTTGGATTATTTCTATTTCTCATACCTGTGTGGTAGAAGTTGAGGCGTGCATTGCTCGAGGGTTTGAAGACTCTAGAGTACCAGGTTCGGTTGTGAAAGATCAACCCTAGCTGGAGTTGTGGAGGAATCCATCCAGGGTTTCTACATTGTACTTCATTAAAGAATTTATCTTGCAATAGTTGTTGTATTATTGTAAGGGTTTATTGTGCAATAGCTGAGGTATTATTGCACTTTGATTTTGGGTACAATGGTTGATTTATTATTGTATCTTATTGGAGAGATTATCACTTTGCAACAACTAAGGTATTGTTGCAAATATTTCTAAGGGTTGGGCAACAGTTGATGTATTGTTGCTTTGTGAAGGGAGATTATTTCTGATTTGAACAATTACTCCAAATTTTGTGGTCTTTGACCAAATTTGGAAAATACAAGAAATTTGATCTTGGATATTTTGGAGATTCACTTCATTTAAGAAAGAATTATTATTCCTGCTGGTTCAATTTTAGGAAAGTTAATTGCAGACTTCTGAAGATTAACACTAGTCACAAAAGGACAAATCATAATATTGGCAGATACAGACAAATTAGTGGACAAAAGACAAAGAGTATTTTATATAGTCAAGTCAAGCTAAACAGGCAAGTAAGGAGCTCTCTGAAAAGTCAAATCGTGGCTGAAAGAGGAAATCGGGGTTTGGAAAATATTACATTCAGAAAAGACAAACAATCGCATGAGAGGAGAATTGGACGGCAAGAAGGAATTGCTGCTTATCTGAAAAAGACAAAAGTCAAATAAAGGCAAACAAAGACAAGTGGCGATGCTTTGACACAAATAGAGACAAACATCGATTTATCAAAGGAGGACGGAATTTATCCTTTCCAGGTAAAGTCAAACCACGAATTATTTAGATTCAAAGATAAGACAATTTGAGTTCTGAAGGAGTTATCGGGCGCCACATCTCATCAACGCAGGACAAGCATTTTCAAGCTGTCGACACAAATGAGATATTGTTGAAGACAAGACAAGGAGTATTGTGATTAAAATTGTTGGATATTATTCTCAAGGAGCTGCCTATCAAAAGCATTGCCATTGATACTATTTTGGAGACAATCGTATATTATTCAACAGGTGCGATTTAATTAGCTCGTGGCAATTGTCTCAGCAAAGTTCAACGTTTGAAAACTCCATCAGTTCGATATCCTTTGTGGACAAATCGTGGCCTTCATAGATCAGAGGCGCTGCCAATGGGAGGTTCAAATCATTATCTATTCGATCTGGGTTGGAAAAAAGATTACATTTCATCAAGTATTCAGGTGTTACTTGTCAAAGAATTCGATTCTGTGAGATTTCACCAGCAACTTGAATGAAGGTGTTGAGCAAGGTTGAAAGTCGTGACTTCAAAGTACAGACACTACTGCCAACAAATCTCCAGGTTCATTGAATAATTTACATTGTAGCTGCATTGGTAACTTCTTTACAGCAGGCTTAGATTGCATTTAGTCCTGTTATAATACTGTTACAGCAGATTGTAAATGAATGTCACATGATGAATATATTTGTCATTGCTTGGTATCGATTGGAGCTAGTGATGCTTTAATATCAATGCAATTCATTGACAAGGAATGTATACAGCTGAGCATTCATAATATCAGTTTGCATTAAAGTTGGTTTGCAAGTAAAGTGTTTGTCAAAATGACAACTTGCTGTAGCTGTCAATTTCTATCATTCTCAGACATTTAATTGCATTGAAAACATATTGTACTGCATTTCTATTATCATTTCTGTTTATACTATCATCATATGCATTCAAACTACAAAAGAGAAACCACAAACAACGGACCAAGAAGTTACAAGCAAACTGTTTGACAAAATGTCCAAGAGCTGCAACTGAAAATTTATATCAGAATTAGCTAACATGTGTTGAAATTGCCATATTCAGTAAAGTGTTTAAAAACCTTGATTGATCTACTTGATTTGGCCAAAGGGAAAAGACATTGCTTTGTTTGTGAATGCTGAAACCTTGAAACCCTCATTCATGGCCACCTTTGTTTATTTTGGACTACCATTTCCTTTCTTCTCAATCAGTCCTTATTTCAGCACCCAATCCTTGACTTAGCCATTTTTTCCCTCAGGCAAAGTTTTGTCTCACATTTGCCACACTTTGACACACTTTGACACACTTTTTCTATGGCTAAGCCATCCCAAAAGTGCACTCAACACTTGGCAATTTATGTTTCTTCCCTAGGTGCAAGTTTATGACTATCCAACCATCCTTGGGGCAGTGATTTATATGGGTTAAAGTTTAAACCATCCAAAATGTGGGCTTTTTCAATGGCAATTCACTTAAGTGCCTTGGGTGTGATTTTATAACCCATTAGCCATGTTTGTGGAGCTTCATATTGGTTCATCCATCCAAAATTTGTTTTGAACATGTGGCAATTTAATTTAAATGTTGGAGGCACAGTTTTATAACCATTTAGCCACCCTTTTGGTGGAGTTTCACATTGCTTTAGCCAAGACAATTGTGTGCCCAACATGTGACTAATTTGAACTAAGTGAAATGGCATGGATTTTGTGTTTCATTTGCCACTATTTAGGTGCTTTAGCATTGGTTTAACCCATCAAAATGTGAACCTTACTTGTGGTTTCACTCTTTTGACACCCCACTTTTATAGTTACTTAGCCACTCCTTTGGCCTGGCAAATTTATCTCTCAATCCTCCTCCATCAATCTTTCCTCTTCTCTTGCCTAGTGTTTTCATGGGTAGAGACAATCTCTTCATCTTTCACCATTCAATCCTCCAGATTGAATCCAAGCCTCTCTCTGCCATCCCTGTGCATTTCTACAACCAGGAAATCTATAAATAAAGCCTCATTCAACTAAGAAAGGATCCAAATTATCTAGCTTATGCACTCTTACTCTGCAGGAATTCCAGCATCTAGTATCCAAGCATCCAGCATCCAGCATCCAGCATTCAAGCATCATATCATGGCTGCCTCCCATAGCTTCATTTATCAGTTTCCATGTCAATCCATGCTAAATTAGTTTATTTTATCATCTAGACTTTATCATCTTAGCTTCATATCATTTGCATCAGCCACAACCAACTCATATGTGCACCTAAATAACTTAACTTGTTAGGCAGTGTTTTCACTTGGTCTTACCAACTTACTCTCACTTGGGTGTGGATTTGCAATGGCTTGACCATGCTGAAAGTGTGCCCCTTTAGTGCTTGGAGGAGTTTTATGCCATCCTTGCTAGTTCACCACTTAGGTAGCATGGATTTGGGCTGGTTAAGCCATCAAATAGCTGCACCAGGCTTTGACAATACACTATATTTCCTTCATTATTCACTTTGTGCTGATATTGTCATCTAATTGAATTGGTATTTTAAAGTTTTAAAACTTAAAATAACAGAATCAGCAATGTAAACAATAAGAGCAAGCATCAATGAGGACGACACCAATTTCGTGTGGAAAACCCTTTCGGGTAAAAAACCATGAGAGAATGATTACTTTCATTAACTTCAAAGGGCACCAACCCAGTTTACATAAGTGAGCACCAACTCTTTAGGCATTCTCGCAACACACCATCTTTGCATTGACTTCAGAAACCAATGTGCGTATCAACTGAAAAGCTCATGCATGTACACAAACACTGTAACTCAGATTCTTGACTTTGAAATACGTCCCTCACAAGCATATACACGAATGAATATCGTATATGAACAACTCAACTGTAATGTCCCCAATTTAGCTCTACACTCTTCATTGGAAATTAGCTTAATTCCGAAAACCCGTAGGCTAATTAGAAATGAAAATTAGGGTTTCCTATTTTATAGGAGGTTTTGAAGGCTTGCATGTGAGAGTTTTGATGCATATCTAGTGGAGCTTTATGGATTTTTGGAGAGCTTCAGGGTAAGGTAACATGCATGTTGAGAAGATGACATGCATTTATCTCTGGTACCTTGCATGCAGAAAAGGTTTCTGGGTTTTTCTGTGTTTTCAAAGAGCTTCAGAATGGTGTAACATGCATCTCCATCTGACAACCTTTACAGGCACTCACTATTTTTAGTAAGTCATGATGACTGCTCGACTTGTGCTCAAAAGGTGTTTGGGAACACTAACTATTTATAGCAATTTGCTATTTTTGGTAAGTTCTATTTATGGCAGTGTCTTCCTAGCAACCTTCTTAGAGACTTACTATTTATAGTAAGTCATGTTTTTTGCTCAGTTTGGCTTTCTGTTGAGTTTGAAGTGAACTTACTATTTTTGGCACTTGCTATTTTTAGTAAGTCTATTTTTGGCAGTGGCATTATTAGCAACTCAGCTCAGATCATCATGCTATTTCTAGCAATCTGACAGGATCAATTTTGAGCGTTGGTTTTAGTTGCTTCAATGGACTGAGTTTCAACACTTAGTCAATTTTATGTTTCGAGTTTGTACCCCATGCCTAGGCAATGATTTCAAGTTGTTTTAAAGTTGGGGCCATAAAGTGGATGCCTCATTAATGCACTTAAATGTTTTATTAAAGTTCTAATATTTCCTCAAAATAGGACGACTTGGGAAAAGAGCATAAAGTATTTTAAAATATTAAAAATGCTTTTGAGGTGGACATCCCTTGGAGAAGTTTAAGAGTTTCTTGGTTGGAGTTACAAGGTGCTTCAATCACCCATTTGTGCTTATATATTGATGCTTTGTGAAGAGTTGAGGATCTTTTGGAAAAATTATAATGTTATGCTGCTGAACTAAGTTCAGACTTTGCTACAGGGGTTGTGTGCCTTCTAGCTTTTTAATACCTTTCTTCGGGCCTGAAACTGTGGCTTCCTAGAAAGTGACTAAAGACCATGCTTCATTCAAGAGTGTGGATAGAGCTCAATTACTGATTTTTAATAACAGGCAGGTTGTTGGTTTATAATTTGTTTGTACTGCTGAAGACTATGGCTGAAGCGAATTTTTGTTCATAGCTTCACCTCTGGTTTTTATATGATTCTGGGTATTAGCCCATGCTGTTTCTCTGTGGACGGCGCCCAGTTTTGCAAAGTTTCAGATTCTATTGCTGAGTCTTTGATTTTTGGGAGAGGGTCGACCTTCTTGGAAGCCGTACCTTTTCACTGCTAAGTGCATTGGGATTTGTGCCATTTGTTTCAGCTGTGTTTGGTGCATTCTCTCAATTGGAAGTTGGACACCATGACTAAAGACTTCAGTTGTTTGCTATTTAAAGTCTTTCCGTGCTAATTTGAAGAAGTGGCGACCATTATGGTGAATTACTTCATTGCTGGTCTAATTTTCTGTACTCGCTGTTTCTGATCAAACTTGTTTAGTTTCATTATAATGCTGGTTTGAGCTCAATTTCATATCATTCTTATGTTGTAATTGTTAAAGATTTATTACTCTAACTCTTTGTGGTTTTGGAAGCTTATTTCTATGTGTTTGCAGCTGAAAACTTTATCTTTGTAAAGCTAGTTTAGTAGTATGTAGGAACCCCAACTGGTTCAGTCACTGAACTCACTATCAGCTACAACTGTGCTTGATTGTTTGTAATTTGTTTTTTGTATTTTTCTTTTTTTTTGGTGCTTTGAGGGTTTTGACCAGTGTTACAAGACTCGCCTAAACTCGGCGAGTACTCGCGAGTCCCGAGGCGGGTGAGGCTGAGCGAGTCAAAATGACTCGGATGCCGAGTACTCGCCGAGACTCGCCGAGTCTCGTGCCTCAGACTCGAGCATTTTAATTAATTTTTTTTAAAATCTTTCATTTACAATTTTTTTAATTAAATGGTGTACGCCATGGAGGTTTGTGTGGTTTTGAAGGTCTTCATTTGGGCTTGGTGGCGGGGGGCTCCGCCCCTCGACCTTGCCCTGTATTGCGACAGGGAGCGCGCCCAGGGTGCTGCCCCTGGACCCTGCAAGGGGCGCTGCCCCTCAACCCCGCTGGGGGCGCTGCCCCCAGACCCCTGTGAGGGGCACTGCCCCTCGACCCCGTTGGGGTGTTTCCCCCAAACCCTCATCAAACTATAGGTCTAAGCATGTTATAGGCCAATGATGAATCATGATCATAAAACCTACAAAATACATATCCCCTGTTGCAAATCTTTGCATCTTTCACAGTCAAAGCCATAATCAAGGATTATCTTGTTCCATACATTAGACAACAAAACATGCAGTCTTGAAGGCTACAATAAAATTTTAATAATAAATTCCTCACTTGAATATACATACCAATCATTGAGACGCAAGCAAATATCATGGCTACATCATCATCTAGGACCTATCTTAGACACTAGCGCATGACTTGTCGTGATGTTGGGATGAGTAATCCAAGCTCTTCTGAGCCATAGACTTATATTTTTAGTTTTGATATTTGTTTTGATGCCACAGATTTCATATTCCATGTGTTTTGTATACATTTGACAATATTTATATATCTGAATGTGTTATTTCCTTCAGCTAAAATTTGCGTTTATACTTATGTGATCGATAGATGTTTGTGTATAGGATCATAGTAGTTTCTATTTCATGATGTTATTGTGTATTTGAGGTTTATTTACTAAAGGGTGCATGAAACAAGCTTTAAATCCTTAAAAATCTCTAAATTTCTTGGGTTTTTCTATTTGCCGAGTCTTTGCCGAGTCTTGGGCGAGTCTGGGCTCCGAGTCCGAGTCCGAGTCAAAAATCAGCTTGCCGAGTCCGAGGCGAGTCCGAGTCTTGTAACACTGGTTTTGACATAAAGGAAAAAATAAACAACTTCTAGTACACTAATTATAAGGAAGAGATATTGCAATGATAGACAACTATATTGAATGCAAACAAATACTCATTCTTACAATGGAAAACTATAACTGTTTATTGAATGCTTATACAAAAACAACTGTAACTAATAGGAAACCTGATATAAATGCCCAAACTGCTGATCCGAGTACTGTAGCACACTGTTCACGGATACTATAGCGCACTGTTCACAGGACTGTTCACACACTATTCACGGGTATTGTAGCAGCAAATAAACCTCTGAAAAGAGTCTGCAACTCCAGTCTCTTAAATCTGATCCAAACTTCACCAAATTCATCCAATTGAAAAACAAATAGAGCCTCTGATTGAGACCCTCCAAAATCACCAAGTTCACTGGGTATTTCACCAGCTCAGATGGTTGCTCACAGAAGAACTGCGTTCTCCAATGGCTAAATGAAATGAAACCCTTGGTTTCTTTCACAGTAGAAAATCATGAAATCAAAAATCAATAGCATAATGCTCAAGTTGACTTCCTTAACAGATCATAAGGCCAATCCCTAATTAGGGTTCGAAATTCTCCAAAAGGGTGCGAATCCCAATGAATTACATTTAATTACCAATTTGTAATTAAATGTCTATAGTTTGGCATTAATAATCTCCTTTTAATTAATCATTCGAATGGCCCCGTCGGACGATGAGATAACCCTTCATTGAAATCACTTAAGTTATAATATAAAAGTATATTATAACTTATAATATAAGCTCACTCATTTAATATTTATTAACGATCAATAAATATTAAGATCTCCATAATTACTTATCAGAAATGCATGTCGTTTGAACTGGAGCCTGGCAAGTGGATCCTGCATACGACCATACCCACTAACTAAAAATAGCAGGGGTCCATCTCTATCCTCAAATAACTTACTAAAAATAGTAAGTTTCTGCTACGGACTCTGAAAAGTATCAATGAAAGCCAAAGCTGAATAATATCTCCCACTGAAGATCATCCAAACCCCAAATAACCCTCTATCCAAGCACACTAGCCTACGAGGGTCCGTAATAGGCTAATCTCTCTCATCAAAAGGGATGTCAACCGGAAGGGGACATTACATAGTACTAATAGCTGTTTCTTTATTGCTGCAATTTAGTCTTGTATTTTGCTCCCATTGGATAAGTGGTTGAAGCATTTTATTTCCAACACTTTAAATTTAATAATTCCCCCCACTAAATTAGTGGCAGAGCGTATTCATGGTCGGCTTGCCGCCTTATAATAATTGTAATTAGTTGTTCTTGTTGAATAAGTGGTTAAGCTTATGGTCGGTTATCCGCCTACTTTGTATTTCTAGCATTTACTTTCATTCCATGGTCGGCTAGCCACCTAGCAAGCATTGTATTTCTTTCCAATTGCTAACAATCCCCGGCACCATATGCTATCACCTCGCCCACATTGGGATCTTGGTGAACATTCTTGGTAAAAGGTTACTTTTCAAGCTGGTTATCTTTGGAGCTAACGCTAATCATTAGTGTTTGTGCTAGTCAAAAACCAAAAAAAATTGGGGGAATATTACATCAACTCCCAAAAACACACTTCACTCAATAAGCCAGACTTCACAAATCTTGGAGATAATGAACATTGGCTTGTTGATGTTGAAAATGCACTTCAGACCTACATGTCTAGCTTTCAAAAGCTCATACGACCTTCATGAGAGTAGGAAATCAACTTCTGAATCTCACGCCATTGCTCAGGAGTGTCCCACAACAAGAGCTAGTCGACTATAAATGATACTGAGAATTCACAACCTCCCTTTGTACTCACGATTGTTCAAGAATGTCCACAACTCTAATAACACCCCCAAAAACTCCTTATGAATGGTTATCAAGCAACATTATTAATAGTTGAAACTTCATATCTTCTATATAGAACTATGAATACACTTCGCACACACCTTCTTATTGATTAACACATCTATATCATTCATAGCAAAGGGAGACTTAGTGCAGATTTAACTCATCTCCATAAAAATGCATAAAATGAATAAAGATCCTTATATCCCATATTTCTTATGAGTGAAATCCATAACGAAGATCAGAGCACACACCCACATTTACCCTAAAATGTTCGACATAGCTGAATAAGCAAAACATATCTCCATCTATAGGCCTGATATCCCTATTTTATGGCTTCATATATCAACATAAAAAAGTTCTCATGACTCACATACCATACAGCCCAGCGACTGAAAGTAATCACGTCTCACATAAATGTTGACCGTTTCAAACTGCCTGTGTCTGGAACTCACGTCTCTTAGCATCAAATGTTCACACACCCTTCATCCACCTCACGAATTTTGGCTCCATGACTTTTTTATTTAGGATATCTTACGCAGCATTATAATAGCAATTCATTTTAGCTTCAATGAATTTCTTAAAGAAAGCTATATAACACATAACTCATGAAAAAATATTAAACACCACTCAGAATAGATTAATTCCAAAAAATTTATATCCCATGCCAAAAATAGAGGTAGCGAATATCTTAAGGAACACGATTTTCAAAAAGAAAGAGACAAAGGCTATAAAAATATTTTCACCTCTCCAGACCCATAACTCCAAATCAATACGACTTTTAAAAACACCTGAAGATAACTCCTTTTTTAATAAATCGATTTTTTAGAATGTCACAATCGAAAGACAACACAAATCTTTAAGCTGTTCAGAATGAAAGCTACCCTCAAGAAATAGAAACCGGTGGTCATTAGAAATTGCTTAATGGAGCCGTCAACCAATAAAAGGAGAATGAATTAAATGCAGACATGAGAAATAGCTGCCCAACAAATATTTGAAGCCGTCATTTATTAATACAAGATGTGTCAGAAAATGCCTCATGAAGAGGCAGGTCAAAGGCATTACAAGTTGCCTTACTCAAACCAGCTAACCATACAAGTCGACATACTATTCAATTGCTAACTTGGCACATGTATGACTTGGCATTTTAAACAAGCAAGCAAGTAGCTGAAGTAAGCAAGCAAGCACCCAAGTACCTTGACATCAATGACAAAATACTCAACACTCATGTTGATCCAAGGCTTACTTGACTTGGTCTTCCACTTCCCGATCACTCTTTGAAGTGAGCTTTTCCACTTTGTTTGTGCTTGATTTCTTGACAGCTCAGTCCCTTTTATCTTTGCTTAATCTGGTCTAGAGTTAGGTACCTCTAAATAACTTCATTGTTCTTTCCTACCCAAAAAATTCTCCCATTACTTATCCTTGGTCATAGCTTGAAAGAACCATTATTTCCATCCCAACATTCATCTCTGTCTCCTCCATTGTTTCCATAGCTTAAATCCTCATTTTTAGTACAACATTGTTAGCTTGAAAAGATAGAGGACAAGACTACTTTGACAAATTGACCGAAAGAGCAATAATAATCATATCCCTAGTTACCAATGATTTACTAACAATTACCTTACAAAAAGAAGGTCTAAAATGGAATTTTGTAAGGGTATCAAGGGGTTTCTGAAGTTGGAAATCGATGTTGCAAGCATCACATAATTAATGGATAAATGGATCAAAGCTCTCATTGGCAAGCTTGGAATTTTATGACACTCCAAAGCAAGAGATAGAGCCAACCCAAAGACAAAGAGAAGTAAACCTATAGAAGTCCAAGCAACATTCCATCTCAACCACCCTTAAAAGCTAAAGCCAAGGTAAAAGGTTGTGCCATATGAAGGAGAGGTCAATGTGGATATTTTCAACAATTGGAATGCCCAACTCAAAGAACATTTCAGCCTTCAAAAAAAATTGAAAAACAAACTTAGTTTGCACACCTTAAGATTTCTAGACATGCACTCACTTGGTGGGAAAGTTAAAGCTCATTCCTTGGCTCTAAAGATATTTCTACCAGTAACCAAGTGGGAGGATTTAAAAAACTAATCAAATCCAAGTTTTCTCCAAATTATTTTGAAGAAGAGCATGAGATTTGTTATAAATATTGTCATGGATATCAAAAGAGAATTTTAATTGGCTGGCGAACCCATAGAATATTATTATGATTTAATTTATTATGGTTGACCCATGTGTTTGGGGCCCAAGTTGTTTCATTTTATGGCACCCATGTTTGGGGACAAGTCGTCCCATTTAAATATCAATTGGGGTGCCTCTTTGAAAGGGGACGACTTCCCTTGAAAAATTACCCCTCTCCATGAGGAGGCATGAAGTGATATAAAAAGGAGAAAGGATGTAGGTAAAGTGGTGTATGAGAAAAATGCGATATCATTCCAATGCAAGCAGATTTTTAAGGAAAGTGAAATGTTCATCATCCATTGAAGAAGCAACATCCAAAAGGTGAAACTTTGTTTATTTGGAGGTCAATGCCTCCTAAGAGAAGAGATTAGTGTCTCTTGCTAAGTTGGTGCTTAGTAGTGGGGACCAGTGTCTCCAATGGGTTGGGTGCCTACAAATTTTGTAAGAGAAATTTATTTTGTGACTGGATTTGGACAGTAGATCCAAGCAATCTTTCTTTGTGGTTTTTCTCGAAAGGGTTTCCATGTAAATCTTGTGTTCTTAATTGTTAGATCCTGTGTGATTGCTATTATTGTGGTTGTCAAATTTTAAATAAGCAAAAGATTAACTTATATTGATTCAACCCCCTCTCTCAATATAAGTGTGTGCTCATCATTTGGTATCAGAGCAAGTTCCTTCAAAAACAATCTAACCACTAGAAGGTAGATTTTGGGAACACACATGGCTGGTCAAGAAGGTTTCTCCGCAATTAGAGTTTCATTGTTTAATGGAACAAACTATGCATGTTGGGGCATAAGGATGTGAACTTATCGAATGGCTCTTGGTTTTAATATTTGGCAATCGGTAGTGAAGGGTTATAAAGCTCCAACATCTCCACTGACGGATCAAGCTGAAAAGAATGCTAGTGAAAATAATGCAAAAGCCATGGATGCTATCTTGTGTGGTCTGTCATAATCAAAGTTTGTCAAGGTAATGCACTATCACTCGACAAAAGAAATCTGGGACAAACTTCAAAACATCTATGAAGGTGATGACAAAGTTAAAAAGGCTAAGCTCCAAACTCATAGAAGACAATTTGAGAGCTTAAAGATGAAAGATGAAGAAAATGTTGCCGCCTATCTTCTTTGTATGGATAAAATTGTTAACACCATCAGAGGACATGGTGAAAAAGTTGAAGAATCAATGATCGTGCAAAAGGTGCTAAGGTCACTCCCCTTAAGATTTGATGCAAAGGTTTTCGCCATTGAAGAGATTAAGGACCTAGACTAGTTAACAATGGGCAAGTTGCATGGGATCCTCATGGCATATGAAATGACGATTGAAGAAGAGAAGCCATCAAAACAAGAAGCAATCTTCAAAGCTTAAAAGAAGGTGAAGAATGAAGAGCCTGAGTCAAACTATAGCACTAGTAATGAATCAGATGCAAAGGAAGCTCATTTTGTTAGAAAGCTTAAGAAAGAATCTGGAAAATACAATACCTTTCAAATGCTTTAACTATGGAAAAATAGGACACATTTTGATGCTAAGTGTCCACATGTAGAAAATAAAGATGATGAAGAAGATCATAACAAAAAGAAAGGGAGCAGACATCACCAATATAAAAAGAGCTACAAAAAAAGTAGTTATGAAAAGAACTTCGATAAGCACAAGAAAGCTTCTATTCCATATGGGATAGTAGCTCATCTAAGGAGAGCGATGAAAGTATCTCAGATAGTGATAGAGAAGAAACTCTCTTCATGGCAATAGAAACGAGTGATATCATGGTAGATGAAGACAACCTTGTGAGGGAAGGAAAAGAAAAGATGGATTTAGAAGAGGAAGAAAATGTTGAAATTGGAGGAGAAGTGGATCTTGAAGAAGAATCCTTTGTGCGTTAAGTGAGATCAAGATGCTTTAGGAAAAGAATTTGAAACAAAAGTTGTAGCTTCAAAAATACAAAGAAGAAAAATTTTATTCAAAAACAAATAAGTCACAAAAACTTGACGAATCAGAAAAGATTATCATCGGCCTAAAGATTCAACTAGAAGAAGCGTAAAAGATGGAAGAGAAGGCAAGAACCCAACTAAAGACAAAGGAAGATAACTGTGAGAAGCTAGAATCTAAAATTGTTTCCTTGAGGAATTGGAGAAAACAACTGCTAGTTGAACAAAAGCTTAATGTTTGAAAAGTACCGGAATTCTAGATAATATTATCAATTGCCAAAGGTCAGCATTCATTAAGACTGGTCTTGGCTACGAAGATAATCAGAGAAATACTAATGAAGATCAGAATCCAAAGACTACAGAACCACTAGAAGCTATGCGGGTACACTCATGGGATCCGTCGAAAATGAAAACAACAAGAAGAAATAAAATAATATTCCTTAGAAAACCAGCACTCCCCTCAAAGACAACAGGGATAAAAATATATTCAGAAGATCATTTCCTCCAAAACAGTCTCTTATGACTAGGCTCCAAAATTCTTTCTTTGGTTATTGCTTTTTCTATAATCATTTTGGTCATAAAGCAAAGAATTGTAGGGCATGTGCAAGAAATAATTATGTATGGAACAAAAACATAAGTTCTTATGGGTTCTTATATAGAAACTACAATTCATTTGCTCTATTATTGGATTACAATGTTACATGTTAGAAGTGCAACAACAATGGTAATATAGCATGTTTTTGTACAAGTTTTTTTGTGGAATCTCCTAGACAAAACAAGAAAGTGGATAACCTTGCTACAAAAGGAAGAATCTACAAAAGTTTGGAAAAGTAGGCAAGAGCAAGAAAAACAGAAGGAGAAATCTATGCTTGTACAAACTACATTTCATGCACAAAATGGACACAAATGGTACATTGACAGTGGATGCTCAAGTCAAATGACAGGGGACAAAGGCAAGGGTATTATTTTAGTTTGCATTTTTAGGTGATTTATGGTTGGTGTAATTGAAAGCTGCAGAGTGAAATGGATTTAAAGATCATATATTAATTATTTTGCTGAGTATCCCACCCAACCATACCTCTTATAACTTAACTATCCCATACCATTACTTGGAATGTGAGCCATGCAAATTTCAAAATGGTTCAATATGTATGGGGAAGGCGCCACAAGTTAGCAGCAGTCAAAAAGAGCGCTGCACCATATGCTGAGGTTCCGAGGTGGGTGATGTGGCATTCATGTGGCAAGGAGACTAGTCAAACTTCATCGCAGCCATCTTGGGTTTCTTATAAAGCCATTGCAGCCTATTGTGAAGGAAGCGTAACATATTGAGTGATGTGTGCAGTACCATTTTTATAGAGGCTGCAAACTATCTTAAAGCTGCTGTACAGTTATGGAACTGAAGGGGAAGCTGAATGGTTGACTGGGTCAGCATTTGTAATATGAATATTTAATTTTCCTATTCCTGTTGTTAGCAAACTCTGTATAATTTTCTGTAACAGCAAAGCAAATTATATTTATAAATTCCCCTATGAACTAATTATGCTATGAATTCTCTTATGTGAATGAAGCTATTGATATTGTGAAATTGGAAAGGAGGTAGTTTAATGTTAAGTTTGTAAACAGTTCAAAACAAGTGGCAAACAATCTCAGATCAATCTGCTGCAAACTGTTTGACTAAATGTCTGTACTCTGAAATGTATTAAACTTGCAAAATTTTGGCATCAAAAATTGGGTCAGTATATTTCACATTGTTCATGCTATACCGTATACGTCTATTTCATTTCCAGCACTATGTCAAGTAAAGAAACATATTTAAGCTGATTCCATAAGCAAAATAATTAGGAACAACAATATTCTTCAACTTCAGGCATAGGCAATGGTAAATCCATTTTGTTGAATTGATCTTTGGTAATAACCAAGACATTTTCAAAGAATTTTTTTATCCTTGTACACAATATTGACCATATTGACCTTTAATAGGGGAGTCTTCAAAAAATCTGTTGCCTATGGACTGCTTATTAACTTTACCTTGACTTTCCTATTAGATTGTTTTTCCACAATTGTTCTTGCTTCTTAAAAAATAGCATAACAATATCATTGGCTAAAATATTTGAAGACAAAATCATAAGACTTACGGACGAATAGCGTATTTTGGTTTTCCTTCATCATCTGTTCCTAATGGAGCCCTGTGCAGATCATCAACGACAAAGACTTGAGACTTTATTTCAGAGGATAGATTGAAAAATCCCAACAAACAATCTCCATTAGAAGTAATGGATGCTTAACTTTCGCTTTTCCATTTCACAGTACATGCAAGAGACAAAACTCAATAAAAGGAATTAAGAACTAAGTCCATAAAATAAACACACAGCATCAAAGAATGATGTCTATATACCTTGTAATGATACATGAAGCAACATGTAGTCCAAGCTTAGCATCAGGATCAAATGAAAACCTGACAATGATGAGAAAATAAATCAAATACAAACTTGATAATGCATTCTATGCCAAAATATAGCTGTCAAAATCAAAAGAATAAAACTGAAATCTAACTCTAAAATAGCTACCAAGGCCATGGCCCTGAATAAAAAAAATGGCAGGATGTATCAAGGGATATAATAGCTAGAATTACACAACTTTGATACCAACACAGAGATTTTCAAATGTGATGTAGCAGGTCAGAGCGTTCATGTTCCAACTGTATGTGTTAAAATTACTTCTGTCTACTAATAGACCAACCTCTGACAACATCCAAACACAATAACAACTATTTTTCAACTGCTGCACAATAGCATCACTAAACTAAAATACATAAACTGGAATATTGTGGTGTACCAACACTCTGTTGATCTATTTTCCACTGAGTTTTGTAGATCTGATTTTGTTTCAGTTTGTATTTGCCTTCTTTGTGCTCCTGAGTTTGTTTGCTAATAACACTAAAATGGTACTAAAGAGCATATGCATACAATGAAAGCTTCAAATAATCTAAGCTACTGAAACAACTTGAGTACATTACTCAATTTAGAGGTCAAATATAATTTCTTCATTACAAAATAAGATGCTTACAACATATAGTTTTCATCAGATTCGAAACTAAGTATTTCATAAACCATACTTTAACTTACAGCCAAACATCACTGTGAATAGTGATTTGCTACAGTACCCGCCCCCAAAGAAGTGCACACAACTTTTGGAAGACGAACTTCTCCCACCAAAATCCGGATTGGCAAGCCTTTTAGGATAAGGGTGCCCCCTTTAGGAAAGATAGCAGCCTCTTGGAAGAGGCATTTCTTTTAATATGTGTTGATTAAAACCCTCAAGAAATGCAGCTGGCTGTAGCTTCCAAAAAACAGACCCAAAATGCTCCACAAGCGAACAGCTCTCGTGCAAATGTGAATGGAGTCTATGGCAGTCCAAACCCCTTTGAAAATGGCTCAAATAAACTGTGAACAGCAACTTGTGTCACCAAAAGAAGCCACCAAAATCTGATCAGCAACTTTAAGGTGGTGTTTCACACCATCAAGTAGCTCAAATTCGAAAAACCAAGCCCCACCAGGCTCACCCACTGCAAGAAATCAGGAAACCCTAGTCTCCTTCTTCCTCCAAGCAACACTTCCAAGTTTCTTCAAGCTAAAATCATTCATCCATGAAGCAATTCGAATTTCTCTCTTGCCTTTTATAAATTTACAAAGGAAACACTATTCATTAAAGTGAACACTATTCACTTAAGTTATAACATTTTTTACTTTAGTAATGAATAGTAACTTAAAAATAGAAAGTGACCCCTTCATATTAAAACACATGGTCCCTAGGCCGAGGATGGTGAAATAAAAGGTGAATATCATTAGATTAAACACCAGTATCATGCCAAACGCCACAATTCACCCTGCCACCATGCTCCAGAGATCAACACTGAAGTTTGACGACCAAGTGCCCGTCTGAGAAACCCTCTATCCAGAACTATTAGCCTACAAGGGTTAGGAAAATAGGCTAATCCCCCAACTCTGATGCTCGTGAAAAATGGTACATTACAGTCCGCCCTCCCTGAAATTGCTTGTCCCCAAGCAATCTCTACTGCAAAGAAACCTCACTCCTCAGAAGGCCGAAAAGAAGAACTAAAAAATGTCCCATGCATCACTGACTAACTCCGGAAGCACCAGCATAAATGCAACTGTGCTAAATATTCCTGGATCCCAAACCCAAAATGAAGGTTTGTCATGTTTACCTTCCTTCGACTTCCGCTGCACTCTACTGCCCCCAACTTCATCATGCTATGAGCGGTGAAGTAACGCAATGGGACCCATCCAATATTCAGTACTAAACCTGTTACCACTTGGATCCCAAAACAGTCTGAACTCACATTCGTCTGTCATGCAGAGATAAGAATATCTAGAAGCATCCGCTATGCCAAATCTCTCTCTGTCCTCCGTTAAACACCCAGGGATGCGATAACTAACCCAACCATCATGCCAACTGACATCACAGTCACTCTGTAACACTGTACCTGAATGTAATCCCTATGACATTAAAGTAGCAACCCTTGTCGGATACATATTAGCATGGTGGATAACTGACTGTTGACCTTGCAAGTAATCCTCTGCAAACAACTAAGTCAGGTACTTGCAGCCTCTAACCTCGTCCTCTGAAGATGGCAAACTCCCATCCCACAATGGATGGTATAACCCTGGAGCCAATCCACATCGATGCATCATCAAGTCCTCCGCGTGTGGATCAAAAGAAACATGATGAGCACTCATCACTGTGTAGTTGCGATAGAATGCTCCAACCTAAGTGAATGGCTCATCACTAGCAATACTGGAATCAAGCAGCTGATCACTTTGACTTTGAAGCATAACAAGTTGGCATCCAAAATCAACTGCATGGGATGAGGTAACAGATTTGCTTCCAAAAGAGGGAAACAAATCCACATGAGAGCCATACTCCCAACCAGATGACACTTCGCAAGTCCCTTGTGGAGATGATGGAGTAGCATCATGTACTAACACACAGCTCTCTAGAGAATCCACTGCAGCCACACAAGAGCTATCAGCTATCAGACCTGCGTCATCTGTCATAGTACTGACCACTAGAGAGCCTGATGCAACATGTGGTTTTTTGCTGCTCTCAGTCAAAGTACTCAGCTCAACTAAGTCAATTGCCCCAGTATCCGGAATGGATGTTACCACATCCTCACTACAACCTGTAGATGTCAAATCATGACCAACTGCCACTGTAGGAAACTGTATTGTAACTGCAGCTAGTGGAGACTGTGCCAAACTGAACTCCATGGTAAGCTCCTTCAACTGTGACGTTGACTCCCGAAGGGTCAACTGGGCGCTGTGCAATGAGTCCATAGTCACCTCAAGCTCATGAGTGACCTTGTCAACCTCCTCTTCTTTTCCCTTCAATGCATCATAGCAAATACCATCCCACTCGAGAAGATAGTTCCTATTAGCAAGTAACTTCGAATAATTATGTTTCATTAATCCAATAGCTTCTCGTAGTGTATGGAACTCTCCAAGGGAAAGACTGCTGTCACCGTGCTCATCTGACATAAGAGTACTCCAACCATAGGTTGCCAACAGCTGTCGAGCAACATCAAAATGCTCCAAGGTTGCAACAATCATATTATCACTAACATTCAACTGCCCCGTCAGATGATGATACCCCTGTGACTCGTCATTTCCACCCAAATCTGCACTATAGTAAGAGGTTGAGTCCTCAACACTCACCTCATGATCAGCAACATCATGTGTCCTATCCTTAATGCACACATCAACAACTAAGGTACTGCTGCTATGTACCTCAACAGATGGCTCATCGGGTAAGGTAGAAACTGTTGATATGACAGTATCTTCACACACTTCCTCTCCCAATGTAATTGTAACACCATCCAACTCACGATCCTGTGGTTCTATGTCAACACATGAATCATCAAACTTGTTCTCTAAGGCCTAATCTGGAAAATCAGACTCACCATGACATGAATCCATGCCAAATACTGCACCATTAGTACCCGATTCCTGAGTACTTTCATGTAACATCTCACTAGTAGCATCTTGCACATGTGTAGCCACCGTAGCTTCATGCTGTTGAAGGCTACGAGCTAATCTTTGTTGTGAAAGCGTGAGTTTTCGCTGGGTATCATTCAAGATGCTCTCAACACTGATCCTAACTCCACCATACCAGAAGTGGTGAAGCAATACACTGGGACCCCTCCAAACAGCAGTGCTAACTCTACCTCCACCTGGATCCCAGCTCAGTAAACCATGCCAATTCCAAACACTATGCTGATACACCTCAGGTATCATATTTGAGTCGCACGGATAAACTGAAAAACTATCAACCTCAACACCATCTAACTTCAGCGACGCCACTTGGATATACCCTTTCTCCAAATTGCAGCAAGTCTCCAAGTCTTGAATCAAATGATAATCAGCATGGGAGAATAAAGTAGAGGACTTGCTAAACCCGGAATCGTCATCTGAAGTCGGAGACAAGTCATACCAGAGCTGACTAGAGCACTCCTTATTCCACCCACCTCTTCGTGCCATCAAAGTCATCATCAAATCCTGTGTATGTGGGATGAAAATAAGTTGATGAGCATACCTCATGCTGCAATCGAGGTGAAACTCTCCTGACTGTGCTAATTGAGTACTCACCAAAGAACCCTTAACGTCCTCAAGCTCTAGAGGGAGCTTATCAACTTCCTCTTCTTCCCTCATTAAGGAATCCGAATAGATCCCAAAATGGCTAAGTAGGGTGTCTCTGTCTGAAAGGAGGTTCAAAATAATTTGTCTTCGTTGTTTCCATACCTTCTTTGACAATCTGCAAAGCATCATGAGAAGATCCGGCTCCAGTCCCTTCTTGTCTTCTTTCTAACTGGACTGCCCAAAGATGATCCTCAATTAATTTGTGCATCCTATCATGATGAGATAATGCCGCAATAATCCCATCCTCCACTTTCAACGTCGTCTCCAAGCTACGAGCAACCTCCGCACCATATGATGAAGCCTCTAACTATTCTTGTTTACCCCTGTCTAGAAACTTCACCAAGTCCTTCGATTGCCCAGGCTTATCAACCTTATCACTATCATTGGAACAAAGTGCATCCCTTCTCTGTGTAAGGAGTCCTCTAAGGTTATATATTCCCTTTTGTCTCGCTATGTTGACGAGATTGACTCTATCTTTTACCTTTTGAAGGTGTTGTCTCGCATTGGAAGCCACTAATCTAGCCTCCTTGGCTTTTTGCAACCATCCTTCATTCAACTTTTTAGACCTCTTTACCTCTTCGCTGCCAAAATATACAAAACCAGCCCTCATATGCTTGATATCTTCATGACTACCAAATGGTGTAGTCAAAACACTAGTGGCTGCTCCACTAAGTAGAAGATCAATTTTCACGTTCTCCTCAATATCTTGGGCCTTCAACCGACTTTCATATGGGTGAATAACATCCACCGAACCACAATTTGATTCCTTGTCATGATAGGTTGAAGTGATGCTAGACTCATATAATGAGGTATCACAAAAAATTTGACCTTCATGTTGTTGCTCTAATGTAACTGATTTAACTTCAACCAGCTTTTGCTTTCCTTCAACCTTGACATCATCATGAAGTGTCATGTGATCCAAATCTTCCTCTTGGCAAATCTGTTTTGTACTCTCCTTATGATCATCCGTAGGCTGATCACTAACTGCTGCAAATTCATTGTGGAGATTTCTAGAAGTTTCTCCTATAGATGCCTCTTCTCTCTCCTTTTTGTTTTGTGATATAGACTCGAAGAAGGATAATAGGTACTGCTCTGAATTTGGGTCTGAAAGCATTTGATTCATCCTTTTTGAAATCTGACTTGACTCCTTAGCTACAGTATCCAACTGCTTAAATATGGGATTACATTGCTTTCCGTGAGTAGCCATGCAGCACAACTAAACCTTTGTAGCTAAAACTCACCCAACAGGTTGGCAGGAAACCGCTCTGATACCACTGTGGTGTACCAACACTCTGTTGATCTGTTTTCCACTGAGTTTCGTAGATCTGATTTTGTTTCAATTTGTGTTTGCCTTCTTTGTGCTCCTGAGTTTGTTTGCTAATAACACTAAAATGGTACTAAAGAGCATATGCATACAATGAAAGCTTCAAATAATCTAAGCTACTGAAACAACTTGAGTACATTGCTCAATTTAGAGGCCAAATATAATTTCTTCATTACAAAATAAGATGCTTACAACATATAGTTTTCATCAGATTTGAAACTAAGTATTTCATAAACCATACTTTAACTTACAGCCAAACATCACTGTGAATAGTGATTTGCTACAGTACCCGCCCCCAAAGAAGTGCACGCAACTTTTGGAAGACGAACTTCTCCCACCAAAATCCGGATTGGCAAGCCTTCTAGGATAAGGGTGCCCCCTTTAGGAAAGATAGCAGCCTCTTAGAAGAGGCATTTCTTTTAATATGTGTTGATTAAAACCCTCAAGAAATGCAGCTGGCTGTAGCTTCCAAAAAACAGTCCCAAAATGCTCACAAGCGAACAGCTCTCGTGCAAATGTGAATGGAGTCTATGGCAATCCAAACCCCTTTGAAAATGGCTCAAATAAACTGCGAACAGCAACTTGTGTCACCAAAAGAAGCCACCAAAATCTGATCAGCAACTTTAAGGTGGTGTTTCACACCATCAAGCAGCTCAAATTCGAAGAACCAAAGCCCCACCAGGCTCACCCACTGCAAGAAATCAGGAAACCTTAGTCTCCTTCTTCCTCCAAGCAACACTTCCAAGTTTCTTCAAGCTAAAATCATTCATCCATGAAGCAATTCGAATTTCTCTCTTGCCTTTTATAAACTTACAAAAGGAACACTATTCATTAAAGTGAGCACTATTTACTTAAGTTATAACATTTTTCACTTTAGTAATGAATAGTAACTTAAAAATAGAAAGTGACCCCTTCATATTAAAACACATGGTCCCTAGGCCGAGGATGGTGAAATAAAAGGTGAATATCATTAGATTAAGCACTAGTATCATGCCAAACGCCACAATTCACCCTGCCACCATGCTCCAGAGATCAACACTGAAGTTTGACGACCAAGTGCCCGTCTGAAAAACCCTCTATCCAGAACTATTAGCCTACGAGGGTCAGGAAAATAGGCTAATCCCCCAACTCTGATGCTCATGAAAAAGGGGACATTACAAATATGAACATAGAATTTATTGTTTTTGTCTGCAAAAAGGATATGGAGAAAAGGTCATACCATTGAACAAATGTGTAGAGGAAATCCCAGCATATTAATGCATGTAAATAAAGGAAGACCATGTACAAATGAAGAGGTTATAATTATAGAGGTTTGTTTAGAGACAAGTAGCTGAGCCAGTTTTGCAAACTTCGAAAGCTATCATGAATTTGGTATCAACTCACCAAAGTGTATAGTAAGATAATATAAGGCAATTAGAAAAAGGGTGGCTCCACTATTAAATTTTAATTAAAAATAATGTTAACATGGTCAACCACTAAATATAAACAATTCAATGTCATTGCCTTTTCAAAATCTCCCCAAAATGTCTTGCCAAACAAAAATATGTTAATGAATCAACTCTGCAGTCATAGAGCTAAATAAGGTGACATTTACCTGTGTGCAACTGCTCAAATGTCTGGGATGGTATCTCAAGTCAGAACTCAGGCTGGTTAGCTAATTGTAATTGAGATAAATCCTTACTAGTGGTTCTATGAGAGTGGCATCAACAATAGTTCAAGAAATAATACACAAACAAAAGGAGAAAACGAGGATTTACAATTCCTTAGAGTATGAAGTCATAAATGTATTAGATGAATTTCCTTCCCCATAACTTCTCTCAACCTACTTCAATGAAAAACTGCCGGTTGCAATAAAGAAAAGTTGACTCTGTGAAGGTCTTCCTATAAAATTGCGGAAAAAGACGAAAACAGAACCACCAGCATCATAAAGGAGGCCTTACTAATTTTAATGATTTTGATAAATATCATAAGGAAGCTCTTTTGTTGTTAGAACTGACCCTTTTTTATGAATTGATACCCAAAGTCCAAAATGGCACTTCCACTAGTGACCTTTGGGAAAGTGGTAACAAATATAAAACCTCAAAAAAAAGGTAGAGTATTGTATCTATTGCTTTTCACAATATTGGGTGAGGATGGGTCCCTATCTAAGCACCTTCATAGGGTGAAAGACCTAAGTGATCAGCTCTCCACCATCAACAAAAAGGTGAATGAAAATGATACAGTTTCTCTTGTCATCAATTGTCTGCCACCTTCCTTCCAAACTTTTGAGGAGTCCCAACATCTTTTGGAAAAGAGTCAAACTCTTACATTTGAAAAAGTCATTGCATATTTGCTACAGATGAAACAGAGATAAGTACAAAAGTAAAAGTTCAGCTCTGGAGAATTCAAAAGTGCACTTGCTACACAGTATAAGGGCAAAGAAACGAAAAAGTCCACCTCTAACCCACAATCTAAACACAGTCAAGTGTTACTAATGTCATAAAGTCAGGATGTGAAGAAAGAACATCAAAAACAACAATACAACCTATTCCAAAAGAAGCCACCGGATTAGGCTAGTTTGGCAACCATTGAAGTAGAGCAAGACTTTGGGGAAGACTAAGCATTCATGGAGTCTTCCTGAGACAATGGTGATGCAACCAGTAGTTTTTTTTAATCGGACTCATCTCGTCATTTCACTTGACATGGAAAATGGCAAGTTAAATTTACTAATGATTCCATATATACAGATTATATTTCACTAGGTAATGGTAGATCGCATACAATAGAAGAGATTGGGGATGTTAAGAATGCATTAAGGGATGCCACAAAATTCACGGTCAACAATGTTAAGTTTGTTTTGAAAATGAACAAGACTCTGTTATTTATTGCTCAACTTATAGATAGCCCTAACATGATGTGGATTTTTGTGAAAACAAGGCATTGTAACAAATGGCAAGTAGGGAAGAATGGTTGCCCTAGGCATTGGATAATGTGGACTATACAAGCTACTATTAATTTGCTTCCAATAGTTGTGGACAACGGTAGCATCTTATGCCATGAAAGATATGGACATCTCAACCATCATTATTTAGCCAAACTAAGAAAAACCAGAATAGTTCATAATTTCCCAGCTATACAAGAGAAGCAAAATATGTCTACCAGATGTTTGGTTGGTAAGTAGAAACAAAATTCATTTACCACTTAAACTATATGGTGTGCCAAGGGGGCTTTGGATCTTTGTTAGCACTTTAATTTGTTTATTGCTAAACACAAAATGAAACAGCACATACAGTTAAACTATTCTTCAAATTGTAAGGGGAAGCTCCCTACAAACTAACTAATCTAAAAACTAACAAAATTTACAAATATGCAAACTATACGAGATTTCGTGGGGGTTTTGCATTAAATGTAAATTCTTAACTACATTTTTGCCCCAAGTGCAAGCATTAAACTATCAACAATCAAGATATACAATGAGACTTATAGATTAAGGTATAAACAATTCAAGCACAAATGAAGACAATTTTATGCCGATTAAAGCAAAGGCGAGTATTTGGTTGTGTTAGCAAACAGATTGGTCACTGCGATTTGATGTGAAAAATGACCCTTAATCACCCTGTTGAGCAGTGACACAATGAACCAACAGCTCGGAAGATTGCTATTGAATTAGTGATCTTCCTCTGAATTTTAGAGGTACAACTCCCTCGTATGATTTAATTATTTTTAGGTGTCCTTTTGATCGGAAAGCAGGAAAGGAAAACCAACGAATGTGCATAACAATGACACAAACACGATTGATAAACTTAGAGAGTGCAAATAAATAATGCACAGATCACCCACTTCGCACCCACGAACAGAAATCAGAAAAGAATGAATCTCTTCAAGAGGAAACTGACTTCAGGGTGTAATGCTGCAACAAAAATTACCAATTGAATCTCTTTACTTGGCTGAGTATTATGAGGAATCCTCATTAAACATTTGTTAAATTGATCCACAAACTCCCTCATAAATTCATCCTCTTTCTTTTTAATGTTGAAAACTTTAGATAGAACTGCAGCCACATCAACTGTTGATTCAAATCTTCCAAGAAACTTCTTCTTCATGCTGTCCCAATTGGTAATGCATCCCTTTTCTAAAGACTCGAATGAACTTGCAGCAGCTCCAATGAGAGACTCGGCAAATAATCGGACAAAAACATTTTCCTCATTTACCCCCAAAATTCCACAGACTACAGTGAAGGCTCAAATATGATCTTTAGCAATCTGTGAATTCTCTCCATTAAACTTTGGAAAATGCTTTCTTGAACCTTCAGTTAGGGCTAAGTATTATGGCAGTGATAAAGGCCCAAATTGAGCACACCATGGTTGGGGTGAAACCAACGCCATAATGCAGATTTAGAAAAAGATTGACTGGATCTTCTACCAAAAATATTTTCTGACCAAGTTCCATATGTCAGAGTCACCAACCTCCATCCTCGGGGAGGTACCTTCAAATTTCTAAGAAAAGAAGACAGTGGCACTTCGAATCTTTCCCCAGCAGATTCAGCAAAAATCTGTTAGCAAACAGATTGGTCACTGTGATTTGATGTGAAAAATGACCCTTAATCGCCCTATTGAGCAGTGACACAATGAACCAAAAGCTTGGAAGATTGCTATTGAATTAGTGATCTTCCTCTGAATTTTAGAGGTACAGCTCCCTCATATGATTTAATTATTTTTAGGCATGCTTTTGACCGAAAAGCGGGAAAGGAAAACCAACGAATGTGCATAACAATGACACATCACGATTGATAAACTTAGAGAGTACAAATAAATAATGCACAAATCACCCACTTCGCACCCACAAACGGAAATCAAAAAAGAATGAACAGCTCCTTTCAAATAATGGGTTAACCAGAACTCAAAGCTTCTATGATAAACTCCTTCATAATATGATAGACATCAAAGAAAGATTACATAGTATGCACAGGAAATCTATAATCCAAAGGAAAAATTAATAAACACACAGATTTAAGAAAAAGTCTCCTCTATTTCTTGATGCAAACATCGGGCTCACAGACCCTCTGTATCTGTACATAAGGTTATGCTTATTTGAAAGAATACTATTGTTTAAACAATACAGTCAGTTGCTATCTTCTCAGTAAACTCTCACAGGAGCCCCCCCTTGATGGACAGCAGCCAAAGATCCCCCTTATGGACAAATATCTCTTATTTAAGAACATTTGTATGGGAAGATAAACGGTTTCCCTCTTGTAGTCCTTTTCAGTTTCATAACTGACTCTTTTCATAACCGATTCTTTGATAATTAAATTATCTTTTTTGGGAAAAAACTTTTCAAATTCCTTCTTTTATTGAAGACTTGAGACAATTAAACTTCCCTGTTTCGTGAACAGTCATATAATCTCCTTGACCAAGCGTGCCAAAGAATGTTGCATTTGGCTTCTATACTCTGTGCATTCTCATACATGACTGCCAGAGCCTTCCATGAAGACATCTTGAGACAATGCCAAATTTAGTTTCAGTGAATGCAAAGTTAATCCGTCTTTGTTCATGGGCTAATCATTGACTCTAGAATTTTATTATTTGTTTCTGCCGCCCAGCAACATTATCTTTCCAATGGGTTGAGATTCTCGGACAATATCATAAACTTCCCTTAGTTGAATAGCTTCAATTGCCTCAGGTATGGAGCAAAATTCTTTGATAAGGAATCGAGAGCATTGTCATCCCAATATTCCGCAACTTTTGCAGTCCCTGAAAACATTTGAGACTCAATTTAACACTGTATTCATGATCTTGAAAAACATTCAGAGTGGAATCCGTTTTGTGTATTCAGTGTCATCAGCCGAGAGACTGTATTATTTGGCTAGGTGACATTTATGTGCATGATTCTTCATCGTGATCTATAAGAACTTCATAATATAGTGTTTTATTTCTGTCATGTAAAGACTTCACCATTTTGCTAATGCAATCGAATCGGGTGGTCCATCTCGAGTGTTATGCTCTAAAGAGTGAAAAGAATCCATGAAGCGATGGCATTGCTGTTATAAGCCTACCCCGAAAACTGTTCTTTGGAGGAGATGTCCTTGTAAAGAATATCTCTCAACCAAAAGCCAGTGTGTTACCCGATTGAAGTTTTTGTTACCCATTAGCAACAATTTATTGAACCATATGCAAGCTTTCAACAAAACTCTGCAAATAGATCTCTGTCACTAACATATGCGAAGAGCTTCACTAAACCAGCTCATACATTCGCCAATCAACATTTCAATTTTACTAACAAAATCAAGTGTAGCTTCTCGTGGATACTGGAGTAACTGTCATTATTCCCTGTCTTGGCACGATTCGCGTCATCTCATGCAGCCTTTCGGCCCCTTTCTTATTAGCTCAAAGCACCCTTCTTTGTCTTTCTTTGTCGACGGGAAGGAAAGGTTTCGAAACTTAATTTAGTTCCCAAAATTACATTTAAAACTTTATTACATGCCGATGGAGCCTTTTTCTTTCGCCTTCAAATAACATATCACTACTTTTTATGGTTCCTATAATCAAAGCGGGTGCCAATGGGATTATCACAACCCCATCGGGACCCGCTGGTGGTTGTGAAACAAGCCTGAAATACCAACAACAATACAATTTCTCTCTCTTAGCACTTTTTCACTTGTGCATGCTCCATTCGTTCATATTTAATCAAGTCTGAACTACATAGACTCGTTGAAGCTCTCTCTTCATATTCGGCACTTCAATAACCATCTGAAGAACAGAGGAGTTTCTGGAGGTCAAAGCAGTCTGAAAATGCTCATCTGAAGTTTATGTATTTGTTGAACTTCGTGATTCTGGTGCTAGCATTTATACTCTTCGTTGATATTCATTGGGTCGTCAATTTACAATTCTTGTCTCGCATTTGATTTAGTTCACTTTGAATTTCAACATTTTAGAGATTTGGAGGCAAATATCACCCGGGACTAGAAATATCCTCTCAAGGACCACTGCTTTTCTTCTTTATCAGAATCTCGAACAATATCTGGATTGTAGTTATGGTGACAACAAAACTCTTGATATTCTCAATAGCATAATGTGTGAGAAGGAACATTTTGTGCACAGATATTTGATAAATTATCCAACAGTTTCCTACTTGGCTGTGCCAACAATGTAACTTGTATTATCCATAATGAAATGGAAGCTCAGTGATCAAACCAGAGTAACAACACAAATTGGCCTTGTGTCATCGACTTTTGGAATTCTGTTCATAACTCCATAATCTCCATTCATAAGGAGAGTTGAGAACTTCCTGCCTTTTCAACATTGTCATTGAAAGATCTCAAGATATTCTTGAGAATGGTATCATCCTTTTGATCGGTGCCACTTTGATCATGTCTGAAAGTTATCCATGTCCCTCTTCGCTGAGATAAATCGGCTTTGAACTTAACACACATTTTTGTCCCTGTAGCATCCTTTGATAAATTTATTTCTTGCAAGGCAGTCACATGAACTCCTTTAATTTCCTTGATCTTGCCCTTATCATTTTAAGCTTCATCCCAAGGATATAAATACATTCTCCTACTGGGTTTGACAAACTGCATCCTCTAGATTGAATAATCTCATGGTCTGACAACGCTACTTATCGTGACAGGATTTGAATGTCTGGAGCATTGCATTAATATTTCTTGCATGATACTTCAGTCCACACCACCATCAGTTCCTTTCTTACTTTGAATGCTCATATTGTCTGAAAGCACTCGGCCTCCTCTGCAATAAATAATCAGCCCCGTTTCTAGAGTAGACAGAGCATAATGTGAATCTATGTGCAAAGGCTGTGAAGAACCATGTTCTATAAGGTGGAAATCCAATCATAAAATCTGTCATCGCATCAGCAGAATTTATCCTCTGATGTATAGACCACTAACGATAAGTTCATCCATGAGACAACTTACATAGGGTTATGTGCTTCTAATGTTGAATCTTTGGTAGAATTGCCAACGACAGCCATGGAAGATAGGGGCCCTGTACATATCCATCTTGTTATTCATATCTTTCATTAATGAACTTGTAATAATAACCTCATTAGCAGAATGAGAATTTTCCTTGACGATCAAATAAACCACTCCTCTCAAACCAATACTTTTAGACTGAAAAAGCTTGGCGACAGTAAAGAAGACTTCTGCATCTTCAACCTTTGTAAAGGTCTCTACAGGTAGCAAGAGAACATCTTTTCGCAACCATCACAGGCTTAAATGGCATCTAATATGGGAAAATTCTTAAAAATTTCCAATGACCAAAATCGGAGGTAACAGGTTGTAAACAAAAGATATAACAAATTAACACCAATAAATGCTGACCACTAGCTAAATCAAAAACCAACATTCTACATCAACAAGAAATGATTAAATACATGAACATTACATGATTCTAGAAAATATATTGCTAAAGAAACACACAAAATTATTAGCTTTAATGAATAACAAGCATCAATGCAAAGCTTGATAAAGTTTACTCAATACAATTTCATTCTCAAAATCGCAAACACAGGATCAATGACCTCAACATAAGTGTTTGTAGCATAGGCTTAACATCAACTTATATACATTTATTCACTAAACAAAACACAAAGACTTGACTTCATAACTTGAATGACAATATTTGCAATGTAAGTCTAGCATCAACTCTCATTATTATATTATATACCCAAAGCCCTTATTTATAAGCTCTCCACAAGCAGCTTTAAAGGGAAAATAATAATAAAATATTCAATAAATCCCTTCTTTCAGGCAAGCCTAACTCTATACATTGCAAAGAGGAAATAAAACAGTCAAAATAGGCATGTTCATGCTTTACATTTGCCTTCTCCTCAATATAGGCTGCTTGTGGCAAAGAATGGCTATGATCTAATGCTTTTTGATTGAAGATACTCAAGATAGGCACTGAAATTAAACTTGGTCGAATTGCTCTCTTCTATTGTGATTTTTTTGTGGCTTTGCCACAAGAAAAGTGGAACCCTCTTCATGCTTTCTAGCTGTTTTTACTAGTGTGACTTCATAACATGTTGGCAAGGTTTAAGTCACGATTTTGTTGTGGTTATGCCAGCTGAAAATTGTGACTTCCTTTATTACATTATACTTATCTACTGATTGCATTTTCCTCTTTGTCTTGCCACTTAACATGTCATGCCTTCTTCATGGGAAAGTCACTGAAAACTTGTGACTTGTCCATGTTTACTTAAAACATGGCATGATTTTATCTTGGTTTAGCAACCTCAAAAGAGCGCCAATCTTACTGTCACATTTTTCTTTTCGCTTTGCCAGTATTTTGTTGTGGTTTTGTTAAACATTTGCCACCTAGGTCACCATTTTGAACTCGCACAGCAACCTGAAAGTTGCAACTATTTGTCATTTCACTTAGACCTTTCTCTTTGGTAGAATCGACTTGCCTTTGCCAACTTTTCAAACATTGACGTATTTAGTGTTTGGCTCTGCCACCTATGAAATGTGCACGATCGAATTCTTTATTGGCCTTGCCATTTGAAAAGTGTGCTCTTCTAAAACTTATGCCTAAATACCATATTGTGCTGCCATTGCCACTAGAAGGGAATGCTAGAAGAGTTTTCATAGTCATTTGCTAACATTAATGATTTTAGGTTCAAACCTTTGACATCTTCATCTCTCTTTTTATGTTTATGCCTCCAATAGTCAGGAACTTCTTCATCTTTTTCTTGGCATGGTGCAACCTCAAACAGTTTGCCAAAATGATAGTTGATAAACTAGACCAAGACAAGACAACTTGACAATGGAGGAATTTATCTAAGATTGATTACATGACAAGAAAGACCTAATTTAAGACTATAAATATGAGTGTAGTCAAAGTTCTGTAGGGATACCAACAATGTCATTCATGCAAACTTGTGTGAGCTGTCCTAAAAATCATCCACAAATCTAGACCTCCTGCAATATTTCTTAGCTATAGAATTCTAGCAGCATGATCATTTCAGTTCAAGGTTCTAGCCAGAAGTGCTACAAATATTTTGGAGAGGTGCGGCAGGTTGTAATCCTTCCACTATGCCTATGGAGGTCATGCTGAAATTGTTTATCCATGATAATTCATCACTGGTCAATAAATCACTCTACAAACAGACAATGGGCAAACTGATATATCTTACATCCACATAACTAGATCCTTGTTTTGTTGCTAGTCATCTCTCAGTTTTTGGAAGAATTGATGCTTGTTCATTGGAAAGAAGCAAAACATGTGTTGAGATATGTCAAAGGTACACTTGCCTTTGGCATTCTATACCAGAAGGCAGTGGATTTCAAATTGATAGGCTATGCAGAGTTTTATTATGCCAAATTTGCTGATACTCAGAGATCAACTATTGCCTACATTTTCTCCTTTGATTTAGGGGTTGTTTCATGACGAAGTGAGCTTCAGCACACTATGTTTTTATATTCCACTAAAGTTGAATACAAATCAATTGTCAATGCCAGTTGTGATGCAGTTTGCCTAAATCAAGTTTTGTGTGATCTACAACTTCCTCAAACTACACTGACTTTCTGTGACAATCAAGATGTCTTGAGGTTGGTGAACAATCCAATTTATAATGCTCATACCACATATATTGAGATTCATCATCACTACATTCGACAAGTGGTTAATAATGGAGACGATTCTCTCTCCTACGTGTCTTAGGTACAATCTACTAATCTAATAGCTAAACTTCATGGTTCTATTTTGTTTATAAAATTTTATGAACAACTTGGGTTTAGTTTCCAAATTAGTCATTAAGGGGTAGTGGACATAAAGTTAGCCATAAGGTTTATAATGTAATATTGACTTCCAATTATTTATGTCTAAAGAAGTAACTCACACAATCTAAGTTATAACCAATGTAACTTCCCCACTTCATTATAAATAAACATGCACAAATCCCAATGTCTCAAAGTATTCTCACATTCTTTGTGCTTTCATTCCTCTAACAATTTAACATGTGACCATAATTTTTTTACTCCTATTTGCTATTTTTAACCATCATTTGACAAGCATACACACATTACTCTCTACATGCTTAATCGGCATTTGCTCACCTTGAGATGTGCAATAGCATGGCCTAAGATATGAAAGGGTGCAACTAAAGATATGATATGGTGTGACCTAAAAAGTTAAAAATGAAAGAATCCAGCCCAAGTTACAATAAGTTGCAACCAAAGATACAATTGGCTGCAACCCAAGATGCAAAGAGGTATGAAACATGAAAGTTTACAAGATACAAAAGGATTCAAAACATTAAAACATAGAAAAATAATGACTCCTACATCTGATTTTGCAAGAAAGGAAGATGGAGAAATTTGGTGGAATATGCAACAACAAAAATCAATATTTCAAATATTTTCAATATGTTTTTTTATTTTAAATAAGAAGCAAAAATTGGTAGGAAAAAAATAGATTCTAAACAATTGAAGATTCAACCTAAGGCCCAATTTGAAGATATATTTTTAGACAAATGGTCTAAGAAAATTCCAAATCCGAATGTGGAAAGGCAAAACCAGGAATTATCTTTAAGATCCAAAGTAAAAGAATGGGACAATGAGATGCTAACACTAAAGGATCAATATAAAGAACCAACAAAAAAATGAAGAACTTTCAAGAAAGAAAATGGAACTTACAAGAAGCCATTGAAATATTTTCACAGGTTTTTGTTTATCAAGGTTAGTGAAACTGCTTGGTTATAAAAATCATAGCCAAGTTCTTTTTCAAAAGAGTAAATTTTTTGAAAGGGATCACAATTTATTTAAAATAATGGCATCCTTCTAAATTCTATATTTTTTTATTGAATTTCACATAGCAGCCATTTGGTCTATTACCGTTTCCTCACCTATGAGCCCAACAAGATCATTACCCATCATTGCTTCATAATGCATGAGTAGGATTATGCTACATGGTAATTATACAAGAAAAAATTTCCTGTTCCATGTGTGTATGGAGGTACAAGATAGGTTATCTACAACACAAATAGCATAATTTAGAATATGAAAGAGCAATCAAACAAGCCTCAAACAAAGGACCGTAAATAGGCATAAAAGAAAAAGGTCTATCATATATTTATTTCACTGATTTCAAAAGCTAAAATTGATTTGATACTTTGACTTTTACAATGAGGTCGATTTAGATGAGGATAAATACTAAGAGAGCATTTTCATGATATCCATACATGAGTGACATTTAAAATAAGTTCATTCACTATCCTTGTATACATAAAAGGTTAAAACCATATGCTCTGCAAAAATTTATTACCTATATATATTTGTGTTGGAGCTAACTCTGGCAACATCTTGCAGTTTAAATTGAACCCACTGCTTCGGATCAAGTGCTGAAATGACACAAGATACAAACAAATACAATGGAACCATCAAAGAAACAATTTTCCATTTTCCAAAGGAGATTAAATTAAAGAAGATGCTATTTATAAATATGCTTGAAAGGAACTAAAAATAGTAATTAATTATGCCTCTGAGCAATCAAACTATGTATCCAATAAAGTAAAAACAACTTGTATGGCACACCTAAAGTTAAGCTACAATCTACTCGCATTTTGTGTGATTCTCACTATAATGAATTTCAAGATGCAAAAATACTATTGCCATACCTCTAGAGAGAGAGAGAGAGAGAGATGAGATTGAAATGATTTAAACGTGATATTTGCACCAGACAAGCAAGGGAAGAGGGTACAGACAAATCATAATTTAAGGTGGGTGGCTTTCCAAGAAACCAAATGAGACAAAAGCAGAGAATTTAGTGTGGACAGGCATCAATGTATTGCATGGGAAAGAATGTCTCAAAGTGGAAGTTGGCAGCATAGGCAGACATAAAAGGTGGTGATTTTGGACCTTTTTCATCTTTGGTATGGTATGCTATCTGCTCTATTCTCTCTTATTCACTAAATTTGGGGTTTTCCAGTTTGCATCAGGAAAACTAGGTAGTGTTTTTCATACTCTGATTCCAAAATGCTTGCTTGGGTTTAGAGTTTTAGATTGTTGCAGTGCCCCACCTCAAGGCACCCTTTTGGCTTCCATTTAGTGCATCAAATGGCAAGGTCATAATCATTTTGTTTCCAATTTTTGATTAAGCACTTGTGATTTGTTAAAATCATGCATTGCATAATTTTACAAAACTTATTCCAAAACAACATTATAATTCTGAAAATTTTGGATGTGATGACTAATGTGATAGGCATGAGCCTAGTTATTAAATTATGGATTATGTAAGCATGCAAATTTATTTGATTATTGAAATCCTAATTGAGATGTTTAAAAACTTTGTATTGATTTTAATAGTAACATTTATAATTTGATAGCAAATTTATTGATAGGTATTTTTATAATATCAATCACAAGGTGTTGTGATCCTATCTGGTTTATGTGTAAAAATAAAATTTCAAAGATTCCAAACATAGTTGAAGAGGGAGGAGCACAGCTATATTGCAAGATATGCAACAGATTAACACCATTTCCCATTTTTGAGACCTGCAACCCATCTGCAAAGCAAATACCCATTGCAAACAAGTGTTCCATTTCATTTTGAAAAGTACAACAGGCAGATTTTGATACAATTTTTTCTTCCTTCTAATTTGTCAATGATCTTTTGGAATATAGTTCAACTTCAACTTAGCCCTGTCCACTAGGGTTTGAAAGGCCTCCCAAATCCACATTAGATTAGATACTCACTTTCCACAACCATATTAACAAAATGCATTTATTTTTAGAGATGCTAGAAAATACAACATTGCCTGCAATAATCGCTATCTTATAAAAAATTGACATGATTATTAATGTGGTATTGTTGAAAAGGTTGACTGTGGTACAAATGTGGTACTTGGAAACTTTCCATATAATTATATTAGGTTTAGTTTTGGATAATTTGTCATTTCCTATATGGTCATATTCTAAATTGGAAGGATTGATAAGATTAAGAATGTGACACCACTAATCCACGACATTAGATTTTAGTTTTTGGTAATTCTACCATTTCATCTTTGGTTGGTTGGTTAGGATTAAGGTGTTGTGGATGTAAACATTTATGTCTTAATTTAGTGAAATTTATATACTTGCGAGTGTTTAGGTACGTAGAAATAGTGGGTGAAAATTTTGGTGACAAGTTTTTATTTTAATTGATGAAATTTAAATGAGAGGTGATTTATTCATTCTTTATAGATATGTTACTTTAAAATATTTTTTAGGTTTAGAATAGTTAATCTAAAACATAATATTTGTGGAGCTCTTATGTCATGTCCCTTTTCCAAGCATAAATCATCAAAAGACCCTTAGCCTATTACTTGATTTCCTATAGGCGATTGGGGTGATGCAAGGGAAATAATTTATTAATTTAACTTAAGTTTTCTAAAAAAATAACTTTATAAAAAGCAAATTATGTTTTATTATTAAAAAAACTTTATAAAATGTTGCTACGACTAGGGTCTAAAAGCAATGTTATTTAAAAAGAATTTTTATACACTTCTAAAAAGTAAAGTTTTAGAGGGAAAAGGAGAAAAAGAAAATAATATTATAATTTCCTCAAGCACCTATATAAAGAGTTGAGCATTGCAGAAGGTCACCAATTTCATAATATCAAACCCCATTTCTCTTGAGATCAAACGTATATTCATCTTTCTACCTAAGGACGAAAACCCTCCTATTCATATGAGTAATTCCATCTAATGATTAACAATGAGCTAATGGTTTGCAATTATTCTCCAATTTCAGTTTAGTGTTTGCAATTGTCAATGAGTTTATGAATTTTCATACTTGTTATCAATCTTGTGATGGTTTTGGAATATTTTTTATTGATATTTAGTGACAAATATTATCATTATATTGTTGGTTGGTTGTACAAATCCATTCTCCAACCATATTGAAGTTGTTACCAATCGTACTATATTTTTTTTATATTAACAAGACTACAGCTCTTTGTAAGGTACTATCATACCTTAATAACCTAATCGCAGCTTCAAATATTGTCAAGGGCCATTGCTTTTATCATCCTTAGCCATACACATTAAGTCTCAGCCTCCTATAGATTCTTTCAAAGGGGTTCATACCATATAGTATGTGTTGTTGGGTTGCAATACAAGGTTTATGAGGTATTGTGATTCACTTCTAAGGTCTACTTCAATAATTACCTAAGTTGAAAGGTTCTTTCATTTGGGGTCTGGAATCCATGCCCGACTATCTCGGGAGCGAGAGCAACAATAAGAACCCCTGAGAGCGACTAGGGAGCATCCCAACTAAGAGTGAGAGCGACAGCGAGAGCTCCCTGAGAGCAGCCAAGGAGCATCTCGACTGGCCAAGGCACTCCCTAGCTGCTCCCAAGCACTCCCAAGTGCTCCCACAAGCACACGAATAGGAAAGGTCGTCGATTTTTTTTAAAAACACTTTTTTTAACCAAAAAAACATAAAATGAAACCCTAAAAGTTGCTTAAACCTAAAACTCGCCCTTCACTTTACAAACACAACATCATTTCACAAAAACACTTTCTTGATAAGCCATTTTTGCATTTTGAAAGGTAGCTGGTTTTTTTCAAAGGAGAATGATCACAAAGTGCCAAAGTGGTGAATATAGTTTCCACAAAGAAGATCTAGTCATCTAAAGTAAGTATTCTAATTAATTTTTTTAGTTTTTTAACAAAAAAATTCAAGTTTTTAATGAATATTTTAAGTTCTAAAAAAAAAATCAATTTTTTTATGGAAAAAAGAAACAAGTTTCAAAAAAATTTATAATGCTTTTCAATGTTTGTTTTGAACTTTTATTAGTTCATACACATTATAGGGTTGCATTTATTTTTATTTTTTAAATTTTATATTTTATAATTGCTTATAACAACAAATTGCTTTCTATTTGGAATGGCCACTAGTTCAAGTTCAATGGGCATTGATTCAAAAAAACAGCTTTAATATGATCAAGCATCTCCTCTATGGAAATATGTTACGATGCTTGATTAGCTTCCAAGAGGTGGGACTTTTATTTGGAATTGTAATGAGTGTGGAGTTCAATTTAAGAGTTCATATTGTCAAATGAAAGCTCACTTGTATGTTGTAAGCGCGCATGGAATTAGATTATATGAAGGGCAAAATATGAAGGGGTTGCCAAAAGAAAAATTGATGGCATTCATTAAAGAACAAGAAGAAAATGATTGAGTGAGAGAACAAAACTAAAATATCATCCTTTAGCAAGGAAAACATCGAAGAAGACACCTACAATTTCAATAATGGCCTCCCAACATCCTTTCTTGGAGATGCCCTCTATCCAAGAAGAAGATCCCTCTCCTTCTTCCTACAAAAGAGGCCCATTGGTTAAGACATTTCAAAATGAAACAAGAGACACTACAAAGGAAAAAATTGCATGTTGCATTTATGCCAATGGTCTTCCTTTCAACTTGGTGAGATCGCCCTATTGGCAAGAAATGGTGATGGCAATCAATAATGCACTTTTTGGTTTCACAAGTTTTGGGTATGAAAAGGTGCGCACCACCTTATTGGCAAAAGAAAAAAATTGTAGACATCATTCAAACCAATTAGGGATTCTTGGATAGAAACAAGAGTATCTATTATTTATGATGGATGGAAAGATTGCAAAAAATCGACCTTTAATAAATATTATTGCAGTGTCCCCCAAAGGGACAATGTTTTTAGGCGGATGATTGTGAGGGGCAAATCAAGGATGCAAAATTCATTTCTAAATTCCTCATTGAGTCCATAGAGATGGTGGGTCTTGAAAATGTTTTCCAGGTCATTACGGACAAGACAAAAAATAATAGGGCAGCAAGTGCTTTGGTTGAGGAAAGGTATGCACACATTTTTTGGACACCATGTACCGTACACTCCCTTAACTTGGTGATGCAAGCATTTGGCACTCAAATAGAGTGGATGAAAGCTATATACATTGAGGGTGAGGAGATCCAAATGCTTGTGACAAACCATCATATGTCACAAGGCATTTTTAGGACTTTTTCAAAATTGGAATTGTTTAAGGTAAATTTAATTTAATTATTTAATTTATTTTATAATTTAATTTAAGCCATATTTACTTATATTTTAATGTTTTATTAAATTAGTTTTGCACAACATTAGGTTGCTAAGACTCGATTCGCATCACACACAATCATTTTGAGATGACTTATGAAGGTGTGAGAGGCATTGGGCACCATGGTCATTAGCCACCAATGGAGTATTTAGAAACAATCAAATTTAGAGAGGGCTCGAAAGGTCAAGTCCTTGATCCTAGATGACGATTGGTGGGCTCGTGTGGACTATGTCTTGAGTTTCACTGAGCCTATCATGAGTATGATCGAGGTTGCTGATACAAATTGGCCATTTTTGGGGGAAATCTATGATGGCATTGACTCCATGATAGAAAAAGTAAAGGTCATAATAGCACAAAAAGACAATGACCTCAAAGAGAAAAAATCATTCATCACTACAGGAACAAGATGAATACACCATTGCGTATCCTTGCATATGCATTATACCCCAAATACTATAGCACAGAGATGTTTTCTTTGCCAAGAAGAACTACACCATACAGAGATAGTGAAGTTTCTAATGGGTACAAGTTGGCATTCTGAAGAATCTTCTCAAAATCCAAAAGTGGTGGATAATGTTAGCAAAGAGTTTGGCAGGTTCATCTCAAGACGAGATCGTAGTATTTGTGCTCTTCAAGACCAATACAAGGAAGATGCTTATACATGGTGGTAGCTCCACAGGCAAGATTATTTGTTCCTCCAGCCTCTTGCAATCAAGATTCCATCATAAGTAAGCATTTTTTATTTTTTTACATTTGTAGACTTTAGTACTTATCGTTCTTTAATTTCTTTTGCATTTTTATTTTTAAGTTGTGTTGGTTTTCTCTCCAATTTCAACAGGTTGCAATCTCTTCTTCAGCTGAACGGAATAAGAGTACATAGAGAAACTAACGATTTGATACAAGGCACACCACGAGTGATAGAGAATACCGATATTATCAGAGTGAAAGAGAAAAAGCTCAATCTCCAAAAACTCATAATGCAGAATTAGACCATCAAGGCCCAAAGTCAAAAGAGTTTTTAATGGAAGGTAGAGATAAGAGAGTTATGAAAAACAAAAAGAAAGAGGATGCATGGTTTATTGCCCTTATCCAAGGGTAACAACAAATAATTTCCATTGTGCCATTTACCCTACTATTTCAACAAGTCAACTAATATGGTTAGATGCAACAATTTGAGACACTATTTGCACTCCTTATTCACATTTATTAATTCTAACCACTAACACAATTCCTTACAAAAAATATACAAGCAATTGTGCTACTATTGAAGAATACAAAGTTTTGCTTTGATATTTTTCCATTTCAAATGACAAATGTCCATATTAAAATGAAAAAGACATCAAATTTCCATAGCCATAAGATTATGAAATTCTCACAATTATTTCATAATTAATTGTCAACTGCCATTAAAAACTCACCTACTTTTTCAGTTGTTTCAGTTGGAGGTGCTTCTGACCCAGCCTGCAAAAAGCAAAATGCCTCAATAGGCAATTTCATAAATTAAAAAAAAAAAGATGACTCTCACAACTAATTCACATTTTGTACAATTCAATATCAAGCCCATATGGACCTGGTCAATTCAGCAAAGACTAATGGAGATGCAATCTTCAAATCAGAGCATAAGTCATCATTTCATAGGCATAAGTTATTCTCTTATCATATTATAGCATTAAACTAAACAAATTATCATATAAGGTCTTAACATGGTCACATGCATGTATATGTCATTCCCCTTGAAATGGGAGACTATGGGCCCAATGAGGTTAAGTATGGGAAATCTGTAACTTTTTGAGCTATCATGTATTCCCAGATGCATGCTTTTGATAATATTTGACACGGCTAACTTCCTTAGAAAACATAATAGTCACTTAGAACAATAGAAGACTTTGCAAGAATTATGTTGAGGACATAATTGAAGGAAATATCAAATATGTCAAGTTAGTCCTGTCATGCCCAAGAATAAACCCAAGGCAACCACAAAAACTGAACAATTTTTTTTCTTTTAATAAAGTTTTGGAAAGCCCCAAGCCATGGAGAAGGGTGTTTGGTTCAAATGAAACACATGTTGGCATGCATGAAAGATTGCTAGAATGAGTTTCCTTATACTCCTTGACTACTACTACTATCTAAATTTTCCAAATTGAAGTTGAGCTAGGGGTATCCATTTTAAAGTATCTATATTTTGACATCTAATAACTCTCACTAAGAGGTGGACTAGAAATAACTATAGAGTATACAAGGTATAAGAGACCATGAAGGATGAAGTTATGACATTTCATAACTAAGCTAGTAGCTTTGTCTTATTCAATTAAATAATTGATCAAGTTTATGTACACACATTAAGTGAATGTGCATACCTAAAAACTAGGAGGCTTTGATAGGGCTAAGTTTTCCAACTAAAAACTATCCATCCTTCGATTAATGCCCGTGAGAAACAATTACTTCCTAAACAAGATATATCAAACATTTAATTTACAAGGTTTGGTCAATTAACCCTGAGCAATATACCTTTAACGCAACATTAATTTTTTATCTTATTTTGTTTATTAATTCCTTACTTATCCTCTCCTAGATATTCAAGAAGGGATTAGGAGTTTGATTTATTGATTTCTTCACTAAGACATTTTATCATAAGATCAAGTTTATTATTATTTGTACAAACATATATTTCTATAAATCTAAGGACTACCTTAACTTGGACTCACATAGGAGAGTTAAGATTTTTGTGCTCATTAAGCTCCTTCCATTTTGAACCAAATCTCACGTAAGAAAATAAATATAAGAAAGAAAAGTATAAGAAACAAGGCTTATTGAAATATAACTCATCATCTCTAACTAGCATTCAAATTTTCTAATGTCAACTAGAATAATTTAGATTACTAACCAATTTAACTTGTACTAAATTTAATTATTTACAAGATTCAGATTCAATATTCTATAATTAAGTTTAAAAAGGTCAAAAAGAAGTATTGCTAGCATTTATAATTAAATTGAATCCAAAAGGAATAATAATGTTCTACAATACTCAATGTCATGCTTAAAAATTCTTGAGGGCATCATGGACCAGCTCAATCAAATAATGAGGCAATTCTTTTGGAATGGACCGGAGGATACAAATAGAGTTCCCTTGCTGGCATGGGACAAGATATGTAAACCACAGGCCTCGGGTGGGGCAGGAATCAGATAGCTTAAGGAAATGAACCAAGCTATGGGTGCTAAACTAGTATGGCAAATGTACACCAGCAATCAAAAATGGGTGAGGATCTTGAGAAAGAAATACCTCGACTCAGATGATCCAGTGAGCATAGTCAAGGTACTCAATCCACCAAGAGGCTCGGCAATTTGGAACTTCATTTGTGAATGCAGGGATATCATTTGTAAGTATGTCACATGGGAAGTCCACAATGGCAGAAATGCATCGTTCTGGGAAGATTCATGGGATGGACACTCTAAGCTAAGTAATATGTTGGGCCTGGCAGCAATCAGGGTCTGGGGCCCAAAGGTGAGTGACTACGGAGACAGTGTGTGGAATAACGGAATTCAGCAGTGGAGATGGAAAAATTTAGATGCGCTTAATGCCCCTGAGGCGCAAAAGAAGGCCCTGGAGATGATCCTAAAGGCCAAGACTATTCCCGTTGACGAAGGGGAAGATGTTCTAAGATGGAATGCCTTAGCAGATGGCAAGTATAAGGTAAAGATTGGATACAAGCTAAAGGAAAGGTGGGAGGAAGGAAAAATCTGGCCAAATACACTCCTATGGGGGAAAAATGTCCTACCGAAAGCTGGGGTTTTTACATGGCTAGCCTCCCAGGGAAAGATATTAACACAGGATAGGCTAATAAAGCTAGGTTTCAAGGGTCCTAGTAGATGTATAATGTGCAAACATCAAGTGGGAACAGCGTCACACCTTTTGCTCACATGTCCCTACGCCGAGTACTGCTGGAAATTCATACTCGGGCTTCTAAACTACCCGACCCCGTTATCGTCAAACCTCTAGGAATGGCTCTCTGCGTGGCCAAAGAAGCTCCACAATGGAGTCTTCAGCAGCATATGGCAGATAGTACCATCCACAGTATGCTGGGAAATCTGGAAGGAAAGGAATAGGCGTATCTTCCAAGAGCAATCAATGGGTAGAGAAATGCTAGTAAGACGTTTGGTTAAGGCGGTGGTGGAATTGGCAAACAGTGCAGCAAAAAATATATCCTTCCCAAAAAATGTGTTCTCTAACAAAGATATCGAACTTACTAATAAATTTGTTGGACTATACATTCCTCCCATTGTAGGTGCTTTGGATGTGACTCAAAAGGACAAAATCAGACGAAGAACAGTATGGCAGAAACCGCTACCTGGTTGGATTAAAGTAAACTTCGACGGCACCTCTATTGGTAATCCTGGAGCGGTCGACATTGGATGTGTGGCAAGGGACTCTGCAGGAAGGGAGCTTGCTCAAAAGGCAGAGAGCATTGGGTAGGCAACAAACAACATGGCAGAAATCAGGGCGGCCCTGAGCAGATTGGAAATGGGAAAACGAATTGGGGCAACGAAATTGCACCTAGAAGGGGACTTGTTAATCATAGTGAACGCCATCAGAAGTAACTTCACCCCGAACTGGTTATTGCGGCACTAGTTGCAACCGATTTGGACCCTTATCTCATTCTTTGAGGAATTCCAAATCAGCCACGTGTACCGTGAAGGAAATACTATGACGGACAGTTTGGCAAAAGGTGCGGTGACGGAGGCAGAGTACAGCCTAGGTAGAGACAGCTAAGTCGGGGCCGAGCTAAGGGTCGCATCAGCAGGACGGTATGAAAAGTGGCGGCGTAAAATCTACGATGTGGAGGAACTAGCTGGCCCCACGTACCCATTTAAACCTGCAATCAATAAGGTGGTACGCCTCGGAACTTGAGTAGCGTCACATATGGCAGGTAACCACCTTTTCAAGATTTAGTCGATCGTCTCAAGGCAAATTGAAGTCACTTCAGGCTGGTGACCTTGAGAATGCTGGAACGGTATTAAGGAGTCACTTGTGTGAAAGGACGACGCAATTAAGTCGGATCATAAAAGGAAACAGTTGGCTATAAGTATGGGTGGGGTCGCAGAAAAAGTCACAGCTGGAAGTGTAGCAAAGAAGCATCTGGTGAAGTGTAGGTGGGAGAAGATAGAAGATGGATACCCCCGTGTGTCTAGAGACAACTACAACCATGGTGCCATTTCAGGGAGAAGTGACAGACGTCAGGTTGAGCGAAATCCTCTCGGTGAAGGGCAAGCTGGTCATTCACGCAATTCGGGGGGTGTTGGGCCGGGAGTTCATTTGGTCATACCATAAGCACTGGCTCAATACTGACATCCCTGAGATGTTCTTAGCCCTCGCACTCTACAAGGGCATGGCGAAGCCAAGGATAAAGAACCTCTGTCAATGGTTGTTCAAACATATGTACTTGGGGGAAATAGATGCAGTATTGGACAATATTGATGAGCTTGGGCGAATTCCGATGCCGCAGCATTACTACCTACTCAAGAGACAGGGAGGGAGGCCAGTTCCCAAATTTTCGATTCTGTCAACAATAGAGCCTGAGGAATTGGAGGAGCGGCGCGGGGACATTGACAGAAACATTAACTTTCTCCTCCACGTAGCGGGCCTCCTTCCACCTATGACAAAGGAGGAATTGGGAATCTATATGGCTCGGGAAGGGTTCGAAGTGGACAGCGACGATGAGGATGGCAATACTTCGATGACCCTGATACTACCGAATTCAGGAGAAGACTAGATAGAAGATGATGGATGGGACATGGAGGAGATTGCAAACGGTCCAGCACACGAGATGCAAACTGGAATGCCCAGTTAAGTCCCGCACCGCCCACACAAAACAGATGCGTAAGGAAGAAATGGCTCGAGGTTTGGGATGAGAGGACTCAAGCCCCATCTTCACTGCTCTGCGCGGCCCCTAGAAGCCAAAGGGAAGGAAGGCAAGGAAATCTTGAAGCTAGTTAGCATAAAAAGTTTAAGTTTAGTTTTTTAAGTTTACCGTAGGGTAGATTCAGAAGGGTTGGTAGGCTTGCTTTTTGATTAAGATTAGTAGTAAATTTGCTTGATACTAGGCCAGTATGGCGTTCTGAAGGTTGAACTTGAACCGAAAGGCATCCAAACTGTATTATTTTTTGATCGATAATATATGGTGCTGGCCATACCAGCTATTAACTTACCAAAAAATAAATAATGTTCTACAATACAAACTATATCTCATTTGATGTAAGATGTTAATGTCCAAATTTGGAATATATCAGGCATACAAAACAGTCCAAGATAAATAAAAAATATTTTGGACCTTCTATCAAGATTTTTGTTTTATTTGTTAACTATTTAAATCTACCTGTATTGTTATAATTTGTGAGCATAGTTTTTGATGACACATTCATCAAAAATGGAGAGCAGTTGATTGGGGTAAGTAATGTTGTACCCAAACCAAAATTTTTGCTTCATTAAGGCATTTTGCTTAAAATGGTCTAAACCTTGTAAAAGTGGGGTCAAAACTCAGTTTTTGGGCAAATAAAGTATGGGCTTTTAGTCAGTGTGATGCCAGGAAGATACTGGCAAAATTTGAAAATTTTGAAAATTAGGGTTTCTGAAATCTATTTTTAGCCCGAAACCCTAAAAAATAGGAACTTGTCAGAATTGGCTGAAATTAATTTTGATTGGCTTATTTCACATCACAATCACAGTGGTGAAGTCAGTTTCAGTTAAAAGTCAGTTTAAGGCTGGTGGGTAGTTTTCACTTTTTCAGGAGAAAAGTTAGGATCTTCGGGGTCATCAATGGCAGTTGGCCAGTACCAGGTATCAATATCTAAGCCTGAAACTCAAAGAGGAACGCTCTACGATAAAAGATGTTGGAAATAATGCTTTTTGATGGAGGGGATTTTCAGATTGGCAAAAAGTGCTAAAATATTCTAAGTCTGGGAACTTTTCACTATGTAACGTAGTAGACACTTGCGCAATCAACGTGCAAATCAACTTTATAGTGTCCGTACATGTGAAAATGATGAAGTATAGTCATCCACACACCTCAGCAGTCACAACGCTTCGACATGGTCAACCGCAGGGATGGATACAGCGTTTGCAAAGCATAAAATGGTGAAAATCAATGAATTCAAAACAAATCCGCTCCCCTGTAGCCTAGGGGCGCCCTTCCATTTGAAGGTCAAGATTTGAGTGTTTTGGATTAAGAACACATTCATTGTTTTATGTTTTCAGTCAGCTTTCCGACTAGCCATGAAGCAAGATTATCCGAGTTGCAAAACTCCGACAAACGAAGACAGAAGCAGAGGTTGCGAAGAGTGTTTTCATCACGGAGGCAGTCTAGAAATGCAAATCCGCTCCCTTCTAGCCCAAGGGCGATTTTCTTTTTGAAGGCCCAAATCTAGATGCATGTGTGTTTTGATGGTTTCAGTCTTTGCAGAATTAGTTTAGCTTTTCAACGAGCTATCAAGCGAAAGCGTATCCAGTACAGAAATCCGGTTATCAGCGTTAGAAGTGGAAATTGCAGGCAGGATACATGTCAGAAGAAGTTTTTCAGAATGCAAATCCGCTCACCTGTAGCCTAGGGGCGATCCTGAATAAGACCTGTTTGATAGATGAATTTACAATTGAAGTCTTCCTAAGATCTCTTCCAGCTCAGTCCAGCTTTGCAATGCACCCGTTCACAAGACGATCCGGCATTCTGAGTAACTGTGACAGAGGTCCTATCGAGCACGTAAAACAGAGGATGGTGAAACGTAGCTACACAAAGCTGCACAGCTGTAGGCTAGGGGCGATTCTCCTTTAGGCCTGCCAGACGGGGTTATTTGCAATTATAGTCTTCACAAGACTTGTGTGCAATTACTCAAGCTATCCAACGAGTCTAGCCGACAGCCTCCGGGATTTGGCGAATGCTCGTACGTGCGAGGTCGAGATGATAATGCTGTAAAGAAGAGCTGATTGAAGGCAATTCAAAAAATGACTAAGTGTAAGAATATTATTTTCTTTGAAAAAGGCGATTTTCTTTTAGAGGCCTTAAAAGCAATTTTCTGGCTTCGTCATCTCCAAGAACATCTCTTGCAAGTTGACCAAACTGTACAGCAAGACAGGCGGCACGCGTATCGGAACATTCCAATTCCCAGTATCGAGGGTCAAAGTATGGTGTTCAGATGAAAATCACACTTTTGTCAAAATGGTGTTTGAGCTATCACAGAATAGGGGCGCTCATGCTTTTGGGGTTCTTAATACAATTTTTAAATCCCTCACATACAGTCATTGGATGCAGAGTACTTCTAGTCACGCAATGAATCCATTATTCAGTCAGTGGAGTTCATTATTCACTGTCAGCGGCAGTTTGAAGCATCAGAAGGCAAAACTAAGAAATGGCGAAGTCTGGAGTCAAAACATCGATTTAATCAGAGGCGCCTAATTTTCTAAGGTATCAGATGATGATTTTAGCAGTTGTTGCTCCCAGCAGACATTTCATCCTTGTCATACAAGCTTTGCAGTGGATATCTCAGCACAGTCGCAGGCTCAGTCAATCATCCGGAAATCAGAGTTGAACAGGGTCAGTTGTAACTTTGCAGTCAGCTATAAAATAGGAGATTCTCAAAAATCTCATAACTTGCAAATGGAAGCCTAAAAGATCAAAATTTGACTTTTTGGAATTAGGGAAGTGTGTTGAACACAGCAAGATGCTATTTTTGGCAAAAATAGAAAAAAAAATATTTTTGCATGCAGAGCATTGAAAAGTGACGAATTTCTTCAAAGACAGATATTGGCGCCATTTTTAGTTTTTTGCATATTTTAAAATTAAGATATTATTTTTAGTCTGAAGACTCAAAGACAGTGGCAGTTCAACTGGAGAGAAGCCAATCGAATTTCTTTTTTCTAAATTAGGGTTGCATTATGCATGCATGATGGTACGAATTGTTTATTTAAACAAGCATGGTGCCTTTCATCATTCACACAGCTTTGAAAGTTCGAATTTCTTCAAAGAGATTGGCGAATTTTCATCAAAGGATCAAGTTCGAAGGTGATAAAATATTCTTTTGCAGGTACAAGTTCAGATTCAGCATCAGATTCAAGGCAGAGTGGCGATTTTGACAGAAGAAGATAATAAATAAATAAAAATTAAAAAACATCTTTCTTCTTCTCTATATTTCTTCCATCTTCTCGTCTTAAATTCTCTTGCATGTTCGAAGTGTTGGCAGATTTTGGCAAAACAAAATATCTGGGTTGATTCAGAAGAGCTTTCTCAGCAAAACCCATGTGCCAGAATTTTTCAAGAAAATTTGTTCCAAAACATCTGTTCTTGAAGCTTTAATTTTCTCAACCAAAATTCTTTTGCATGGCTGAGTAAAGGGTAAATTTTTGCATTTCTGACATTCTGGGTTGTCTTAGAATCATTTTCTGGACAAAACCCATATCTCAGATTTTTTTCGTAAAAATTCTCATCCGACAAGCTATTTTTAGCCTCAGCAGGCTATTTTTGGCTTTCCAGAAAAGTTGTCAAAATATAGCCGTGTGCACAGTCAACAGGCAAGTTTTTCAGAATGTAGTTCACTCAGCTCGAATTCAAGACCAAATCGGTTTTAACCCATGACTTCATCGGAACAGTTGATACAGATCTACATAAGGTGTTGCCGGAGGTAGTTTTGGATCCACTCAAAATCAGGGATTCAATTATCAAGAATATTCAGCAATCTGGGTTACTTGAGGCCGCTTCCATACCTATTTCGGTGCATTGCGTGGAGTTTGTAATATCTTGCATCAAGCATTACAATTCCGCTACACGAGAGATACGGTCAATAGATGGACGTGTCATATGCAGTCTCAAACCCCTTGATATCGAGCGAAGTCTGGATATTCCTCAACATTCGGATGGGATGGTTATTTCCATGAGTCAGAGCGAGCAGGCATTCAATGCTGGACTGGATAAGTGTCAGAACAAGATGATAGAGAAATGGCTGAAACAAAAGAAGAGCAAGTTGCCAAATAACTTGGGTCGTGGCGAGTGTAAGGATGAATACAATATTTTGATTACACTGCTTAATCGTGTCTCAGGTCATGCAGATGCAAACAAATTTCACCCGTGGATGTATTATATCATTGGTAGAATCATCTCGGGGCAAGAGCATTATGACTGGGCATCCTTCATCAGCGATGTTATTCACGAGCAAATCACCGGTTTCCTAGCTGCGCATCAATTTCATATGTGTTCTTACCTGGTGTACTTGATTGCTTATCAGAATCAGTTTAATGGTTTGAATACGGTGGGCATACTCAGTGTACAGAAAGTCTATCGTTACTATGACCAGCTTGAGTTCACGAAGGCTGAAAGTCATTTTAAACGTGTACAAGAGGCTTTCTTGACTTATACAGTGAGAAACTTGGACCGGGAGTTGCATATTCGCATCTCGACAGTTGCCAGAGCAGCAATGAAGAATTGGGCAGATTGGTACATTCAGTTCCCTACATACACCTATATCCGTGTCCATGGATACACAGGAAAACCAACTATGTTACCACGTTATCCTTCGGATAAAACAATATTCATGGAGTTCCTGAGGCAGCTATATGAAGTTCACAAACGTTTGCGCATCAAGCGTAAACCAGCTGTCGAGTTTCCTTTGCAATTTGGGATGTATTGGTGTAGGACGGCAGTTGATGCTAAGACCGTAGGTCAAGAGTTAGAAAATTGCAAACTCAAGTACCTGGTTAATACACGCACATATGATCCTTGGGGTCATTACGCAGCTCGCCTGGGTAATCTCTCTTATCACAAACCTACGATGGAAGATTATTGGGTGAATTGTGAGGATGATTTCGAGGTTCGCAGACGTAGCTATAGCAGGTTCTCTCTTCCACAAATTTCTGTTTTCTTGGCAGAAGATGTGGAAGGATTGACAGAGGATGAGGGAGATACACTTCCTCAATTTTACAGAGAGCAGGTTGATGGACAACCATTGCCGTTAGTGAACTGGTATGCCAAGGAGTTCACATCAGTAAAGGAGAGATCGAGCAGGGTCATCCAAAATAGTACGCTTTGTTTAGAAAGCAGAAGGTTGAGAAAGGCATCTATGCCTAGAGCAGAGCCGCCACCAGAAGGACTTGTATTGCCTTCTTCTTCAAAACCTAAGCAGAAGAAGAGGAGCAATCCTCCTAAAAAGAATCCAGCGCCTAGTAATTCGAAGGGAAAAGCATCTGTTGCGATTCCACATGTAGAGCCAGTCAGAGAAGTTATTCAGACTTCTCCACAGCTTGAGGTTCAGCCCCGTATGCCGTCACTGACACCATTAGAGCAGCCTCCCATTCCAATTCACATTGATTTGGACATGGATTCACCTCCTCGCAGCGATTCGTTTACACATTCACATTCATCAGATCCTCCTGCGACTAGTACAGATCATTACAGTGGGATTAGTCGGGATTCATCTTGGCTTGAGAGTCAACTGGGAAGAAAAAGGAGACAACCATCTTACATACTTGATCATTCAAATTTCGATCATGACCATCAAGATGTGCCTGAAAAGAGGATCAAGAAACAGATACATATTGGGAGAAGTGCAGATAAGGAATTCATTGTTGAGACTGCTGCACCTCCAGAAGATAAGAGTCTAGATGAGATGGAAGCTCAAGACTTCGAAGTTATCACAGTTCATTTCGGTAAGAGTACTCGTCAGACAGATATTGATCTCCTACAGGTTGCTACAGATAGCGTCAAGGATAGGATGGTGAAAGATGGTGAAGATAAATCAGCTCTCAAGGCTGAAATACAGCAGCTTCGCCAGTACATTTCTAGCCTTGTACACAGGACAGGGGATGTTGTCACCGCGCTTCCACATATGTTAGAACCACCAGCAGAGCAGGGTCAGATTGATCTCTTGGTTGCATATGGTAAGCGATTGGAGGAATGGGAAGAGGAGTTTGTTGCTAGAGGCCGCCTTGTACTTACAGAATTGTATCAATTGCGGTATAATGCACGTGAGCTTCGTCTGCGACTTCAAGATGAGGAACGTGATTTGGCCATTAGTAGACCCAGGGATGAGATTCTGATTGCCAACTTGGGAATGTCATTTGATTCAGTCACAGAGGCAGAAGATAAAGAAGAGGTCTACATTTGGAGAACACAGTTGATCTTCAAGGCAGAGATAGAAGGAAAGATCGCATCTGAGGTGGCTGAGAGCAGAGAGCATGTTACTAGTGCACTCCGCTATATAAGAGACTTTGTGTCTCAATTACCATGTGTATATCAGCGTGTGGGTGGTGACTATGTTGAGCTTGCTGACATCCAGTTAGAGCTCCAAGCACTTATTCACGGTATTTTCAGTGGTGAGACCATTGGCTGTAAGATGAATCAGCTTACAGCCATGTCAACATTGTTTGATGAGGCAATCAGGAGAAAGGGTGAGTTCCAGTGTCAGATGACTAATGGAGAAGACATGCTGCACAAACATAGGATTCTTCGCCAGAGCTTCAGTTCCCCAGATGGAGATGCAGTCAACGACCTCGTAGATGGGTTAATTTCTCAAGATCAGGGCCAGTAGATTTCAATTAAAGGCGTCCCACCTTTTCTAAGATAGACATTAGACACAGGAGTTAAACTCGAGGCTTCTTTCCGAGTTAACTGGTTGTTACACATTGCATGCCATGTCTTTCTTGGAAATATCTACAAACACTTGGAGTTTAGATTAGATCTTTCAGTCAACTGATGATAGCATTCCAGTTGACTTGCTTTCAATAAGGACGTGCATGTTGCACCTTGTCCATTTAGATTAGATGTTTCAGTTAACTGATGATAGTTTCCCAGTTAACTGTATAGTTTCATTCAATTAGGGTTTAGGAATAAGATCTTGCATGCATTGCAAGACTTTAGTTGACTCAAGGTGATTTTAGGGTTGCCTACACCTTGAAGTCTATAAATAAGAGCTTCAAGCTCATTTGTAATTTAACTTTTGCTTGATAGCATACATGCTGCGCCTACCTTGCCTGTAGTATTGCTATTATTGTATCTGTTCAAAGAGTAATTGCTGTTATAATAAATTGTTGCGCCTACCTTGCCTTCATGTTATTGTCATGGTGTTTATTCGACCTTAGTTAAATGGGGTTGTTGGTTTGATCGTTATTGCATGCGTGTTGCGTCTATACAATCTACTGTCCCAGTTGCTTACCTTTTGTTTTGTTTATTATAAGCCTATTCAGAAGAGCAAATAGTTGCGCCTACCTTGCCTTCATGTTGCGAAACTGTACTCAAAGCTTATCGTATGATGTGTGTTATAGTAGACTCATTCAGCCAAGCAAATAGTTGCGCCTACCTTGCCTTCATGTTGTGAAGCTGTACCAGGTTTACCGTCTTTTGTTTGTTTTAATAAACTTCTTCCCGGATTAGCAAATAGTTGCGCCTACCTTGCCTTCATGTTGTGAGCCCGCACCTGGAGTTTATCGTAAAATACATTCCTGCTCCATTTCCTCATGCTCTGTTTCTTGAGGAAATTGGATAGATATTAAAGAAGTTAGCTTAGTTGTAGTTACATGATCTGCGAAACCAGAAAATACTTAGCTGCAACGTTCTAGGTTTTCTTAACCTTGTGCCTCTACCAGCTGAGAACAAAAAGATAGGACATTAGTTTAGTTTTCTATTTCATGCATTCCAGCACAACGAGGGAGCTTCCCCTCCTAATTTGAAGAGCACTCATTACGTAGTGTGCATAGCTGTCCGTACAAACTTACACTCCAGAGGTGTTAGTTCTTACGCCAACAAGTAACAAACACAAAAGTAAACTTTATACATGATAATCTATTTGCTATTTTGTTTTTGAGGGGTTAATTTTGTAATAATTTAACATTTGTTTTCATTTTTTTAGGTGACGGGATCTTTGGTGAGGGTTCTTCATATGGTGGATGGAGAGGGCATGCCAATGGGTTTCATCTATGAGGCCATGGATAGGGCCAAAGAGGCCATTTCACATTACTATGGCAGCAACAAAAGAAAATGTGAAATCATTTGGCGCATCATTGATAGGAGATGGACAAACCAACTCCACCAGTCGATACATGCCTTTGCCTACTTGAACCTGAAGTTCTACTTCTCTGACACATTAAAGACTGATGAGGAGGTTATGGCAGGCCTTGTCACATGCATCGATAAGATGGTGCTTGATCGTGAGATGAGAGACAAAGTGCTTGACATGTTGGAGGTGAGATTTGTTACATCTTATTTATGAATTTGCAATGTTCATTGTTGACTATCTATGAATTTTCTATATTTTATTTTATTTTATTTTTATCTATTCAAGGTCTACAAGGGTGCAGAGGGGAGACTCTTTTCCTCACAACAAGCAATTGAAAGGAGAGGAAAACAACAACCAGGTATAAAAAATTGTTCAATAGTATACTACAAGATGAAATTAGAAACTTGATTCTTACATTTTTTAGTTTATTCTTAATTTCTTAATGCTTATATTTTTTAAATGTGTTTTTGTAGATTTATGGTGGGAAAACTATGGTGCTAGCACGCCAAATCTTCAAAAGCTAGCAATCTGTGTCTTGTCGTGGCCATGTCGTGCTTCTAGGTGTGACATAATTGGAGTTTATTTGAGAACATTCACACAAAGAAGAGAAACAGGTTGACACAGCAGCGCCTAAATGATTTAGTTTTTGTTCGATACAACCTTCGCCTTCAAACTAGAAAGGTGGAGGGTGTTTCACATTAGTCCATTGACTTGGATGATATTGATCCATATGGTGAATGGACTATTGATGAACAAAATGATGATGCTGATGTCTTCCTTACTGATGAGGATCTTGTTGAATTGGAGAGAGCAGCAATAGAAGAAGAAGAAGAAGAAGCAGCGGGATTGGAAGCAATGGCGGAGGACGAAGACGCTTTTGAAGATCAAGAAACCCCTCCCCAATCTCCTCATTTGGATACTGTAGCACCTACTAGTTCTAGGCCTGCCAAATTTACTTCCATTAGGAGGGGAAAGAGGAAGACATAGATTATATTTGGTTGTTAATGTTTTCCTCATTTTGACATATAATAATATGTAAACATTTATAAACTTATGATACTGTTATACATTTTGAAAATTTGAAACTATGAGTATGAAATTTGAATGATGAAATTTCAATTATTGAGTGTTTGATGGTCATATGACATGTGTAACCTTTGAATTATGACAAATTGATAATCAAATTAGGCTCTTATGTTCTCTAAATGCATTAATTTTTTAATTTTTTTAAACTACGGTTTTTTTTTTTTTGCCGAGTCTTAGCCGAGTTTTTTCCCAAGTCCGTGCCAAGTCCCGAGTCCGAGTCCTATTTTGGGATGCCAAGTCCACGCCAAATTCGAGTTTTCCAACTTTGGTTATTATAAACAATCCTTATTTACCCTTACAAAATAATATCCTTGGAATGAGCAGCATAAAAGAACTTTTTTTTATATATTGGATAAAGATAAAGTTACAGAGGAACAGCAGCTACAGCAACAAAATTGCTGGAAAAACAACGCTGCAACAGCAGCAAGAACAAGGCAAAAAGACTAAAAACAGCAAACAATAACAGCTGTTATCAACAGCAGCAAAAAAAAAAAAACTTATCAACTATCTAGTTTCAAAAGATTTTGAAAGGTTATAATCATTCTCCTTTTAAGCTTTCCACAGTATCAAATGTTTGTGTTTTCTTTTTTTCTCTCCAATAAAATAAAAGTAACTTAATGTTCACATCTTGTATAAACTATGTTTAAATCACATCTATAATTAATGTTGCAACACTAGATGATTTGAATATAAAATGAAGTTATTAATGGTTGTATTATCCAAATCCGAGAATGAAATCGATCGTACAAGTATATAATTTATTAATAAGAGTAGGTATTCTCCTGTGGAATATTCAAACTATCAACCAAGGTTATTAACTACTCAAATCAAGATGACCCCTGAAAAGGAGGAAACTAATAGAAATTAACATTAATTTTGGTATTTTTTTTAAATCTGAGAAGGAATTTTAAATATTTATACAAGATTGAATGAAGCATCATAGACTATGCATCTTGAAATTAAAATATAAAAAAGCAGCATTAAACCAATTTTTTTTATTGATACTACACAAGAATTAAAACCCTAGAGGAATACCAAACATACAATCCATTTGTTTCCAGCTATAGAAGAAGACAGGAATGGAGGCAACGCCATGAAAGACGAGGGCTAGGTGTTGAGAACCAACACAGAAGTGGAGAGGCCTAAAGGCTACAAGTTACAATTCCATTGCTACTGCCATCCTTTGTGTTTTATGCCCTATTTGAACTGTTTATTTAGTTTGCTTAATGGCTGCTTGTTGTGGCAAGGAGAACAGAGCCACGAAAAGGAAAGGAAAAAAATTGAGGTGCTGACAAGCTTGGCCACAGCCTCCAAAGGGGATCCACAGCCCCTGCTGTGGTGCTACACCCAACAAGGTCGTGGCCCCTTAGGGCTGGCCTTTGCTTGGCAGATCACCAATGCCTGCCTCATCATTTTTTTTTATGGTTATTATTATTTTTATTTATTTATTTTAAAGCAATCTTATTATTTGTTTATCTATTATTATTTCAATACAATTAACTTTTTTTTTCTTTATTGATCTTCAGGGGCTTGCACAGAACCTTTAGTGCCTCTTGTAGTTCTTTATCCCTGACAACAATAAAGAGCTAATAATGTTTATTTTTTATTTATTTTTTAATCCTTCTACAGGCAGGAAGGTCCTTTAGCCCCTATTTGGTTATACTATAGTTTAATACTATAAAGTGCATGAACAGACCTATTGGCTGCCAGGAATAATATTTTGGATGGGAACAATTTTTCTGCATGGTGTATACAACAAACATCTGTTCTCAAGGGTTTATGACAAAGAACTAGAACTTAAAAGGCTTACATAATTATAAGGTATTGATTTGGGTTTCTATACACATACACATTGTATATTGAATCCTCAAAATTTAAAGAGAGAGATCACAATAATACATAAGATTTGCATCAACAATTCTAAAGCCTATGTTTACATAACTCTGTATAACATTTATTCTCCATGTATATTTTCTACTTTCATAATCTGCTACAATACACAGAAACTTGGGTACATATTTTTTTTCATACAAGGTTTCCAGCTCCTCTTCCACCTGCAATCTCTCCACGAGACAAGGACTAGACTCCTTTGATTTTAAAAAAACCATCTGTTTTAGAAAACACCTGCTTGAACCAGCAATATACAGCAAGCCAATGGTGAGAAAAAATGCTCTCCCCCCCAGCCAAATGGCATCATCAAGCCATTTCAGGCTCTAGCCAACCCCCAAGCCAAGAGGACCACCTAAAACCCAAACAACTCAAACAATGCACAGGAAAGCCACACACAGTTTCTTACCCAGACTTAAGGTTACATAACCCCATGACAAATTTGTAAATTTAGAGAGAACAAAACCACACTGCAAGATTAATTTTCAGCCCATTCTAGGAGCACCATTCATGATCAAGTGTAACACAAAAGAAACAACACAATCCCACTATTAATTCAAGACCACCCCACATATTATACATCAAGTTTTGCAACAAGATTAAGGAAAATAAAATAAGAGGTAATGTCCACTTTTTAGCCCTAAGCTTTCCAGTTTCTAGGGTTTCCAAGATTCTTGGAGGTTTCTCGTCTGATTTTCAGGAGGTTAACCTTCTCAAAGGATATGGTGATAATTTAGATCATGAAACTATTGATCCTCTCTTTTTTCCTACCCCTATTAAAGATGTAGATGAAAAACTAGTAAATTAGGAGCGAGGTGCTTGTTGATACATATGTGCAACTCAAGGAAGACCTTTGAGATGCATCAATCTTGGTAATTCTAGGCTATTATGAGCCTTCTCAACTCTTCACCTCTAATTCATATATAGTTTTTTATATTGTAATTCAGGAGAACAAATATGGTTATGAGAATCCTATTGCACTTATCGAAAAGTCATTACATGATGACAAGTGAAGGTTTGCACCATGGGCTAACAAAATAACATCCAAAGAAGCTATTGGTATGAGGTCATTTGAGATAATTTGTCAAGAAGTTGGCATGTCAATCGACTTGGTGCCTACAATGTAGAATTTTATGTATGATAAAGTCTCTAATGGGCAAGGTGTAGGTTTGGATGTGTTAGAGGTCAATAAGATACATTCAAAGTGTGCATCTACCTTTTGTTACCTCAAAAATGATCCAAGGGACATGGATATTTTACTTTGACTGGAGAACATAAATTATCCCCTTAGATGGAATGTTGATCACAAAAGAACATCTTATTTGAAGCTCTAGAGGTATGTTTTGATGCTAGGGAAAAATCAAAATGGGCTACCACTTGAATGTTTTAGGTGGAGAAGAATATAACTTGTGGAAAGGTCATATAAATTTTTTGATGGGTATGGTGACATGTATACTATCAAAAGATCTTGACCAAAGTATTGGTGAAGCTTCTTATCCATGATATTTTGGATTAGAAATACTTTTGTAAATATTGGTGCTGACCTTCCTTGTACATATGGTGTCTTTTGTGTTTGTGTTTATATCGTGTCTTGTCTTGTATATATTGGCATGTTTGTGCTTTTGTGGAGTCGTGATCCATGTTTGAGAAAGATGAAGTGTGTTTGTCTCAACCTATTTTTGGTCCCCTATTTTGGTATACTCTCAAAGATAGTAGGGATCTTGTTCTGATAGTTCCAAATTTTTCTTGAGTCCAATTATTTTGTACACTTAGGCCTCATTTTTTCCCACATATAACCAATTTGAGAGATCTTTGTGTGGGCCTCCATTTTTTAATCTTGCCTAAGTGTTTCCCTTTGTTGTCCCTCATGTGCCTATTGTGTGTTACAAGCTATAAGGATCTTTAAAAAATTTAAGTGCAAATGTTTAATTTTCAAATCTATAATGGATTGTGGGTTTATCAAAATTTCAAAATTTCCCATATTGGTATGCCTTTCATCAATTCCCCACCTTTTCCCTTGCCTTTCTCAGTGTTT